>JAMPIV010022144.1:67500-373170 GCA_024509875.1 Oreohelix idahoensis | reverse complement strand
TAGACATAGAATTAAATAAGATATTGTAAACTTTACAGTGATATCTAATGCAAGATAGAAAGCTAGTAAATAAATAAATAGATACATAGCTCGGTAGATATCTAGCTATCTAGCTAGATAGACAGATAGATAGAAAGACAGAAAGACAGATAGATAGATAGATAGATAGATAGATAGATAGATAGATAGATAGATAGATAGATAGATAGATAGATAGATAGATAGATAGATAGATAGATAGATAGATAGATAGATAGATAGATAGATAGATAGATAGATAGATTAAATAAAATTAGAATAAATAAGATATTGTAAACTTTGCAGCGATAGCTAAGATAAGATAAATAGCTAGATAAATAAATAAATACGAGGGGCGTTCAGAAAGTAATGCACCACATCGTTTTTCTCAGGAGCTGTTTATTCAAACAGCATGAAATTTATACACAATATACATGGATATGTTATGTAAACATCGGTATTATTCAACATAATCCACATCAACTTGTACGGCTTTATGCTAGCGCGAAACAAGTGCATGTATTCCTAGCCCGTACCAGATTTTGTCTTGATCATGTAGCCATTTCTTCGCTGCATGAATCACTCCTTAATCATCTTCAAACCTTGTCCCACGGAGTGCATCTTTAAGTGGACCAAATAGATGAAAATCAGAGGGTGCCATATCGGGACTATAGGGTGGATGGGGAAGTACAGTCCAACCCAATTTGGTGATTGCTTCCCGTGTTGCCAGACTTGTGTGAGGGCGCGCATTGTCGTGAAGGAGAAGCAGGTCTGCTGGATTCTTGTGCGGCCGAACTCTGCGAAAACATTGATTGAGTTTTTTCAATGTCTTTTTGTAAGCTTGCGAATTGATTGTCTCTCCTCTTGGCATAACGTCCACAAGAATCACACCTTCAATTTCCCAAAAGACAGTGATCATGACCTTTCCAGCTGAAGGAATTGTCTTGAATTTCTTTCTTCTTGGTGATTGCGGATGATGCCACTCCATTGACTGTCTTTTTGTCTCAGGTTCAAAATGATGTACCCAGGTTTCGTCACCTGTAACGATCTTAGCCAAAAAGTTCTCCATCAGCACTGAAACGCTCCAACAATTCAGAAGAAATTGCTTTCCTTTGCAATCGGTGGTCATTTGTGAGACTTCGAGGAACCCATCTTGCACAAACCTTAGAAAATCCGAGAGTCTGCACGGCGGCTGTGGCGATACATGCACGGACCGATCATGAAGTAATCTCCAATTTCCTGATTCTTTGGATTCACTGATCCCAGCAACTGACTGTACTCCCTTTCGACCTGCAAAACTTCCATACACTTTCAAATGAGTCTCGCTGCGTGAATATTCCACAACAGTTGTCCTTCCTCTGCTAGAAATTCTATCACAGTCGTAACGCATAACACGCTCCATTGAACGGTGCTTAGGGCACCGTATTATTTGGCCGGTTAGCAACTTGGTGCACCACAATTGGCATAGTCTTATTGAAGTAGATATGGCTTCTATGCTTCCTAGGATTAGATGAGAAATATACGACGTAGACTAGTCATGAAACGCCCCTCTCGTATATAGGTAGATAGCTAGAAAGACAGATAAAAAGATAGATATATAGATAAATAGATAGATAGATAGATAGATAGATAGGTAGGTAGGTAGATAGATAGATAGTTAGATAGATAGATAGATAGATAGATAGATAGATAGATAGATAGATAGATAGATAGATAGATAGATAGATAGATAGATAGATAGATAGATAGATAGATAGATAGATAGATAGATAGATAGATAGATAGTTAGATAGATAGATAGATAGATAGATAGATAGATAGATAGATCTATTAAATAAAATTAGAATTAAATACGATATTGTAAATTTTGCAGCGATAGCTAAGATAAGATAAATAGCTAGATAAATAAGTAAATATAAAGATAGATACATAAATAGCTAGATAGATAGAGTGATAGATTGATAGAGTGAGAGATTGATAGATTGATAGATAGATAGATCAATAGATAGATAGATAGAGTGATAGATTGATAGAATGAAAGATTGAAAGATAGATAGATAGATAGATAGATAGATAGATAGAGAGAGAGAGAGAGAGAGAGAGAGAGAGAGAACTATTAAACAAGATTAGAAATAGAATTAAATATGATACTGTAAACTTTGCAGTGATATCTGATATAAGATAAATAGCTAGATAAATAAATAAATATATAGATAGATACATAGATAGCTAGATAGACAGATTGATAGAGTGAGAGATTGATAGATAGATAGATTAATAGATAGATAGAGTGATAGATTGATAGAATGAAAGATTGAAAGATAGATAGAGAGATACAGAGAGAGAGATAGAACTATTAAACAAGATTAGAAATAGAATTAAATAAGATACTGTAAACTTTGCAGTGATATCTAATATAAAATACGAGGCGTGTTCAAATGAAACCCGACCGTGCTGCGCTAAGTGGACATTCGTAGAAGGAGCATGATGACGTCACATCTGACGTAATAAGCACATACGAATGTACAAGTGTGTAAGTGTTCATTCTCCTAGTATTCATTGGTTGTGCTGCAGACCGTTAAAATAATGGCCGGTGTGATTAGGAATCCGTCCAAAAAATTCAAGTCACAGATTTCCGCGACGGTAAGGTTATTGATGACCGCATTTTTTGACTAGATAATTAGACGGGAGCCTTGGCGTGAACATCAATGCATCCGCTAAAAGGGCCCACACTAGACATCCGATGCATACAGCCATCAAGATTATAAAATAGACCCTGGCCATGACTTTGGTGGTGCCCTTTCCCCCCGATGTGGTAGTGCAGTATGCTCGACAAATGCTAGTAACTTGTTGCGAACAATTGTGGAGGTAGCCGTTAGCAAGGATAAATGCTTGGGAAGTTCCTGCCACACACCCAGAAGCCAACAGTCCGATATCTGCCACCGATGTGAATCTTTCATTTGTTCAGACATCCTTAAAAAAAATCTCATAGAACTTGGACACCCTTTCGACGCTCGATGGCAGGACCGTTAGGTCCTCGGTGACACCAATATGGTTCAATAAGATGTCAACCAAAGTCTTTTTTTCTCCGGACCGGCATCTTTGCTCCGTCTTACCCCAATGCAGTGGTAGATATGCATTGAAGAGCAGGCGCTGGAATGCCTTATGGTGTGTCGAGTTCTAAAAGGAACCAAAGTGGTACTTGCTTCTGAATAATCAATGGTCCTGTAGTTAATGTTGTCTACCAGCTCTGCTGAGAGTACCTGGAGGTTATTATCATTTGTTGTATAAAATAGCCATACTGGGACGCGGATTTTCATTTGAACACACACCTGTAGCATACACCTAGATGTTTAAATAATGGGATTGTTTAGATAGATACATAGAAAGACAGATTGAAGTAGTGTGAAGATGCATTGCGTTAGATAGGTTGAGGACCTATGTCTAATTCTTGAAACTTCAACGACCTTCCTAAGAGGGTTGGAGTCTTTTCGTATGGTGGTGTCTCGATAGTATCGAACGTTCATGGTGGGTATTTAGTCGGGGGGGGTTCTTGGGCACGATTTTCTGGCCAGTGGGAGGTCATGACTGCCCGAGATAGGGGCAGAGCGGGCAGCGGGTTGTACCACCCTGTTTCACTGGGTGCGTAGAATCCTAGAGTTTTGGGCCCTGGCTAAAGTAATGGTGCCGCTTCGGGTTTAGTTGGGCATTTTAAGGATTTGCGATTATCTCAATGTAATCTGGTGCATTAGGTTTAATCAGGTAATATAAAGTATTGTTGAAATATGAAAACTAAAAATTAATCCAGGATACTAAAATATGTTGAATTTAAACTCGATCCAATCAGTCCTTTTAACCGACATTCGATATTTTATCCATTTGAATATCGGAAGTAAAAAAAAATAAATCACAAAACAATTAGGGCGGGATGATTATATTTCAGAACTCAATACAGTAATCGAATAAGTCTTACGATTGTGGCTTATGTATAGGGAGAACTGACAGGTATGGTATAGATATACTAGTTCAGATTAATGTAACGGTTATTGAATCAGTTTACCTGAGATGAGCAGTTCAATGAGTTAAGCTGTAGATGGGTATTAATTGTCATGTCACAAGCCTAGGCTGGCTCAACGACTTGTATTTTGTTTAGGCGTGGTACTGCTATGTCTTTCTACGGTGATTTGAAACATTGGCCACACAATATGTTGGCTGCATACTTGTTGACAGGATTTGCAGCAACTGTAAACGGTATTCTTTGGTCAAGATGTGATCAAATTTTATGCTTTGCTTGAACAGGAAAGCGCTTTTCGTAGATATCTGAAGCAGTATTTATCGACGATCACTTTTATATAGAGATGATTAAACAACTGTGTAATGGTTAAAGTTAGCTTCAGCTCGATGCAAAGATTAGTGAAGAACTTGCACTAGTTCTTGTATCCCCTGATTTGCACCGTGAAGTAGAAGTTTCTTTAGCGATACAAAACAAGAATTGCTAAGAACTACGAATCCAGTGATTTGTGGTGCTCTTTGTCATGATAGTTTGTGATGCGTGGTAGTGTTTTTGAATGAAACATGGGGTAGGGATGAGCTATAGTGGTTTTTGTTTGTCGGCGGTGATGTTCTGGTATATTTAACTTGCTGGGACGTAGAACGACCACATTATAAAATGGGTGCGTCTTCATACCGTCGAGTATGCGGTATTGGGGTAGGTTCATGAACTGGAGGAGGCAGGTGGCGAAGTATAGTCGTTGAATTCGTCCTGGGGGTTGGGGTATGGTTCGGGGGAGCTTAGGGGGTTTGGGATAACATATGTTGCTGTCCTGAGCGTTTGTCATAAGTGGTGGCGAACCTGGTTGGTGGTGGTTTTCGGGGGTGCACGTGGGGTGTGGTTCTGGAACTGTGGTGAGGAATGGTGGTTAAATAGCTTGAGTTGGATTGCATCGATAAGGTGGATCTTAACGGTAATTTTCCTGTGGGGAAAAGTTGATCTTGAGTTTGGAGTCAACGGGAACAGGTCTAGCATTCCGAGCGGTCCTGACGTTTGCAGTACTTTTGTTTGCTATGTGGCTAGTACAGTGTCAGTCTTAAGGCACTGTGGTAACGGGAATGCGTAAAATTCGTATGTGCATGGATAAGTTTCCAGTAGGTGTATATGGCAACTAATCTAGGTATGGCCCAGAGATTGGAATAGTGCCATGTGGTATCGCCGAGGAATTCTAGTTCGGGGGGGCAGTGACGTGCATTGTGATTTTTGTTATGGACAGTTTATTCTGAGTGGGCGGTAGGACTGGACAGGTGTGTTTGTAGCGGGCTAGTGGGGTTGGAGTGTAGGGGGTGGGTTCGACATGGGGTAAGTTCAACAGTTTGTGACGGGTGCAAAGAGTTATTTCAGTGATGCATTTGGGACGGGGTTGTTAAGGCTACATAAACTGCAACCTTTGGTGTAGTGATTTATATGTGCAAGGACTCGTTGCGCATGTTAGTCATGTTAATGCTGGTAGGGGACGTGCAGGAGGGGTATGGTTGGGGGACTTGTAGAAAGTTGTATACAAAGTCCCAGAATACAGTTTTCTAAAGGTGCTTGATCATGGGTTATAGAGGTGTTGTGAGGAATGAGTGGACACCTGGATGTATGCTTATTCTGCATAGTGGTCTTGGATAGAACGATGTATTATGGTGAACTGGCTATTAGTTTGGAGACTTGGTTATTTTGAGCACTTGAATGAGCCAGAGTGTGTCAGTGACAAACTATACCTTTGCGACTTTATTTCAGTGACACGGAACCAGTTTAGGTCCGTGCGATTTTTCTGTTGTCATGCTGGTTCTTTGTATGGTAATGCGGAATCACTGATCGTTTATGATGCGAGACACGATAAATCCGATCATAGATGAGTTGCGTTTGATAGATACGAGAGTTTGTTTAGATAGATAGATAGAGAGATAGAATTGTATAGCCAGTGACGTGACGAGTGAGTAGGTGAGAGTAGAGATCATTCTTAAGTGGATGATTTGATGATCTTTATTCTTGTGTGTTATGTTTGTTCGTTTGCATCCTGTGAGTTCTAATATAAGATTATTGTAGCTCTACGTTAGTCATTCTAGTAAATTTAGATGACATTGAGCTAGGTCCCGATAGCTTAGCGGATTGCTTAGATCGAGCTAAGATGGACTTTAGATTAGTTGATACGATAAATAATAGGTTTGTTAGATTAGAAAATAGTTAGGATCAGAAAGTAATTTTGATAGACAGACAGAACAGGTCACTCAGTACATTACGGTATTTACTGAGTATTGTTGGATTGATATATTTGTCTTGTTGTATGCACATTTGATTGCATGTTCAATAACTTATGTATCGTTTTTAGTATTGGTGGAGCAGCCTAGGTTTAAATGCAGCCAGCCATGTTCATGTGCACTCTACTTTGCATGATGATAACAAAACCGTAGCATGGCTGAGTGTATGCAATTAATATTTAAACATGCCTCTTCTAAGCTTGCCCGAGGATAGCTCATCTTGGTCCAGCATAGCCATCTGAAACACCAGCCAGCCATGGACTGGCTTGGGACTAGTTTCCAGCTCAATACACGATCGGGCACTGAGCCACGCTTAGCCAGGGCAGCCAGTGGCCGGCCTATCAAAGCCTGCATGACTAGGCACGGAGCTAGCCAAGGCAAGCAGGCGGTTCCATTCGACAGCCAGCCAGACTGTCTCGGAGATAGGCATGCAGCCAATCAGTGCCTGCCAGCAAGCATCAGCCTATCGAAATACAATAGATTTCATTTTGGGCTTTACTCCCAATGACTGAAGCTAGCCAGCGAGCATAGGCCAGAGCGGCCCAATCACCCAGGTCCAAACCAGCGGCCCTTGAGCTAGCCAGGAGTAGGCCAATCAGCCAGCCAGACAGGCAACTGAGCGCTAGCCAGCAAGGCGGACCAATTCAGCCAGCCAGAAAGGCAATGAGGCTAGCCAGGCAGCCAGGAGGTCAAAATCAGCCTGCCAGACAGGCATGAGATAGCCAGGCAGCCTAGCCATGGCGGCCATTCAGACAGCCAAACAGGCACGTGAATGTACTTGCCAGGCTAGCAAGGCGGTCCTATATTCAGCCTTGCCAGACAGGGCATGAGCTAGCCTCAGGCAGCGGGTCAAAGTAGCCAGAAGTAAGGCACTGTGCTAGCAGGCAGCAAGGGCGTCAATTAGCACTGCACAGTAATGGCACTGGAGACTTGCCCAACTGTCATGAACTTGTTATGGCTTATATATGATAGATTTTTAAGCTGACGGTCCTGAAGGTGAAGCAGCTTTTTCTGCTTATTTAGTGCCTAAATCCTGCGGCAGCTGTTTCCTATAAGGGAAAAGCAGCCGGTTTCCGCTGAATAGTCGCTTACGTTGTCTAGAATTGATATTTTATGCATCTAATGTGCGTTAGACTCTTTTCTGACATGTCCTTATCTTTGACAGGAATGCTGGATCTAGCCTATGTTCCTGCTCTGATACTAAATTTTATTGATTTTTCTTCCTGCCTGATGCATGGCAATCGATAACAAAGTCCGGCAATTTGATCTTTACCAGAGCAGTGGATCTATCAGACGGTCATGGGTTGTTGAATTTGGATATAGTATGACCAAAAGGTTCGGAGCGATGGCACACAGCAGTGTTTTCATTGGGTGACACCTTTGTAATAACTTAACAACGACTCATTCAATATTGACCTGCAATTAACCTTGTCAGGGCGTAAGAGAATTGTTAGATAGATAGATAGATAGATAGATAGATAGATAGATAGATAGATAGATAGATAGATAGATAGATAGATAGATAGATAGATAGATAGATAGATAGTTAGATAGATAGATAGATAGATAGATAGATAGATAGATAGATAGATAGATAGATAGATAGATAGATAGATAGATAGATAGATAGATAGATAGATAGATAGATAGATAGATAGATAGATAGATAGATAGATAGATAGATAGATAGATAGTAAGATAGATAGATAGATAGATAGATAGATAGATAGATAGATAGATAGATAGATAGATAGATAGATAGATAGATAGATAGATAGATAGATAGATAGATAGATAGATAGATAGATAGATAGATAGATAGATAGATAGATAGATAGATAGATTGATAGATAGATAGTTAGATAGATAGATAGATAGATAGATAGATAGATAGATAGATAGATAGATAGATAGATAGATAGATAGATAGATAGATAGATAGATAGATAGATAGATAGATAGATAGATAGATAAATAGATAGATAGATAGATAGATAGAGAGATTGATAGATAGATAGATAGAAGAGGGGGATAGATAGAATAGATAGAGTTGAAGGTTGGTAGACCGAAAGATTTGAAACGAGTGGATAGGGGGGGGGAGAGATGAGGAGAGAGGGGAGGAGAGAGAAGTGGAGGAGGAGGGAGAGAGAAGAGAGGAGAGAGAGAGAGAAAGAATCGAGAAAGAGTCGAAGACGATGAGTACTATATTAAAACAAGATTTGAAATAGAATTTAAATAAGATACAGTAAACTTCACACAGTGTAGATCTAATGTAAGAATAAATAGCTAGATTAAATAAATAAAATAATAATAGCCCCTTCAGTCATAACTGACTATGGGAATGCGCCCCTGAGGTGACAGCCCTCAGCT
Source organism: Oreohelix idahoensis (assembly GCA_024509875.1). NCBI lineage: Eukaryota > Metazoa > Mollusca > Gastropoda > Stylommatophora > Oreohelicidae > Oreohelix > Oreohelix idahoensis. Next base: position 364,485 of record JAMPIV010022144.1, on the reverse strand, counting down.
GCTTATTTTCCTGGTGCTCCTTTCGACGTTTTCTCCTCACCTCTGCTTCTTGTGTGAGCCTCTCTTCGCCCAATCTGAGGTGGCGCCGTAAATAGCATCGCCACTTAGTGCGATCGGCAGCTTCATCCTCCCATGTTGCTGGATCCATGTCCAGTGCCCTCATATCTCTCTTGCACACATCTTTGAACCTCAGCTGTGGTCGCCCAACTGTTCTCTTGCCATCTGCTAATTGTCCGTAGAAGATATCTTTTGGGATGCGACCTTCTTCCATGCGGCGAACATGGCCAAGCCAGCGAAGTCTGCGCTGTCTAAGAAGCGTATACATACTTTGAAGGCCAGCACGTGACAACACCTCGACATTTGTCACTTTATCTTTCCACGAGATGCCGAGGATGCGGCGTAGACACCGCAAATGGAAGGTATTGAGCCTTCTTTCTTGCTTAGCATAGGTCGTCCAGGTCTCGCTGCCATATAGGAGTGTGCTGGGTGACGCAGGCATTATATACCGCAGCTTTGGTCTTCATTGTGAGTTTAGAGTTTCCCCAAACACGCGATGTGAGGCGGGCAAAGGTAGCTGCAGCTTTGCCAATGCGGCTGTCGATTTCTGTATCCAGTGAGAGTTTGTCATTGATGGTAGACCCTAGGTATGTGAAGTGGTGCACCACTGCCAATTCATAGTTATCGATAGTGATAAACTGGTGCAGCACCCGCATCCTGACTCAGCACATTCGTTTTTCTTTAGACTTATTGTGAGGCCAAAGTCCTTGCATGCTTTAGTGAAGCGATTCATCAAGCTCTGAAGCTCCTGTTGGCTTTGAGTGACGACTGCAGCATCGTCAGCGAACAACAAGTCTTTTATAGTGACCCTTCTGATTTTTGTTTTTGCCTTCAGCCTTGAAAGATTAAACAGACGGCCATCTGACCTAGTGTGAAGGCATATTCCTTCAGTTGCATCTCTGAATGCATGTTTCAAGAGTAAGGCAAAGAAGATTCCGAAGAGGGTCGGAGCCAGAACACAGCCTTGTTTAACGCCACTTCGTATATCAAAGGGCTGTGACGTGCTTCCAGCATATTGGACTGTTCCCTTCATGCCGTCATGGAATGACTTTATCATTTCCAGCATTTTAGAAGGGCAGCCTATTTTTCAGGAGGATTTTAAAGAGTCCATCCCTACTAACCAGGTCGAATGCTTTTGTGAGGTCTATAAAGGCGATATATAATGGTCTTTTCTGCTCTCTTGATTTTTCCTGAAGCTGGCGGAGAGAGAAGATCATGTCTCTTTGTTGATCTGCCAGCTCGGAATCCACACTGTGCCTCTGGATATATGCGCTCAGCTAACTTGTGTAGTCGCATTAAGATGACTTTGGCAAAAACCTTACCAACAATACTAAGAAGAGAGATGCCTCTGTAGTTATTGCAATCACTTCTGTCTCCTTTATTTTTATTCAGTGTTACAATCTTGGCATCTCGCATGTCTTGAGGAATAGTTGTCTCTTCCCAGCACTGGCACAGCATCCTATGCAGGGGATGTAATAGCGTGCTCTTACAGCATTTGATTAAATCAGGAGGAATCCCATCACTGCCTGGTGCTTTGCCAGAGGCCAAGCTATCAATGGCCTTGCTGAGTTCCTTCTAATGTTGGTTCGGCATCCAGCTCCTCCATAGTTGGCAGACTGTTGACACCATTCAAGGGCTGCAGGCGTAAACGTAACGGTTTTGTCTCTTTGCAGCGGTTAAAAAGCTCAGAGTAGTGCTCGGACCCACCTCTCCATCTGGCTTACCCTTATCGGTTAGCTTCTCTCCGCTGATGGTTTTTTTAGCGGTGCCGTTCTTTACTTTTATGGGGGGGGCCAAGTGCTTTCTTTATACCGTCATACATTTGTCTAATGTTGCCTGTTTGCGCTGCGATCCTGGATGCTCTCACTGAGCTGGAAGCCAGTAGTCATTTGCACAGCGGTCGAGCAGTTTGTGTTACTTTTGCTTTTCGTTAGCCCTTCAGGGTTTATCTGTAGGGTTCTGGCACTCGGTGTGAACGTTTGTATTCATTCATAGCACTTAAAATGCGCCTTAGCTTCAATGGGTGACAGGGTGCCATCATCATATGATGAAGCATCAAATACCAGTCATTTTGACTTTTGCTGTTTTTACTTTTACCAAAGGTGGCATAAGGTGCTGTACTGGGGTGATGGTTCGTTGTTCCGTAGATGCTCCCAAGTTATTTGTAATAGTATCACCTTGCTGTATGCTGAGGGCTACTGAGCACTTTCTCGAAGGGTTCGCAGTGAATTTGAGGCACGATCATTGAAAGGGTCTGACATCTTGCTGGTATATCAATGCGTGGTTTCCCTTCATGTCTGGACCAACACGATAGATTCCACGATTAGAGGTTTTCTTGGTTGTGCTTCTGGATTTTGCAGCAAAACCAAGAGGGAGATCTGTATCACACTGTCTGGCACTATGGTTACGAGCGCCGTGGAGAAGCACAGGTGACCTGAGGTAGTGGCCTTCTGACGAGAATTCAGGTATGAAGTTGGTGCTATGTCAGTGCTTGGTTCGTGGGTGTCTCCATGACACCTTGGGGTGATGCTGGGGTTGTTGTCTGAAAGTTAGGTGTTGGTTTCACGCAGAGGGTCATGGTGGGGGACGCACAACTCTAGGAAGAGCCGTTGTCCATTTTCAATGTCATTCTTGCCAATACCAAAACCTGGCCCAGACATGAAGGCATGAAAAACATTATTCGGCACCCACTCTAGCGTTAAAGTCACCAAGGGGAGGAGAACAAGGGTTCTTGCTAGGTATGCTTTTGGATAATTGGGGCAAGTTCAGATTCTCGTAGAACTCATCTTTAGCTTCTGAGGCAGAGTACTAGAGGTAGGAGCTTACACACTGGACAAGGGTGATGGGACCTGTGCTTAGTTTGCAGGCACGGAGCGTTAACAGGCGTTCTGATCCATTCTCGCCTGGTTCAAACCATTTTAGTTAGCGATTTTTTTTTTTACCGCAAAAACCTACTCGTGTTCTCTAGCTTTATTAAAGATCTTTCCCCTTGCCAATTAAAATGTGTTAGTCCTTCTCGCTCACCGTTCCAGAGCCCGCCAGGCGCGTTTCCTGAAGTGCAGCTATATCCACCTGAAGTCGTTTAAAAGATGCTCATCATTAATTATGGCTGTCTTCCTTACATCGTTACATCCTGTAGGTTTTCGGATTAGTCCAGTCAACATAGTCCGGACGTTCCAGCATCCCAAATTGAGAGTTTGCTTATTTCTATTTTTTCGTTAATTGCTTGGTGCAAAATTTTTTCTGTCCACAGTTCGGGTTTGGGTACCCTAATCCCCATGCAAACCCAATGGGGAAAGCAGACAGTGGCGGGACAACACCTTATTGACTGGGGGCTGCCCAGCTTGAAGCGGGCGGTAGCTGTCCAGTGAGATCCTAGAACCTCTCCCACTGTCGGAAGTAGTCCCTGGCGCCACAATTGGGCAAAATGCTTATAACCGGTAACTGCTACTTCCCGAGTTTTGCCAACACCAATAGGGTGAAGCTGGTGTGTCCTCTCCAGGGCGCGAGCTTGGGCACAGTTTGATATGGAGATCAAGCTGTTGCCCGATGCAAGCATGTTCCCCCTCTCCACACAGCCGGTAGATCCAAAGGAACGGCAGTAGCCGATACAGTTTGGTACCAGCCATGTCGCAGGAGTTGCCAGAATAATGTCGAATCGACATTAGACTGCCTTAGGGACTCCGACTCCGGATTTATCCTTAGGGTTTACTCCCGAAGCCAATTCCACAAATGGATATTCCCGCAAGGCAGCGGTGGTTTGAATTCAGAGTTCCTTCTCTTAGATAAGCTACCAACCAAGGATCACGAGCCCTATCTGCCCGAAGCTGCTGGTTTTAAGGCACCAGTCGCTCGCCTTTGCCCCTTCTCCCGTCAGTGGAAACAGTTCCGCCGGGCTCAAATTGAGCCACACGTGAAGGCCGGGAAAAAACAAAACAAACACACACACAACACCCATATTTAACTGCATGAGACGTATTCCACTTACTTAGTCGTTCCTCTTCTACCGTGAGGTGTAGAGGTTTGGAAGAGAGAGCGCCAGACTATCCTATCGGCTGTCTTCCTCCTGGCCTGGGTTCCATTCTAGTCCTTGGTCCTTCAAAGATTGTCTAATGTTGTCCTCCCAGCAGACTTTGGGTCGTCCTGGGGGTCTGGATCCCTGGCTCTTTGTTTCCCATGCTTGTCGTGGTAGCCGATCTTCTCCCATTCTGCAGACATGGCCAAACCATCTTAGTTGGGACTGTGCAACTTGGTTCTGCAGGGGGTGGGATTTTAGGCCTTGACGTATCGTCTAGTTGCGGACCAAGTCTCTGCTTGTTACTTTAACCACCTTCCTCAGATACCTCATTTCTGACGTATTCCACACTGTTGTAAATTCTAATGATTCTCCTATATGGTATGTTGTATTTTATTATACCACTAGTGTAAAAACCCGTCATAAGTTGGGAATTAAATTCAAAAGCACCAATACTTAACGGCAATTTTACTTATTCAAAAGTATTTTAAAAAACCTCTGTGCATCACCACAATTCTATAAATATTTGTGTGCACATAGATAGATAGAAGATAGAAGAACATATAATAGATAATAATAGATTAGATAGAAAAATTTCCAGATAGATAGATAGATTTATAAAGATAGTGATAGAAAAATTAAGATATTGAAACTTTATAGCGATTTTAAGATAAGTGTAAAAGCCCCGTAGATAAGATAAATTAAATCCAAAAGATATAAAATTAATAATTTTACTTATTCAAAAACTTGTGAAAAATAATGATAGGTGTGAATAGATAGTTCAGCAGAAGATAGATAGATAGATAGATAGATAGATAGATAGATAGATTGTTGATAGATAGATAGATAGATAGATAGATAGATAGATAGATAGATAGATAAGATAGATAGATAGATAGAAAATAGATAGATAGATAGATAGATAGATATTAGAGGCAGATTGAAGAAAGAATAGCTAGATAAAAGAGTAAGACGTTAGATAGATGGAAGTCCGATAGATAGATAGTGGATAGTTATGGTAAAAAGATTAAAAAAAGAAAATTTTAAAATCAGATAGGGTTCAGTTGATTGATTAAGTAGATAATATTTGCTAAGTGCTAGTAGATAGGGCTAGGAAATAGCTAGATAGATAAAGATAAAAATAGATAAAAAATAGATTTACTCTCGTATCGGTCAGTCTGTTGATAGATAAATAGATAGATAGATAGATAGATAGATAGATAGATAGATAGATAGATAGATAGATAGATAGATAGATTTAGATAAAAAAAAAAAGATAGATAATAGATTGTAGAAAGTAGAAGATATGATTAAAGAAAATAGATAAAATTGGAAGATTTTGTAATAATATTACGTATAAATGAAAGAGTAGCTTTTGAAAAATCAAAAAAAATTAAATATAATAATAAGATAGATAGCTAGATAGATAAGATAATAGATAGATAGATAGATAGATAGATAGATAGATAGATAGATAGATAGATAGATAGATAGATAGATAGATAGATAGATAGATAGATAGATAGATAGATAGATAGATAGATAGATAGATAGATAGATAGATAGATAGATAGATAGATAGATATAAAAAAGATATTGGCAAAGGTAATTTGTAAGACTAGAAAATAGAATTTGCTAGATTGAGTCGGTATTGAGATAAGATAAAAAGGTTTCGGTAAATAAAAGAAAAAAAAAAAGAAATATTTGCTATTGAAATTTTGTAGTTATAGTATAATAGATAGATAGATAGATAGATAAATAGATAGATAGATAGATAGATAGATAGATAGATAGATAGATAGATAGATAGATAGATAGATAGATAGATAGATAGATAGATAGATAGATAAAGTAGATAAATTAGATAGATAGATAGATAGATAAATTAGATAAATTAGATAGATAGATAGATAGATAGATAGATAGATAGATAGATAGATAGATAGATAGATAGATAGATAGATAGATAGATAGATAGATAGATAGATAGATTAGATAGATAGATAGATAAATAGATAGATAGATAGATAGATAGATAGATAGATAGATAGATAGATAGATAGATAGATAGATAGATAGATAGATAGATAGATAGATAGATAGATAGATAGATAGATAGATAGATAGATAGATAGATAGATAGATAGATAGATAAATTAGATAGATAGATAGATAAATAGATAAATTAGATAGATAGATAGATAGATAGATAGATAGATAGATAGATAGATAGATAGATAGATAGATAGATAGATAGATAGATAGATAGATAGATAGATAGATAGATAGATAGATAGATAGATAGATAGATAGATAGAAAGTTAGATAGATAGATAGATAGATAGATAGATAGATAGATAGATAGATAGATAGATAGATAGATAGATAGATAGATAGATAGATAGATAGATAGATAGATAGATAGATAGATAGATAGATAGATAGATAGATAGATAGATAGATAGATAGATAGATAGATAGATAGATAGATAGATAGATAGATAGATAGATAGATAGATAGATAGATAGATAGGTAGATAGATAGATAAATAGATAAATAGATAAAAAGATAGATAGATAGGTAGGTAAGTAGAAAGGTAGGTTTTACAAGATTGAGGTGTCGGTAAGGATTGTTTTACAAGATTGTGGTTTCGGTAAGGTTTGTTTTACAAGATTGAGGCAATATTTGCTATTGGAATTTTGTAGTTATGTTATATAATATGTGTGAAATGGACTTAAAAAAAAAAAAAAAGTTTACTCTCGTATCGGTCAGTCTGTTGATAGATAGATAGATAGATAGATAGATAGATAGATAGATAGATAGATAGATAGATAGATAGATAGATAGATAGATAGATAGATAGATAGATAGATAGATAGATAGATAGATAGATAGATAGATAGAACGAACGAACGAACGAACGAACGAACTTTATTTTCAAAGGGTTGAGAATTGGGCACGCAGGCCCGTCTGACATTCTGCCCTTCCTTTCTCTCACCTTTCATACTGAATTCATTTATTCTCATATGCATTTTACATATCAAATTCAAGGAATTCAACGTTGTAAAGTAAAATAATAATATAGCACACTCATATTAACATTAATTACTTATAAGCATGACATAACATATGTTGAAAAGTACAAACATTATCAGAGATAGATAGATAGATAGATAGATAGATAGATAGATAGATAGATAGATAGATAGATAGATAGATAGATAGATAGATAGATAGATAGATATATAGATAGTTAGATAGATAGATAGATAGATAGATAGATAGATAGATAGATAGATAGATAGATAGATAGATAGATAGATAGATAGATAGATAGATAGATAGATAGATAGATAGATAGATAGATAGATAGATAGATAGATAGATAGATAGATAGATAGATAGATAGATAGATAGATAGATAGATAGATAGATAGATAGAACGAACGAACGAACTTTATTTTCAAAGGGTTTAGAATTGGTCACGCAGGCCCGTCTAACATTCTGCCCTTCCTTTCTCTCTTCTTCCATAGTTAATCTATTTATTCTCACACGTATCCTAAATGTTACTTAAATAATAAAATAACAAGAAAGTACAATAAAATAAAATCCCAACATTGTAACAGTACAATAACAGTTACACAAATTTACAGATGCGTATCATAATTTATACTAAACAGGACAAAATTAACTTTAAAACCTACATATGATGTTATGTAATAATAATAATAATAATAATAGCCCCTTCAGTCATAACTGACTATGGGAATGCGCCCCTGAGTGGACAGCGTAATTATTTAAGAACATAACGAAATTAGGGTGGCATATAATCTGCACTCATGATGTATTTGAAAAGTCTGTGATTGAATGAATATGGACTAAGAGTATTTTTTAAGTCGTGTGGAAGAGTATTCCACAGATGAGCAGCAGAAAAAGCTAAACTTTTCTTGAATAAGTCGAGCCTAGGCTTGGGCATGTGTAATTTATTTAAGCGTTGACTGCGTCTTCCGCTGTATTTGAAAATAGGCCACAGATACGTTGGAGCATTCTGTGACAAGATTTTGTGAATAAATTTGGCTTTGTTGAAGAGAAGGCGCTTTCTTAGTGGTAATATGTTAAGATATGTATATGCGTCTACACACTGTGTGAGGTTTTTGTCTGAAATTAGGCGCACTGCACGTTTTTGTAATGAAAAGAGTCTTTTAGTGTTGGACATGGTGCAGCCATCCCAAATTGTGGAACAATAGTCTAGATGTGTTTGTATCTGGGATGTATAGAACATTTTTCGTGTCTCCTCATCTAGGAAATGTTTGATTTTAGCTAACTGGTAAACTTTTTGTGCCGTTTGTTTGGTCAGTGCTTGTACATGCGAATTCCAACTTAAATGTTGGTCAATTATGAGTCCTAGTGTTTTTATATTCATTTACATTTTCAATTAAAGAGGTTCCAATGTAGAGCTGAAGTGTTGTTTTCGGCGAGTTTTGTAATTTTTGTCTAGTTGATATTATCATACATTTTGTTTTAGTGATATTTATTTGCATGCAGTTTTCATTGCTCCACTTAATAAGATTGTCTGTGTCGCTTTGTAATAATATTTCTAGCGTGTTGCAACTTTTATCACTAGTATAAATGGTACAGTCATCGGCAAATAGGTCGCAGGATGAGTGCTCGATGTGTAGTGGAAGGTCATTTATGTAAATGGAAAAAAGTAGAGGGCCGAGAATAGAACCCTGAGGAACACCAGTGTCAATAATAGTTGGGCTTGACAAGGAGTTATTGTACCACACTACTTGCTGTCTGTCGGACAGGAATGATTTAAGTAATGTCACTAGTTTAAAGTTAACTTTCATTGTTTCTAATTTTCTTATTAAAACAGCGTGATCTAACATATCAAATGCTTTCCTAAAGTCTACAAAGATTGCTCCACATATGTTATCGTTATTTATGTTTAGGTGCAAGTTGTCTATCATCTTAGTTAGAGCTGTGTGGCATGAATGCTTTTGTCGAAACCCTGACTGACTGTCAATTAGCAAGTCATTGCTAACTAGGTAATGTAGTGTTGCTTTATGTATGTGTTTTTCTAGTGGTTTAGAAAGCGATGATAAAAGAGAAATAGGTCTATAGTTACCAAGATTACTGTTATCTGACGAGCCAGGTTTGAAGAGAGGATATACTTTGGCAATCTTAAAGGCTGAAGGAAAATAACTTTTAGCAATACATTGATTATATATAAAAGTTAGTGGATATAGACTAAAAGAAAAAAGATAGATAGATTATCCTTAGGCCAATAGAGAGATAGAAGATAGATAGAAGAACAAGAACATAACGAACATAAAAGGAATTCGGGTTGAGAATTGGAACTGGTTTGACATTCTGCCCTTCCTTTAGAAAGTATACTGATTTCATTTATTCTCACATACATTTTACCCATCAATTCAAGGAATTCAACGTTATAAAGGTAAAATAATAGCATACTCACATTCACAGTATCTAATTATAAACATGAAATAAAGTATGTTGAAAAATACAAATTAAGTATCACCATGAAACAAAATATGTTGAAAAACACTATCATCATCATTAAACGAACATTTAATATTATATCATTTGTTCGATAAAAAAAATAATCACATTAGGGGGGCAGATAATCAGAACTCATAAAGTAATCGAAAAGTTTACGATTGTATGAATAGGGAAAAATAGGTTGTTAAATAGATTAGGTAGATAGATAGATGGAAGATAAGGAAGATAGTTCCAAAGATGAGCAGCAGAGTAAGCTAAGCTTGTCTTGAATAAGTCAAGCCTAGGCTTGGGCACTTGTATTTTGTTAAGGCGTTGACTGCGTCTTTCACTGTATTTGAACATTGGCCACAGATATGTTGGAGCATTCTGTGACAGGATTTTGTGAGCAAATTTAGCTTTGTTGAAAAAGAAAGCGCTTTTCTTAGAGGCAGTATTTTGAGATAGATTATATAGATCTACACACTGTGCTTGGCAGTTGTCAGAAACTAGACGCACTGCACGCTTTTGTAGTGAATGGATCTTTTTGTATTGGACATAGATAAAAGATCCCAGATTGTGGAGCAATAGTAGGTTTGTTTGTATAGTGAGATAAATAGATAAATTTAGTGCATAAAAATCTAGGAAATGTTTGATTTTAGCTAACTGGTAAACTTTCTGTGCCGTTTGCTTGGTCAGTGCATGAACATGTGAGTTACAATTTAGATGCTGGTCAAGATGCTGGTCAACTTTGTTTTCCAGTGTTTTATGTTCATTAACGTTTTCAATTGGTAAGGTACCAATATAGATCTGAAATGTTGTTTTCTCTGAATTTTGTAATTTTTGTCTAGTTGATATTAACGGCACTTTGTTTTAATTATATTAATTAGCATGCGATTTCCGATGCTCCACCTAATCAGATTGTCTGTATCTTTTTGTAACGATAGTTCGAGTGTGTTGCAACTTGTATCACTCGTAGTAGACAGTACAGTCATAGCAAATAGGTCACAGGATAGATAGTGCGTAGATCGACGTGCAGTGGAAGGTCATTAATGTATATGGATAAAAAGTAGAGGCCCAAGAATAGAGCCCTGAGGAACGCCGGTATTTATTACGGTTGGGTTTGAGCAAGAGTTATTGTAAGAAACTACATGTTTTCTGTCTGACAGGAATGATTTAATTATCGTCACTAGTTGAAGGTTTCTTTTGATGTTTCTAGTTTTCTAATTAAAATGGCATGATATCAAATGCTTTTTTAAATTGTCTACAAAAAAAAAATTGCCCCTCGTATGGTAGATCGTTTTAGATAGATAAGATAGTTGTAATATTTAGAGAGAGCTTGATAGATAGAATGTTTAGGTAAATAGAAATGAAATGACTAGATTAAATTAGAAAATAAATAAGATTCTCGATCGGTCAGTCTAGTTGATAGATAGATAGATAGATAGATAGATAGATAGATAGATAGATAGATAGATAGATAGATAGATAGATTGATAGATAGATAGATAGATAGATAGATAGATAGATAGATAGATAGATAGATAGATAGATAGATAGATAGATAGATAGATAGATAGATAGATAGATAGATAGATAGATAGATAGATAGATAGATAGATAGATAGATAGATAGATAGATAGATAGATAGATAGATGTTTGAAATGGACTTAAAAAAAAAAAAAAAATTTACTCTCGCATCGGTCAGTCTGTTGATAGATAGATAGATAGATAGATAGATAGATAGATAGATAGATAGATAGATAGATAGATAGATAGATAGATAGATAGATTTATAGATAGATAGATAGATAGATAGATAGATAGATAGATAGATAGATAGATAGATAGATAGATAGATAGATAGATAGATAGATAGATAGATAGATAAATAGATAGATAGATAGATAGATAGATAGATAGATAGATAGATAGATAGATAGATAGATAGATAGATAGATAGATAGATAGATAGATAGAGAGATAGATAGATAGAGAGGTAGATAGATAGATAGATAGATAGATAGATAGATAGATAGATATATAGATAAATAGATAGATAGATAGATAGATAGATAGATAGATAGATAGATAGATAGATAGATAGATAGATAGATAGATAGATAGATAGATTGATAGATAGATAGATAGATAAATAGATAGATAGATAGACAATCAAATAGATAGATACACAGACAGATAGATAGACAGACACACAGACAGATATATAGATAGATTGATTGATTGATTGGGCAAGGCAATACAAGACAAGACAATATAAGGCCAGCTAGGTAGGCAGCCAGCCAGGCATGCATCTACTGAGGCAGGCATAGCCAGCCAGGCATGCATCTAGCCAGGCAGCTAGCCAGCAAGCCAAGCAACCAGCCAGCCAGGCAGGCATCTATCCAGCCAGGCAGCCAGGCGGCCAATTAGCCAGCCAGACAGGCACTGAGCTAGCCAGGCAGCCAGGCGGCCAATCAGCCAGCCAGACAGGCACTGAGCTAGCCAGGCAGCCAGGCGGCCAATCAGCCAGCCAGACAGGCACTGAGCTAGCCAGGCAGCCAGGCGGCCAATCAGCCAGCCAGACAGGCACTGAGCTAGCCAGGCAGCCAGGCGGCCAATCAGCCAGCCAGACAGGCACTGAGCTAGCCAGGCAGCCAGGCGGCCAATCAGCCAGCCAGACAGGCACTGAGCTAGCCAGGCAGCCAGGCGGCCAATCAGCCAGCCAGACAGGCACTGAGCTAGCCCAACTGTCATGAACATTTTATGGTATAATATAGAATTTATGCTGCTGTCTAAGAAAGCAGCTTTTCTGCAAATAGTGCTACTGCGCCGCTGTCTAAGAAAGCAGCTGTTCCGCGAATAGTGCTAAGTTTTGCACTGACTATCTGCCTATTTTACTTTGCAACTCATCTTACTTACTTACATGACTACATGCAGACCTGACTGCCTACGTACCTGCCTGACTAATTTATTATCTTCCTGCCTGTAATGGCATGATAACTAGCCGCCATTTATCTTTACCAGAGAGATTACAGAAGTTGGTGTATTGGATTAGTGAAAGGTCGGGCGGCCAGTTTCATGTGACACCTTGCAATAACAACGAACCAATCAATACTGACCTGCAATTAACAGTCGGGCGTAAGACACTGTCGGACTTGTGCTGTAACGAAGATGACAACTGGGGTGAAAATTAAATAAGATATTGTAAACTTTGGAGTGATATCTAAGATAACATAAGTAGCTAGATAAATAAATAAATAGATAGATGGATGGATGGATGGATGGATGGATGGATAGATAGATAGATAGATAGATAGATAGATAGATAGATAGATAGATAGATAGATAGATGGATGGATGGATGGATAGATAGATAGATAGATAGATAGATAGATAGATAGATAGATAGATAGATAGATAGATAGATAGATAGATAGATAGATAGATAGATAGATAGATAGATAGATAGATAGATAGATAGATAGATAGATAGATAGATAGATAGATAGATAGATAGATAGATAGATAGAGAGAGAGAGAGAGAGAGAGAGAGAGAGCTATTAAACAAGAATAGAAATAGAATTAAATAAGATATTGTAAACTTTACAGTGATATCTAATATAAGATAGAAAGCTAGTAAATAAATAAATAGATACATAGCTCGGTAGATATCTAGCTAGCTAGATAGATAGACAGAAAGATAGAAAGACAGATAGATAGATAGATAGATAGATAGATAGATAGATAGATAGATAGATAGATAGATAGATAGATAGATAGATAGATAGATAGATAGATAGATAGATAGATAGATAGATAGATAGATAGATAGATAGATAGATAGATAGATTAAATAAAATTAGAATTAAATAAGATATTGTAAACTTTGAAGCGATAGCTAAGATAAGATAAATAGCTAGATAAATAGACAGACAAACAGATAGATAGACAGACAGACAGACAGACAGACAGACAGACAGACAGAGAGAGAGAGAGAGAGAGAGAGAGAGAGAGAGAGAGAGAGAGAGAGAGAGAGAGAGAGAGAGAGAGAGAGAGAGAGAGAGAGAGAGAGAGAGAGAGAGAGAGATAGATAGACAGACAGATAGATCGATATATAGATAGAGAGAGAGATAGAACTATTAAACAAGATTAGAAATATAATTAAATGAGATATTGTAAACTTTGCATTGATATCTAATATAAGATAAATAGCTAGATAAATAAATAATTAAATAGATACATAGCTAGGTAGATAGCTAGCTTGATAGATAGATTGATAGATTTTTTTTTTCTCTAACCAGCGTCACTCGAGCTTTCCAGCTCTTTTGGCCCAATGACATATCATTGCTAGGCTGGGGGGTCAGTGGACTTTCCTTCCAACCCGGTCAGGAGTTTCGCTCCTTCCCATCCACACGGGATTTATGTGCAGGAGCCGTTCAGGTTATTCAGTCACATTTCCGGTCGTAAACATTCCTTCAAACGCTGAGGCCCGGGTTTGAACCATGAAAACCTGGTCGCCAGTAGAACGCTGTAGCCATTACACCAGCGTGGCTCCCATAGATTGATAGATAGATTGATAGATAAATAGATAGATAGATAGACAGACAAATAGATAGATAGACAGATACATAGACAGATGATTGATTGCTTTATTGATTGATCAATCAAGATATGATAATACTAACACTTTCTTACGCACTTCTGTAGCAGGAAAAGTCTTTGAGCAGTTTTTAAAAAAAATGGATATCTGCATATTCATCCCATTTAAGCAAATGAAAACATTCACATTTCTAAAGTATGCGGGTACATTCTCACATACATTACATTATATAATAATATTACATGGATATAAAACAAATTGTGAAAAAAGGTGTGATGTTTATGAAAGAAATGTAATGTTTAGTGCAGAAATTATATAGCACCTTGTTGATGATATCTACAGTTTGGCGTGCTTTACCATAGCTTGGCGGAATTATTGACGAGATAGATATGGAGGTGTTTGGGAATTTTTGTTTTATGTTGTCAATCATTCTGGAGATGTCTAATGGATTAATAGCGTATCCATTTGTGCTATCATTTATCCGTATGTGAACTGTGGTTTTCCTTGTTTTTATTTGTGTTGAGATGGCTGATTTCATTGGTTGTTCTCACTATTCCAGCTCCTGGTAGTGGTATTACTGTGACTGTGTCTGGCGTTGTTGACAATCTGTCACTGTGAATACCTTTTAGCAGTGAGTCCCCAATGATGATGTGATGTGTGTTGTGAGGTATGTGTCAATGGTGCTATGGCTGAGGTCGTGCACGACGGTGTTGTTGGTGCCATTGATGTTCTTCTTGCTGGAGGTCTTCAGCGGATTTTTGTGTCGGTTATTGCGTTCTTTCATGTCCTGTTGTCTTTGTTGCTTTGGGATCTACTTGTGAGGATTGTCTTGGTAGGTTTTCAGTACGATGACTAATTTTTACCTCAATCGGGTAAGTCTTATTTGGTGATGTTTCTTTTCATTCTTTGTTTTTAATGTTCTGTTGGCTGTTTTCAAGATTGTGATGTCGTGGGCATATTTTGTCTTCAGGAACAGGTGTTTGAGGTTGAGAGGGTAAAGGAGCAGGGGATATTTGTGGTATAATTGGATGACCCAATATTTGAGGGTTTTGGACACCATCGTTCTTGTTTTTACTTTCTGAAGCTTCTTGTATTTGGTCTATTCTATTTATCAGCCTTGTTTTTTCTTGTCTGAGAGACTTGACCTCATGCCTGAGTGCATCAAGTTCTCTTTTGAGTGAGCTGTCCAGGTCTTGTTTGAGTTCAGCAATGATGTTTCTCACTGAACTTTCAAGGACGGTAATCATCGCCTGATAGCAGCGCTTCTCTGTTCCCTCTTCTAGGCTTCGAACTTCAGGGCTGTCTTGCTCCTTAGTGTACTCAATAGCTAGGAGCTGTTTAAGAGGAGAGTATAAATGATGATGGATAGGCATTATCCTTCTAGTTACAGTGTCTTTGGTGCATGATGGGTGTGTCTCGTGTGCACTGGGCGAGTGATTTAGATCTAGATTATCTGTATGTATATTTGCATTAAGGGTAGATGATGCTAGTTCCAAGGTACGTTTTGGAATATCATTAGAAAGGGAAAAATGTTCTTTGGGTTCCTCTCCAGTTTGCACAATTATTGGAGTGATACTCAGTAGAGGGGAAGAGCTGATTGGAATGGGACAGGGGGGAGGACTGGCTTCAATGGTTAGCAGAGATTGTGCGTTGGCAGGCCTGTCTTCTGTGATTGTTGATGGAGAGGCAAGATCAGTTGCAATCATGGTTTTATCTAGAGCTGATCTTTGGAGGTGAGAAAAATCAACGTCTAACCATGTCTGTACACACTCTGTCACTTCTTGAGCTAATACTTTATTTTTAGTGTGGTACAGATGTATTGTGAGGAGGTCGGTGCTTATTTTGTCCTCAACAATAGTGTCTAGTTAATCGCTCCGAGTTTCAATAGAACAGTTTTGGTAGTTCTCTAGGCAAGTGTGTTTGAAAATTTCATAGTGTTGGCTGTTATGGAATTCAACAGAGCAACATTGACCATTGTTCGTTTGCTTGATGGTCAGATGTGTAGGGTTGTTCCAGGCATATAATTTTCTTTGTACCACTTTTCCCTTGTTGAGAGTGTAGCTTTTAGCTACTGTGGAAGGGCGTAATCTGCCATCTCTTGGTGGTTTTACTGTCGCTGAAAAGACGCATTTCTCCCCGCTAGCCATATTACATTACATGCTACAAGGCAGACAAGCCCTGTGATTTATCATAGTCTATTGTTCCCTAGCCACAGGGTCACAGTTACACTTTGGAATGTGTTACCAAAACTGAAGATAGTGCTATGTTTAAAGTAATTTTCGATATATCGAAAAATGGTGGCACCACACGATGAACGCTTCTACCGTCACTCCATACAGAAAAAACACAATATTTACACGAGAATTTAACACAATTACAAAATAAACAATTTCATTTTAAGTCCAAGCAAAATGCCAACACAGGGATGTATAAACCATCCATATTAAATGTGAACAACTTAGAATAAAATATACAAAATGTAGAGCCAAACAAAACACACGTTCGAGTAGGATGCCACCAGGGAAGGCATAGACAAAGTTGGAGGGGCAGACAATGATATCAAGGTAAGAATACAAAAAGCAAGAAGAGCTTTCATTGCAGTGGGAAATATATGGAGATCGAGAGAAATCAAATCCAACACAAAAATAATAATCTTCAACTCAAATGTCAAGTCAGTACTATTATATGGCTCTGAAACATGGAGAACAACAAAGACAACAACCAAAAAGCTACAGACTTTCATAAATGAGTGCTTGCGTAGAATAGAAGGAATAAAATGGTATGACAAGGTTACCAACGTGGAACTGAGGACAAGAACTAGACAAGTAACAGTGGAACAAGAGATGAGAAGAAGACAATGGCGATGGATAGGACACACACTGAGGAAACCTGTTGATAGCATTACAAGGCAGTCCTTGTTCTGGAACCCCCAGGGCAAGAGAGGCAGAGGTAGACCAAGAAGCAAATGGAGAAGAGAGCTGGAAACAGAGGTGAAAATGATGAGGAGAATGTGGAAAGAACTTGAGATAATGGCACGTGACAGGAGGACTTGGCATGTGTTTATTGAGGGCCTATGCTTCTTGGGAGGAGGGTTATGAATGAATGAATGATGAATGAATATAATTTTAGCATAGAAATAAAACAAAGCAGTAAATTGCAGTTACAGTGATATAGTTTTATTCCACAAAATAAAGTTAAAGGCTTACATTTTGTATTTTGGCTCCAATTTTAAAATGACATACACCTTCAATTTTAAAATGACAAATATCCCTTCAACTTTAAAATGATAAGCATATGTCCAATTTTAAAATGACAAATATTCTACAATTTTAAAATGACAATTAGTCTCCAATTTTAAAATGACAAATATACCTTCAATTTTAAAATGACAAATATACCTTCAATTTTAAAATGACAAATATACCTTCAATTTTAAAATGACAAATATACCTTCAATTTTAAAATGACAAATGTACCTTCAATTTTAAAATGATAAATATACGCTCAATTTTAAAATGATAAATATACGTCCAATTTTAAAATTACAAATACATTTCCCATTTTAAAATGACAAATATAACTTCAATTTTAAAATAACAAATATACCTCCAATATTAAAATGACAAGTATACCTCCAATTTTAAAATGACAAATATATGTATGCATACTTTTTTTTAAAAAAAAAGGTTACTTGTCCTGTACTGACTTGTCAAAATTATCAGTTATGAAGTTACATTTTACATACACAACATTAACATTGAGTCCATCACTTCTGTTGTACAAACCTGGAACTGGTAATAATAGGGAGGTGTAGTTTGTTGAAATTTTAAATAAGTAATCTCTTTAAAATCTTGAAATAATTTTTTTGTTTTCAATGCAAGATACTCTGCTGTCATAATTTAAAAATGTATAATAAAAGCATATAAAATTCATTATTTTTCAGCTTGGTGGAGCATAGACCTTCAATAAAATCCCGCCAAACTTTTGTGTCCAGTGTCGTGCGTTCAAGATCTTTATATTGTCTTTGTTATTCGTTTCATGTCCGTCTCTGGTTCCCTTCTCCAACTGTGCTTTAGTTTCCATATACCTCCCCTGGGGATTACAGAACTAGGACTGCCTTGTAATGCTATTAACAGGTATCCTCAATGTGTGTCCTATCCATTTCCTGCAACTTCTTCTCATCTCTTGTTCCACAGGCACTTGTCTGGTTCTTGTCATCAGTTCCACATCAGTGATCTTGTCATACCACTATGATCCTTCTAATCTAAGCAAGCACCCATTTAGCAGTCAGATATGCCAAAATGTAAATAATTTTGTCAGGATGTGTCACAAATGTAATTAAGAGTAGCTCACTCGGAGATCCTCTCTTGGGCACATATTTTCTTCTACTCTCAGATTTTTACTATTGTCTTTATGTTGCAAATTTTTCCTCACTTTGGTGCATTATCCTCTTCATTTATCTCTCTCTCTCTCTTATGGTTTTATTAAGAATCATTCAGTGACAGCTAAAATAGAGTACCTTCTCAGTCTTTCAAAACCATCTCCGCATCCATTGAGTTAAGTCCCTCACTGTTTATTCTTTCCTATCCTTTCTTCATCTTCTTTTCCTTTTTGTTCCTTATGGAGCATTGAGTCACTGCTGTACTTAATATTAAAAGCATATAAAAATGCTAAGAACAGAAATACACCGTGAGGCAAAGAAATCCATGACTTTTAAATATTTTTTAAAACTCGGCCGAAAATGACTCGATTATTATGAAATTTGGTGACAGTTAGGATAACAATATCCCTTTTTGAATTTCGAGTCTCAAATTTCGAACTTCAAATTTCACGCAATGAATTTTACGCCTTGCAGGTGGCGCTGCATACAACTGTAACTCATCTGCTGCAAAATGGCGTTCTCTGAAGAAGAAAAAATGGCAATCAAATTTCTTCGACAAAACAAAAATTATGGTGCGAAACGACTTCTTAAGCAGTTTCCAAACAAAGGATGGACTTTAGGTGGACTGACATATCTTTTGCAACAGATAGACCAAACCGGCACTGTAACATCGTAAAGGCACTGGCCGAGCACGCACTGCGCTCACCAATGACAACATCAATGCTGTTAACGAGCTTGTGCAAAGTCAAGAGGGACGTCCGCAAACACATCTTTCCCAACGTCAAATTGCTTGTTAGATAGGCGCTTCTCAAAGATCCGTGGGCAGAATCATCAAAAAGGAACTTAAGTTAAAATGTTTGAAGAAACATCGGGCGACAGAGTTGACTGAACGCAACAAAGAGTCACGGCTTTCCCGGTGCCAACATCTTTTGCGTCGCTTCCCAGAGTATAAAGTGAGTTTCATATTTTTCCCGGATGAAAAACTTTTTACTCTTGCTCGGCCTACCAATAGTCAGAACAATCGGGTGTATGCACTGGTTGTCACCAGAAAAAGAAACATATCTGCTAATCGGTAGCTGCGAGCAAAACCAACGTTCAGCAAATCAGTAATGGTTTCTGTTGGTGTCTCATTACTGGGCCGCGCTGGAATTCATTTTGTTCAACCTGGTATCAAGATAGATGGGATTACTACTGCAATGAACTGTTGATGAAGTGCCTTCTTCCTGACATGAGGGAAATGTCAGAATTCTTCATCTTCCAGCCTGCTCATCGTGCTAGGGATACAGTTGCGCTGCCCACTCAGAAGACACCTGAATTCATCGAACCGAATTTTTGGCCACCGAATAGTCCAATCTTAACCCTATGGACTATGGGATTTGGGGTGTTTTGCAAGAGAATGTCAACTGAAAGAAAATTGGCAACGTGGATGAGCTAAGAGAGAGTGGATAAAGCAGGCATGGGATGAGCTAGAAGGGCGCACAATTGACGCGTCAGTGAGAAAGTGGCGCACCCGACTTCGCGCATGTGTTGCAGCTGGCGGCGAACATTTTGAGCACCAGCTGAAATAGGCAAAATGTAGGTAAACATTTTCTCACCATTTGTACCAAATTTCATAATAATCGGGTCATTTTTGGCCGAGTTTTAAAAATATTTAAAGGTCATGGGTTTCTTTGCCTCACTGTGTACAATTGTCTTAATTCAAACTTTTATATCTGCCTGCAATTTATTTCAGAAATTTTTTTATCCCTAATTTACAAATAAAATGGGTACCCATCTCTGCTCTTGAATCGGGGAAGGCAAAGGCATCAAGGAAGTGAACTATCACCGCAACTCATAAAGCTGACATCTAGCACAAGTTAAGTCTTTAACACTACATTCCCCAAGGTGATATCTGCTTTTTAAACCTCTACAATTTACTTTTAAACCAACAACAGCTGTGTGAAAATAATGTCGGTGTACACCTGAGTCACATGTCATGCTTCATAAACCTCAGCAGATAATTTATAAAGATTTACAAGGCCAAGGCCACCCACAAGCAAAAGTAAATGCTGACAATGTGATTTTAAAAATAATTGAAAATAAATGAAACAATATTCTGTTTAAGTTTGATTTACAGAAAAAAGTAGCATCATTATTAAATACTGTCATAATGGTTATCAAATGTAATTCAAAGAAGATATGTTACATTACATCATATTAAAAATATAGAGAATATTACAAATTACTAAATATGAGATTGGCTACTCTGAAAAGCACACTCATAATACTATCACCTATCCCATGATGCAGCATCGGTGACATGTTACAAGGCACAAGTGTTTGTGCAGTAAACTTATTCACAATTAAATGTTACATGATTTTTCTGAGTCATACAAGTTCAGCATTTCGTGCTTGTTTGTTAACTCTACTTTTTGCATTTTTGAAGTTATCACTACTAATCGAAAGGGGCATAACAAATCTACAATGTAACGTTGGATTCATGATAAGCTATAAAAGAATTAAATTTTGTTCAATTTCCTACACATTTTTATATAACGGTTAAGCGCAGAGTGCCCTTTTTTCTCAGAATTTCATTTTTTGGATTTAGAACAAACAAGAAGTCTTTTGCTGATAATGCTCATTTGCTCTTGTGTTTCAGGAACAAATTTCCCGGAAAAGTAGTTACAGGAGACAAGAGTCTATGTTCATTTTGAATGATGTCAATGATATTTACCAATAAAAATATATTGCTGAACTTAATTTCTTTACATCTTATTAACCAGAGCAGTCAATGAAAGTTGAAGTTACACCACCTACCAAACTTCACGACACTAAAAAAAAAAAAAAAAATGGTTATTGAAGCAAACAAAATAATGGGCAGTGGCTCAAGCATCCAAAAGATGTGAAAGGCATATTATTAAATTATTATTATAATCAATTTTATATGGAATTTCTAAACAGCCCTGCTTTACAAGAGCCTTTAAACATTCAGTCAACAGAAAAGGGTTACTAGTTAACTGTAAAAAAGCCAAATAAGGGAAAAAAAAAAAAAAGAAAGAAAAAGCCACAAAGCTTCTAAGAGATGGAAAAGCTGTGGGTCCAGATGACATTCCAGTAGAGGCTATAAAAAAAAGACAACCAAGACATTTACAGACTTTCAAGGTGCTTGCATAAAATAAAAGGATTTGGATCACCAATGTGGAACTGATGGGCAAGACTAGATAAGCACCAGCAGAATAAAAGGGTTAAAATGGAATGACAGGATCACCAATGTGGAACTGATGGGCAAGACTAGATAAGCACCAGCAGAATAAAAGGGTTAAAATGGAATGACAGGATCAGCAATGTGGAACTGATGGGCAAGACTAAATAAGCACCAGCAGAATAAAAGGGGAAGATAAATGTTGGTGTTGGATAGGACACAGACTGAGGAAACTCGCTGATAATTGGTTGTCTTGGCCCCTATGGAGAATGAAACAAGGCAGTTCCTGTTTTGGAATCCTTAGAGTATGAGAGTTAGAGTGTAACCTAAAAACACAAAGAGATGAAAATTAGGGACAGACTTATAAAGGCTACAGAGGACAAGGGACATACATGAAAATATGGCATTAGACAGGAGAGCCTGGCGTGACCTGGGTGAAGGCCTAGAATATGCTTCGCAACCAGCCAAAATGAAATAATGATGATAATGATCATTATGAAGTCAAATCTGTAAATATGTGATGATTTTATAATAATATGCAGTGGATTCAAGTATGGAGTGTATCAGGTTTTTGACTCACTCAATGAATTTCATATTTTAAAAAAAAACACACAACAACATACAAAAAACAAATCGCTAGACTTTGGAAAATTGACCATTTAACATCTTACTCTGCCCACTTCAAAATCAAAACTGCATCAAAACATGACCAGTTAGGTTATGCAAAATAGTAAACACAGCAAAACATGATCCAGCATTCTTAAAGCAACCCCTCAACAGCCTACAACGATTACAGCATGCACAAAAATATGCAAAACTTTTAGTTCATTTACATTACAACAATATCTGCAGCATTTCTTTGTCATTGAAATAAAAGAAAAAGCCCGTACCCAAAATAATGAAGATTTAAACAATAATTTGCCATGATGCTTTCCCCAAAACTGAAAAAATATATATAAAATCATTCTGTTACTTTGTGGAGGGTAGATAAAAGTCGTGGAACTGACGACAAGAACTAGACAAGTGCCCGTGGAACAAGAGATGAGAAGAAGATGCTGGAGATGGATGGGACACACATTGAGGAAACCTGTTGATAGCATTACCAGGCATTCATTGGAAAACCAAAGAACACATGGAAAAGAGAACTTGACAGACATGAAGAAGACATGGAAAGATCTTCACTGGATGGCACGGGACAGGATAACGTTGAATAAGTTTACTGAGGACCTATGCTGCATAAGTTTACTGAGGACCTATGCTACTTGTGGAGCTGAAAGAAGAAGAAGATAAAAGTCAGATACGTCCAGGCCAATATTAACTTGCGTACTTGTATATTTAAAACAAACAAGAACAATGATCCGAGTTTAAAACATTAAATTTTGATATGTTGGAGCCAAAGCAACACATGTGACTCAAGAATTAAAACTTCAGTTGCCCACAAAACTCTCAAGAAATGAGTCCAACAACAGTACTGTCTTATACTCCTTAAGGGACGATACAAGTGAAAAGGACACCATTCATTCATATTTGAAAGTGATCACGTGTTGTGCAACGTCACATAAAGGAGTACACTTTTATAACACACTTTAATAAGAATGTGATGTTACGGACACATACACTCTTCACATAAAAATTTAATTATAAAAATTATCATATTAGTAAATTACACTGGATCTGTATCTAAAAAAGAAATTAATAAAATTACAGGAGGCTGACATTTAAGAGACATGACCCAAGGGGGTCTGCTAATCCTCGAGTTTAAAGGATATAAAATGGCTAAAACTTGTATCTGATGGGGAGGACTTCATTGATGATCAGGTTGCATCCTTTCTTTATTAAACCATTTCCTTTCTTCATTAACCATTTCCTTTCTTCATTAACTATTTCCTTTCTTCATTAACCATTTCCTTTCTTCATTAATCATTTCCTTTCTTAATTAACTATTTCTTTTCTTCATTAACCATTTCCTTTCTTCATTAACCATTTTCTTTCTTAATTAACTATTTCCTTTCTTCATTAACCATTTCCTTTCTTCATTAATCAGTTCCTTTCTTTAATTAACTATTTCTTTTCTTCATTAACCAATGTTGAGCTCTTAACTGCATAATTTTTAGAATATAAAACATTTTGGTCCAATCAAAGATATTGAAAATTAGATAAATGGATAGAAAGAACAAATAAGGAAATATGCCCACTAAATAGATAACCAACAATGAGCAACAACTCGACATTGAACTGAGGCTGATGGAATGCTTCAAATAAAATAAGGCTAACAGAGAGATACGACATGTTAATATCAAGTGCAGCACTTGGGTGGTGCAGGTGGTGCAGCCACACCAGGTGCTGACAAGTGAGAAGGCGCTAAAATTTATAAAAAGAATAAAATCATTAACATTTTATAAGAACAAAAAAAAATTTTTTTTAATGAAATAAATTATTCGCTTATAAAGATTTTAAAAACATAAATGTATTATGTTTGAGTAAAAGGCTACATGTGGAAATTATTACAGTGTGATCCAACTCAACAGTAGGAAATTGAGTCTCATGAGTATATACAGTACTGTACAGAGTAGGGGTACCATCATGAGACCTTGCACCATTACCTAGGGCCGGCAATGTTTATATCTAATACAATGGGACACATCTCTCCACAACTTCATGACCCCAGAGCTATTTATTAATTTTCTTGTTGATTTTTTTACAATATGATATGAAACTATTGAGTATCATCTCCCTGTTTCGCCCTATATCTTTCTTTTTTCCCAAACTTCCCTGCTGTCACAAAATATAGCTGCTTTTTTTCTCATAACATATCCAAATAAAGTGCACTACTTGCCTCTAAAAATGAGTGATATGCTTCCTTTGCGCTCTGACCTCTTCCTGGACAACCTCATCGTTTTTTTTTTAGCTGTTCACAGCATTCTTGTGTAAAACATCTCTAGGGCCTCCAAGAATTTTCTTACTTATTTACCGATTGCCATGACTTACTTCATAGCTAGCAGACGCTGGAGTTGGGATGGCCACATCCTCAGAAGAGACCCTGACTGCCATCCCAGAACAGCTATGCTATGGACCCCCGAAGGAAAGCAAAAGAGAGGCCGACCAAATAAAAAATGTGGCAGAGAACTGTGGAGGCCGAGAAGCAAAGAATGAACCAGAGCTGGGGCACTGTACAAAGGATGGCCGCTGACCGAACAAAGTGAAAGCAGTTTGTTGCTGCCCTACAAGATGCCACCAGGAGTAATGGCCACTGACTGCTTTGACAGTCAGCGGCTAAGGATCAAAGAAGAAGAAGATGACTCACTTCAATAGACAGTATTGGTTCTATGTACCATTAAAGAGCTCTTTACTTCCATACAGAAATATTTGTTGCATAACTTTTCACTTTAAGGAATGTTGCTTTTGCCTGGGCCATGCTACCATTCACCTGTGAGATAGATCTTTTGGGAAATGTAAACTGGAGAATAACTACCAAGAACAGAGAAGAACAGAAACTATAAATAAAAAACAAAACAAGTATATTGCAGTTATGGTGAATTTATATATTTGTTTCAACAAAATAATGTAGAGGATAACACTTTTGCATTTTGGCTCCAATTTTACAATGACAATGGTATTTGAAACCTAAAGTTTAAAAAGGGGGTAATTTGTCTGATAAAAATGTTTCAGCATATGAAGTTACATTTTACACAAACAACATTAACATCACATGAATCGCTGTTATACAAACCTCAAATTTGGCAAACAGGGAGGGATAATTTGCCATTCGAAATTTTAAATAAATGTTACACATAGGGTATGATCTCTTAAAAACAATGTTATTTTCAATTTAGGATGCCAGGCTGTCATATTTTTAAAATGTAAAATAAGAACACATACAATTTATTACAATTCAGCTCACTATGAAGCATAGGCCTTCAACAAATTGAGGTTGGACAGCTGAGGGAGAAGCAAAATAAAAACCTTAAAATAAAACTGCTTATTGAAATCTTTAAATTTCAAAATGCAGGCATAAGCCTGATTCTGCGAGAATGTGTCACATGTATGAATAAAACAAAAATAAGCCTTTTTTGAACATATGGTCCTTGCCACATCTGACAGCAGTTTGGCTCATTCACTTCTAAAAATCTGGCAAACATTCATTCAAGGTGTGCCCGTCAAAAGGTTATTGCTGCAACTCCACATAGTTAGCTGGAAACAATCCTGTAGCACCCCTGCATGTTCCTCTCCACCAGCCATCATCAACCTGACAGTAAGAAAATAAAAAATTACTTCTGAATGTTTCTTAACCAGTGACTTATTGACTAATAGAGGGTGCACAAGTAACATTCTTAACCAGTGGCTTGCTGACTAACAGTGACTACACAAGCAACATTCTTAACCAGTGTTTAAAGAGTTTTATTTTAAAGTACTATATTGTTAAGGTGTCTTCTTTGTCTTCTAAAAGGAGCAGAAATGTTTTTACTATCAAATTGAACATTGAGATTTTGAACAGACTTTCAACGGGAGAAAGTGTACCTTTGTTAGCTAAATTTTACGATGTTGGACCAAAATAAATTAAAAACAACAAGGTAAATATTTTAAAGTCCACATCCAAACTTAATTCAGATCATGGGTCTATGCATGATAGAGACTGCCATGTTTTGGTACTAGTAATAAACTGAATGCTCTCCAGCTCAACTAATCTTGCTTTTTGTCATGTTGCTGAAAATCCAAAACTACCCCCAGCCCCAATTAGTTTTTATTGTCAACACTTTAATGTGGTCGGAAAATTGTTATAGATATTCAAACTTCTGAGAATTGTGGCCCCTGTTAGCAGAAGATAGTCTGCTCATTCTACTTACCATCTCAATATCTGTTATAATTTCCTCTGGGTCAAAGTTCAGTTCATCATCATCAGCTGGGGAAAAACAATTTGTTCAACTAGTCATATTTGGTTCAATCTGACCACATTTTGAAGACAGAGGAAAAAAAACAGCACATTTAAAGTATACTTCTAGAAAAGATAACACACTATACTACAAGACACACAAATTACAGTTTAATATGAACAGTATACAAATGAAGAAATCAAGTCCAACATAAAAATCAGAATCTTCAAACTCAAATTTTAAGTCAGTCCTATTGTATGGCTCTGAAACATGGAGAACAACAAAAACAGCAACCAATAAGTTAGACGTTCATAAATGGGTGCTTCCATAGAATAGAATTGAAATGGCACAACACGATTACCAATGCAGAACTGATGACTAAGAACCAGACAAGTGCCAGTGGAACAAAAGATGAGATGAAGAAGACATTAGTGATGGACTGGACACACACTGAGGAAACCTGCTGATTGCGTTACAAGGCAGTTCTTGTTCCAGAACTCCTGAGGTAAGAGCTGTAGATAGAGACTGAAGAATACAAAGAGTATAGAACTGGAGACACATAAAAACAGATGAGCAAAACATAGAAAGACCTTGAGCTGATGGCATGTAATGGAGAGGGGGGAACTAGGCTTAAGTATGCTCCTTGAGAAGCTGAAGGGTGGTGACAATTATAATGACTGCATGTCTTATAAGCAACAAATAAGATTGTTTGAGATCATGTGATGTGCAGACATAAGAAGATTTACTATAACCAAATGGGCTCTCTAGGCAGTCTTTGTGACAGTAATACACCATACCAGGCCTTGCAGCGACCTATTGGTAGAGTGGTTAGAATGCTTGCCTCTCGCAGCAAAGTAATCGGGTTCTGGATTCAAAACCTGATAGCTTCATGCTCCAGTCTACCCAGCTGTAAATGGGTAACTGACTGCTATTGATTAGGGAACTGGTCATCCTCACCTCATAAAGAGATGGACCTAGTATGGTGAAGTCTCTAACACTTCACTCACCTATGGCAGTATCTTCTTCTTCTTCCTCGTTCGTGCTGAAAAGGACGTTGGTTGCCTTGTGTCCGTTTACAGCGGAGCTGCGATATCTGCGCCTTTCGGCCGGCACATTCGACTTCAGCATGGCATTTTTTGGGACCGGGTTTGCCTTCCCTCTTCGATCCCTACTCTCTCAGCCAGACTGTGATGCAGCCTGTTTCCAGGACCACCACGTGGAGGTGGAGTAGGGTCTTGGTCAGCTCTGGTTCACTGACCCTGACGCAAGTAGTCAAGCTATGAGTCGCTGACTGCATTCTCTATTGCTGCGTCTTTGGGTCCCTGGCAGTATCTGCTGTGGGACTACCATATCAGGACACGACATATGGCTTGTGGGGTAGAAAGATTTAATGAACAGGATAGAGAGGATTGGGAAGAGACTGTGTTTGCAGAAACGAGCCTCAATGACTTTGAAAGCTGAAGAATAACTAAAATCAGAATCTTCAATTCAAGTCTGTCAGCTCTATTGTATGGCTCTGAAACACGGAGAACAAAAACATCAAACAAAAATCTATTTCTTTTCATAAATGGGTGCTTGCGTTGCACAGAAGGATTAAAGTGGTATGACAAGATCACTCATGTGGAACTGATGACAAGAACCAGACAAGTGCCAGTGGAACAAGAGATGAGAAGATGACACTGGAGATAGATAGGACACACATTGAGAAAACCTGTTGACAGCATTACAAGGCAGTCCTTGTTCTGGAATCCCCAGGGTAAGAGAAGTAGAGGAAGACCAAAGAACACACGGAGAAGAGAACTGGTGACAGACATGAAGGGGATGAAGAAGACATGGAAAGACCTTGAACTGATGGCACGGGACATGAAGACTTGGATTAAGTCTGTTGGAGGCCTATGCTCCGTGGGGAGTTGAAAGGTGATGATGGTGATGATGGCTGCAGATCTTATAAGCAGCAAATAAGATTGTTTTACAAAGATTGTTTTACAAAGAAATTACAAAGAAATCTGACTGTCACAAAATGAGCACTCTAGGTGGCCACTGTGAAAATAATACACCTTATCATAGCATGACATACGTCTTGTAAGGTAGAAATAGTTCATGAACAGGACAGAGAGGAATAGAAACAGACTGTATCTGTAGAAATGAGCCACAAGGACTTTGAAAGCTGAAGAAGGTGCAGAAGAAGAAAACAATAAACTCACTGGCTTGGTAGTCATACAGAGCAACAGCCGTTAAGCCTTCCCCTGCTCTAACTGGAGCACCACTATCTACAAACTGCTCTTCTACAGGCTCTGATGCAGTCTGATACTCCGTTTCCTCAGCCTGGTAATAAGTCTGTTCTGGCTCTGGCTCTGGTTCTGGTTGGCGGGGCGGTGCTCTGACTGGTTTGGGTTCTGGATCTGGTTCATTATATGGTGTTTCTTCTTCTGGTTCAGGCTCCGGCTGGCGGGCTTGCCTTTGCTCGTCCTCCCATCTTTCTTTTTCTAATCTCTCCTGGGATTTGAAAAAAAAAAAGAAAAAAGAGATAACAGCATAACAGCATATATCGTGAAAAAAATGCATGCATTTTTACTTGCTCTGAGTACTCCAGGGGTGGGGGGGATGGGGGGGGAGGATGGGTGGGGAGGATGGGGGATGGGTGGGGGGGATGGGTGGGAGGGGATGGGTGGGGGGGTGTGGGTCTATTGAGGACACAAAGAAAGAATTGAGTTACTGCTTCCTCAGGACGTACCTTGTATAAGAAGTGACTAACATGAGGCTGTGAATGGGCTAGCACATTTCATCATGTAAAACAAACTGCTACAGAAGCAATTACTTCAAGAGCACGTAAGTGCTTTGGTGTAGTCTTGGTGTAATGTGTAAGCGGACCAGTTGCAGCGGTAGTTCCATGCTCCAAAAGGAGCAAAATGGTACATGATGATGATTTTGATCAGCGGCCATCTTGCTCACACTGGATATCGGTGACAGTGACACTGGATATTTCAATTTTCAGGTCTTACCATTTTTATGTATTTAACTTAGTTCTCACATTCTTTCTCTTCTTTTTTCGTTCGTTTATCCCTGAGGAGATCCTTCTATTCATGACCGTGACATTTTCTTTGCCCTTTGTCCCAGTATAGTCAAATTACTTAAACTCGTTTACCCCGCCCTGATTTTCTTCTCATTTATTTCAGATTCATGTCTCTAACACTTCACTCCCCTAAGTTAGTATCTGCTTCGGGACTAGCTTTAGCAGAAAATTTGTAATGTCAAATGCAGCTCCCAGAAATTAATGTGTTTCTTCATTTAAAAAGTACATTATCACAAAAACCAAAAATGATTAAGTCAAAATACACCTTTAAGTAACTGTGTTCTTATAAATGACCTTGACATTTAGCATGACCACAATTTATGCACATTCATAATAATGTGAGCTGGGATAAAAATGTGATAAATTGTTGTTGTTGTTTAACTAGTAATGCTGAGCTTCTCGCTCTTTTGCAGTCAATACCAAGTTGAAGACTCCTTGGTATTATCTATACTATACATCTAAGCTTTTCCACCATTCCGAAGCATGTTGAGTTGAAGTCATGAGCTCCAGTTTGGCTTGCATTTAAAGGATCCTTACATCTGATCTGAAGCTAGAAGGAACGAATGAACTTTATTTTCGAAGGGTAAAGAATTGGGCGCGCAGGCCTGTCTAACATTCTGCCCTTCCACTCTCATTAATCTTGCATACTATATCCTTTCATTCCCACATGATGCTTTAAGCATTAATTTAAAGGCATGCAACATTATAAAGTTACCATAACAGCATTCATTTACATTATGCAATCATAATTTATTTTTAATGAGTAGGTTTTTTTTTTTGAAACAAACAAGCTAGTAATTGGGGGAAAAAATAATAATAAAATAAAATAAATAAAACAATAAATAAAAATAAATAAATTCTGTATACCGACACTCACTCATGCGGTCAATCCGTCTACAATTAATCTGTATTTTTGAATGTGTCATCAATCATCAATACAAAAATTACATAAACACATTCTCGCTTATGTCCATACATTCTTGGTGGAAAATGAAATAATAATAATAACACTTTCTTACGCACTTCTGTGGCAGGAAAAGACTTTGAGCAGTAAAAAAAAAAAAAAAAAAAAAAATTCACATTTCTAAAGTGCAGTGGTATGTGGGTACATTCTCACGACTCACATTTCTAAAGTACAGTATTATGTGGGTACATTGTCACATACATTACATTATATAATAATATTTTAAAGTGAATATAATAATAATATTACATGGATATAAAACAAATTATTCACAAAAAAAGAGCGGAGGAGGAAAAGAAATGTTGACCTATGGATGAGATGTTGACAGGCAAATGCTGTTTTGACATACTGTGCTTTCCCTGCCATCCAAGGGGGCTCTCCAAATATGCAGAGCTAGAATACTGGGCTCTGGTTCTGGGCTCTCCCAAGGAATTGTCACATCCTGCACAGAGCCACTTCTCAGCTCTCCCTGTCTATCATGGGTCTATAGTGAGATTCTCCTGCATGCAGCCAACTAGGTAAAAGCCAGAGTTACGTCTGGGACTCAAGTGACTCCTTCAGGCTTAGCGTGCAATGCTGGCTTCTCGACATGTTTCATGACAGGGGAAATCCATGGAAGTGTGTGGATGATTTCAAGAGTCAATGAGGATGTAATTAGCCTCACAGACAGAAGTTTACTTCCAACTGCAGATATGCCTCCATGTATATAAGAGCTGAGATAAAAATGTGATACATATCGCTACCACTATTAAAAATTCATGATTTTGCAATCTTTTTTTTGTTTCTTATGTTCTGTGCTTGTTTTCTTATGCTTTATTAAATGAAAACTTGTATTAATTTTCATTTAATCTACCTTAAAAAAGAAGCATGTCCTTAACTGTAACATACTGAATCTCTTTAAAGAAAATTATCTCAATTTATGCCCATCTCTTTGGACATGATGATTCCTTGGGAAAGCCCAGACTTTTAGCCCTGCATATCTGCAGCCCACATGGATGGCGGGGAATACACAGTATGCCACCTCCCTTTCTCCCTTCCAACTTTAAACCAGATGTGAGGATCATTTAAATGCATGCCAAGCCAGGAACGTATACACGGGAAAGAAACTGGAGCTCACGACTCCAACTCAACACTCCAACTCAACACTCCAACTCAACACGTTTAGGAATGGCAGAAAAGCCACAGGAAAAAAGTGAAAAGGAAAATTGATGATATGATGTGTCATATCTAGGACGCTGAGCCGTAAGGGGTTAATGTTCTACATTTAGCGACATAAAACATCATTGGTCACTTTATTTTGTGCTCCTTATGGTGCATGGAGCCACCACTGCAGCTGTTCCCCTTACAGGACGTCTGCAACAAGCATTGACATAACTAGCAGAAGTGACTTCTGTAACAATTTGTTTTTACATGATGAGGCTACCAGCTCTGTGTGTGCACAGCCTCATATTGAGATACCTTGAATGACTTGCCCGAGTCAGTAGTCCTGTTCTTCCTTTGTTTGATAAGTTGACAACCCCGAACTAAATGAAGCGATTTATAACCTAGAAACTATAAATGTAACAAAACATCTGACCAATCAGAGACCCTGGTCACAATCTTCCACATTCATTTTACCTGTCTTAATCTTTCCTGCTCTTCTCGTTCTTTCTTTTCCCTGGCTTCTCTCCTCTCTCGTTCCTCCTGTGCTTTCTTCTTTGCTTCCTCTTCCCCTCCTTTGGCTATCTGTTCAAACCTTGCCTTCAAGTTTTTAGCACCCTCTGAACCTGAAACATACACCAAAGTATCAATATTAATCCAGATTACAAAGTTCTTTTATATTTGGACGTGCATCCTAGTATAACTGATGGACCTTGTGCTAAAGTTGAAAGCAGCGCACCTCACCAAGATGAGGCAAAACTCCTACTTTAAAAATATATACGCAGAAAGAACACTTGTACAACATTACTGCTATGGTTATATTAATACAAGCAGAAAACGATAAGAAGATTACACTGGAAGAAATATCCCTACATTATTATCATCATTTTCCTCTGCGCTCCAGATGGAGCATGATGCGACCACTGCAGCTAGTCCCCTTACAGGAAGCCTGCACCAAGATTTCACATGCTCTTGCAGAAGTGGTTTCTGTAGCAATCTGAAGTACCCAGAAGGAAAAGCTACCTCAACCTGAAACAAGCAAAACTTTTGAAAAGGCAAAGAGTTTTATCAAAATCGCATATCTGTGTGAATGTGGTACTGATAAAATAACTCCAAACATCTGCTTCAAAGATACCCAACATATGAAGAACAGAGACAGCACATACGTCCGTCACCAGTACCATTCCTAGAAAAAAGACTACGGAAAATCAAACAGCCTCAAGCTGACCAGTGCTTTCTTTGAAAACATTCAAGCAGACGTCTGAGAGTCTACGAAGAAGAAGATCCCACTGATAATGTTCAGTTTTCAATCCTGAACTATTCTCATATTTGTAATATATTGTCATATGTAGCAAATACAGAAGAACCCAAAAAATATGAAACAAACAGGAGACCAAAACAATACAGAAGAAACAGGAGACCAAAACAATACAGAAGAAACAGGAGACCAAAACAATACAGAAGAAACAGGAGACCAAAAAATATGGAAGAAACAGGTGATCAAAAAAAAACATGAAAGAAACAGGAGACCAAAAGAGAACTGGAGATAGAAATGAAAAGAATGAATAAGACATGGGAAAAACCTTGACCTTGATGGCACGAGACTTGACATAAGTTTGCTGAAGGCCTATGCTCCTTAGGGAGCAAATGGTGATGAAATGAAATGGCATACATGGTTGCTCAATCTGGACCTCCACTATCTCATCTTAAAGTTGATGTCCTGTGTTCCTGAATTTCAACAAGTCTGTAATTGTTCCAAGCAATGTAATGCTAGGCGTCTGTGGCCTAATGGATATGAACGCAGTTTCATAATCCAGATATACCAGGTTCGAAACCTGCTGCAGGCGGTTTGGTAGCAGATCGCTTTGTGAGGATTTTTAACAATGGTATAAGCGCCGTACCGTTCAGAAAGCAATGGCAAACTACTGAATGAAAAAAAATTGCCTAGAAAAATCACAAACAGCCAATAAAAGCTGGGGTTGATTGCCACGTCCTGTAAAGGATAAGCAACTAACTTTAACTTTAATGTAATGCTAAAAGTCATATCAAACAGATGAACTGCACAATTAGATCACATATTCTCTGAAGAACAACTGGTTCTCATATTAAACACTGCGTCTTGCTCTGATTTATGAAAGTCTCACAACATTGTTTAAGCACTTACTTCTCTCTGGCTTTGACTTCTGGTAGCCAGACTTGACCCCTTCCATGTCCTCAAATGACCCAGCAGACTGTGGATGGTTTCAACACACAAACAATGTCGGTGAGAAAGCGGGTATTACTACACGGAAGTAACATATATAAAACAAGGGTAAAGGTAGTCTCATGACAGATAGTGACATAGAGGAGTGAAGTGTTAAAGACTTCACTATACTAGGTCCAGCTTTATAAGGTGGTGTGACCAGTTCCCTTCCTTGCTGCCTCTACCTTCCCTAACTGAAGAGCATAGCCAGGTACCCATTTACAGCTAAGTAGATGAGAGTAAAGCTACCTGGTAACTTTGCTGCAAGAGGCAAGTGCTCTAGCCATTCTGGCAATAGAACGCTCATATCAAATTAAAGTACACATCATCATCATAACCCTCCACTCCCAAAGGAGCATAGGCCTTCAACAAACACATGCCAAGTCCTCCTGTCACGTGCCATCATCTCAAGTTCTTTCCACGTTCTCCTCATCATTTTCACACGGGTGTAAAATACACATACAAACATTTTTTTTTTCATTTGACAGTAAGTACATAGAAATATTTTTTGTCAACATAAAATACACTGTGCTATAGTACAGCCTGGGTACAATATCTGTGCCTTTTGGCCCAGAACATCCAGTTTCAGCACACATTTTTATTTGGGTTAGCTTTCCTTAGCTTTGGCTGTCCCCAGCCTACTTACAAAGTAGCAGGTGGTTTGAAATCAGGGCTTTGGCTGGTCCCAGCCTACTTACAAAGCAGCAGGTGGTTTGAAATCAGAGTTTTCCATCTCTTAGATAAGTTGCCATCCACGGCTTATGAGCTTCATCTACCTGCAGCATTCTGATTCTAGGGTGTCAGGGACCAGCCCTAACCCCCTTCTCCTGTCAGTTTAAACAGTTCTACTGATGTAATATATGAATGGAGGCATATCTGGAGTTATCCTTATATGACCACCAGCTAAGCACAATGTTATAGTATACAAATGTGAAAGTGAACTTCTGTCTGTGAAGCTAATTACACCCTCATGGACTCTTGAAATCATCCACACCCTTCCAGGAATTCCCCATGTGGTGAATCATGTTGTGAATCATGTTGTGAACCCAGCATTGCACACTAAGCCTGGAGGAGTCACTTGAGCTCCAGACATAACTGTGTCTTCTACCTGGTTGACTGCATGCAGGGGGATAACACTGTTGATCCATGATAAGCGGGGGTAAGCTGAGAAGTGGCTCTGTGTAGGATGTGACAATTCCTTGGGAGAGCCCAGAACCAGAGCACAGCATTTAGCTCTGCATAATTGCAGATCCCCTTTGGTTGCCACGTGCTTCTATCTCCTAGCTTGGGATCAGACGTGATGATTTTTTAAATACAAGCCAAGCTGGAGAAACTGGAGCTCATGACTTCAACTCAACACGTTTCAGAATAGCAGAAAAGCCACTGGAAAAGCCTAGATCAACAGTGTAGATAATATCAAGAAGTCTTCAACTTGGTATTGGCTGCAAAAGAGTAAGAAGCTCAGAAGCCCTAGTTAAACAACAACTGATGTGGTACAATTCTTTGGCAAAGCTTTACAACAAAATTTTAGGCAATTCTACTTGAATCCCAAGAATTTTGGCGCTGAGGTGTTAGCAAACAAGGCTTTCTATGCTGCAAAACAAAAAAAAAGACTACAGAAATTGATTAAAATTAATTAAATAGCTAAAGAGCATGATAAAGACCTATGATCAATGGAAATGACAGAAATAGAGAACTGAAGTGGCAGAAAAATTACAGAGTCTATTTGAGAAGTTGTGTAGTTTCTGGAAGAATGGGACTACCACACTTTCAGGCATGTTGTACGAGGCGACTAATTTGAGATTGTGCATGGAGCAGGCAACCTCATCATGTTAAAAGATTGCTACAGAAACAACCACTAAAAGATCATGTGACTGCTTGGTGCAGACTTCCTGCAATGGGAACCAGCTGCAGTTGTAGTTCTATGCTCCATAAGGAGCCCAAAAGAAAATGATGATGATGAATTTGAGGAAAATCACCGGCGACTTATAGCCTTCCCACAATGCCTGATCCCCAACAGTGGCAAGAATGGAAAAGAAGAAAACATTAAAAAACTGTAACTAAATTCCAGACTTCTTACAGCCTTTGAACACTTAAAATGGATTTCTTAATTTCTACCTTATCCTGTCTATCCTCTTCAACTCCAAATTTGCCACCAAATCCCTTTTTCATGTCTGTCTGCGATGGATGCAACTCTGTGCGCGTGTCTGCACTGTAGCCCAAGGCTGATTTGTCTTGACTGTCAGCTTGGACTCCGAACTTTCCTCCAAAACCTTTAGAATAGTCTGTGAAACAAAACAAAAATAAAAATATAATTCATATGTTTCAGTATCGACAAAAGTCTAAAAAAAGAGAAATATACAGAAACCAAAAAAAAACCACAGTTGATACTTTTCATCATCCAGAACAATATGTGTAATAAATACAGGCAATTTAGGTTACATATGCAGAAATACAGATAATTTTTTTTTTCCATTATACGAGGGCTATTCCAAAATCAACCTCCGATTGGCTGGTAAAAATTTTAAAAAATTGAAAATAACATCTAAATACATACAAAAGTTACATACATCACTGCTTTACTTTTCCACATAGTCACCACCCAAATTCAGGCACTTGTCGTACTGTGGCACGAGTTTTTGTAACCCCTGGTCAAGGAACGGTGCCGCCAGGGTACTTAGCCAGTTGTTGACTCCATCCATGAGCTCCTCAGCGGTGTCAAAGCGCCGGGTAGCCAGCCAGACCTTCATCTTGCCGAAGAGATGATAATCGCTTGGTGCCAAGTCTGGGCTGTAATGGGGGTGGTTGAAAATTTCCCACTTAAACTGCTTGTGTGAGCAGCAGTGTGGGGCCGCGCGTTGTCGTACAGGATAATGACGCCACTGGTGAGCATTCCGCGCCTTTTGTTTTGGATCGACCGACGAAGCTTCTTCAGTGTTCCACAATAAACTTCTGATGTTATTGTGGTCCCTGGTGTCATGAATTCCGTCAACAAAAGTCGATCCAAAACAAAAGGCACGGAATGCTCACCGGTGGCGTCATTATCCTGCACCACAACGCGCGGCCCCACACTGCTGCTCACACAAGCCGTTTAAGTGGGAAATTTTCAACCACCCCCCTTACAGCCCGGACTTGGCACCAAGCGATTATCATCTCTTCGGCAAGATGAAGGTCTGGCTGGCTACCCAGCGCTTTGACACCGCCGAGGAGCTCATGGATGGAGTCAACAACTGGCTAAGTACCCTGGCGGCACCGTTCCTTGACCAGGGGTTACAAAAACTCGTGCCACGGTATGACAAGTGCCTGAATTTGGGTGGTGACTATGTGGAAAAGTAAAGCAGTGATGTATGTAACTTTTGTATGTATTTAGATGTTATTGTCAATTTTAAAAAATTTTTACCAGCCAATCGGAGGTTGATTTTGGAATAGCCCTCGTATAAACACTTAATTTTTTTAATGTATCTATGACATCATCATTACCTCTTTTTTTGTTTAAACTACTTACGAAACATACAGTCACACTACCACTGTTGGTCCCTTTCTTCTTCTTCGTCCTTTGCTCTCAAATAACCACATCTATCTCTCTTATAAAGCTGGCAGTCTGTCTCAGGCTTCTCTCGTCACCATACAGTTTCTCCCTCAGCTGGGTTGGAGAGTGGCCATGCTGCCATCTTGCTCCTCTTGTGGAGCCTGCAGTATTGGGGTGCGTGCATGACTGTTTGTTTGTCCTCCCCACGTGGGCACATATTTGTCTGTCCAATTTTCAATTTGTTGTACAGGAGGTCATGGTATCTAAGTCTACAATGGTCGGTTTGTAGTCTGAAAATTATCACTTGATCTCTTCTTGGTAATGTATAGTATGATTCTACAATAACGGAGTCTGAGTGTTCCTTATGCCATTTTTCTCTGTAGTTGTTTCTGATTATTCTTTAATTTTGTGTATACCCCCCACCTCCATTTTTTCTAGCTTTTGTTGCTGATCCATCTGTATATATGTGAGTCCATTCTGTGGTTGGGTACATCTTTCTAATGATCCCTTTGAAGGATGCCTGCAGCTAAAAAAAAATAAATTAAGCCACAGTTCCTTAACAAACCTGCTTATTTCATGCAAAACATTTTTATCTATAGAGATATAACTGAACAAGCAGAACAATTTTGAATTTTAAAGCTGCATAGTGTCAATCATAAAAAGCCTCTATGCCAACTTTACGTGTAGTGTTGGGCAGAGCAACCTAACCTTTGAGGTGAAGACAGGAGTACGACAGGGATGCCCGTTATCAACCACTCTATTTTTAACAGTCATAGATTGGGTGATGCGCCAGACAACAGAGGGCAGTCCAAGAGGAATAAGATGGACTACATTCTCTACATTGGAAGATCTGGAATATGCAGATGACACTGCACTACTAGCACATTCACATCAACACATCCAGGGAAAAACGGATAGACTTAATAAGTATAGCCAGCAGGTGGGCTTGAACATCAATTTAAAGAAGTCGGAGGTCATGACGCTCAATGTGAGCAACCCTGAGCCCATATCAGTAAGTAATCAGCAACTGGTACAGACAGACACCTTCACATACCTAGGATGCATAGTAACACCAGACGGCGGGGCAGGCAAAGACATCAACATCAGAATGAATAAGGCAAGAACAGCCTTTTTTAGCCTAAACAACATCTGGAAGTCCTCTCAATACAGCACAAGCACAAAATTAAGATTATATCAGAGCTGTGTGCTTTCTGTGCTTCTCTATGGTGCAGAATGCTGGAGAGTTACAGAGAAGGAAATGTCGAAATTGTCCTCTTTTCACACAACATGCCTAAGAAAAATTCACCGAATCTTTTGGCCGAATACCATCCCCAACCAAGATCTGCTTACTTGGAGCAAGCAAGAGGACATGCACACCATCATAGCTGGCAGACGCTGGAGCTGGGTTGGCCATATCCTCAGAAGAGACCCCGATGCCATCACAAGAACAGCTATGCTTTGGACCCCTGAAGGAAAACGAAAGAGAGGCCGACCAAAAACAACCTGGCGGAGGACTGTGGAGGCTGAGATGCAAAGAATGAACCAGAGTTGGGGCACTGTACGAAGGATGGCCGCCGACCGAGCAAAGTGGAATCAATTTGTTGTTGCCCTACAAGACGCCACTAGGCGTGATGGCCACTGACTGCTTTGACGGTCGGCGGCTAAGGATCAAAGAAGAAAGAAGAAGCAGGACAAGACATTATAACTTACATTTTGATAACCATCTCTCAGAACAACATATGAAAGAAATATTTTGTTTTGTCAAGAGAATAAGACTCTGCTTGTGATGTAAATTTATTTTTCTGAACTTTGGGTAAAAGATTAAGGCCTCCAACTAAGATGTGCATTGATTGAGCTGTTCTTTAATGTGGTATTTTGTACATAGCAAACCTTCAAAATGTAATAATAATAATAGCCCCTTCAGTCATAACTGACTATGGGAATGTGCACGTTTTCTCCTCTCTTCTGCTTATTGTGTGAGCTTCTTTTCACCCAAACTGAGGTGACGCCAAAGATAGAGGCTGGACATTAGTGGTACTAACCAGATGAACAGCAAGTCATTAGGTGGCGGGGACTGCACATTGGTGAGCCCCAAAGAGACAGCAGTGATTGAAGCTTGAGGGCTGCAAATCGCCACACCAGAGGGATGCTTTTGGACTGGAAATACGGCACTTGAAACAAACTAGGACTGCAGGGGAAACTATTCCCCACGGATGATGGTAGAAACCGCTCACTCATGTCTTGCACACCCACGTGGAATACTCATGACCAGCGCACAATGCCCAGAATGAGAGTGAAACTGAATCTACCGGGATGAAACCAAGTCATCAACACCCCCATCTCACATGATACCACGCCTATTTCAACCAAAAATATACGAGCTCGGACGTCGCCTCGTAAAAGGTCCACTCCAGGCAGGATGTCCCTCGGCTGCTTTTGGTGACAAGTATGCTACTGATGGCAACATAAACATACTCCAGCTGAATATTGATGGATTAAGACCGAAGGCCACAGAACTGAAGAAGGTACTAGAAGATCAGGAAATACACATAGCACTGATCCAAGAAACCTTACTCAAGGACAAATTTGTTGGTTTTCCAGGCTACATAATGTACAAATGCTCTTGCCATGACAATTGTCAAGGAATTCTAACACTAGTTAGAAATGACACACAAGCAGAGGTTGAAAACATTCACACCAATGATGAAACAGACAGGCAGCATGTAAAAGTCTGGAGAAGCAACAACTGCTTCAAAATCTTCAACATTTATAGGTCACCTAGAGCAACAGCCGGAGTCCACTTTGAGGATGTCAGCTTCAAAAGAACAATAATAGCAGGTGATTTCAATGCCCACTCCCCACTCTGGGGTTACCAGGATACCAATTCAGCTGACCAGTCCATTGAAGAACTGAGTAACACCTCTAACCTTATTATTCTCCAGGATAAAAATTCCCCACCTACTCTCCTCCACAAAGCCACAGGAATAAGCAGTCGGCCAGATCTAACTCTAATATCAGCAGATCTCCATGACCAGTGTACATGGAGAGTAATAGAGGACATTGGAAGCGGCCACCTACCTATCCTCATAACCATCACCCTGGATAGAACTAAAGCAAAAGCTAAAGCACAGCCAAAGTGAAATTACACCAAAGCAGACTGTGAACATTATAGATACATATCTGATCAATTCCTCAGTGAAATCGACATGAATGATGATATCGACACTGTGAGTGGGAGAGTAAACTCTGCAATGCTACAAGCAGCAAAGGAATCAATACCTAAAGGAATCAGAAAAAGGTACAGCATCTTCTAGAACACAGAACTAGAAAACATTGTGAAGAAGTGACGCAAGGCAAGGAAAGTAGCACAGAAAAACCCTAGCCCTGCTAATAAAACAATGTACAACAAGCTAACAGCCAAAGTAAAGCTTGCATGTAAGAAAGCCAAACAAGAAACATGCAAGAAAAGATGTGAGAGCCTTGATCTTAAAAGGGATGGAAGGAAGGCCTGGAGGCTGTTAGATAATATAGCAGGAAAAATCCAGAAAAGAAACCCAACACTTATGCACCTCCTAAACAGAACAGCTAACACAGACAGGGGGGAATACTCGAGCTCGAAACAACTATTTTGCTGAAGTTAATAAAAAACAGAAAAGAAATAATTTAGACAAATCTCTAAAAAAGCTCACGAAAGGGAATGGCCAAAGGACACAAAGCCGTAAACAGCATCTTTGACCAAGAATTTACACTAGCAGAGCTTCAGTCCAGCCTCTCAAAGTGCAAGCTGAGGAAAGCACCTGGACCAGACCAAGTAACAAATGATATGCTTACTAAATTAGGCAGAAAAGGTCAACATACAATTTTGAACCTTATAAATAAGTCATGGAGAAATAGCACACTTGCTAAAGCATGGAAAGCTGCAAACATAATCCCAGTACTAAAAAAAGACAAGCGTCTTGAGGAAGTCAGCAGCTACAGATCCATTTCCCTGACATCCTGCATTAGCAAACTAGCTGAACGTATGATTAATGCACGCCTATACTGGTGGCTAGAGAAAGGCATAATTCTCCACCCAAACCAGGCAGGGTTTAGAAGAGGCAGACAGACCCTCGACCAACTAATTCGCCTTACACAACAAGTAGCAGATGCATACCAAAATGGCAACCATGTAGCTGCAGTCTTTGTAGACCTGAAACAAGCGTACGACAGAGTATGGAAAGATGGTCTGTTCTTCAAAATGCAAAAAATGGGCATTGAAAGAAGAATGTTTCAATGGATAAAAAGCTTCCTATCAAACAGAACCATCTATACAACTTTTAACGGGGTCGCATAAAAAAAAATAGACAATCCAGAAAGGCTTGCCACAAGGTTCAGCATTAAGCTGCACCCTTTTCCTAATTTACATCAACGACCTGGCAGAATATCTTAAAATCCCCAATGCCTTGTTTGCAGATGACCTAGTGATATGGATAGAAAGCAAATTCCCTCTACAGCTGCAAAAAGGACTAAATTGTACCCTTGCTACTCTAACAACCTACTGTAGCTTGTGGAAACTAATGATCAATACCAGTCTATTCCATCTTTACCCTCAGCAACCAGATAGCAAAAAGGGAGCTAAGCCTAACACTTGATAACTCAAAATTGATCAAGGAAGATAACCCAACCTACCTGGGAGTACAACTGGACACAAAACTGACATACAAGAAACATATAGACTCTGTGATAGATAAAGCCTCTAGAAGGCTAAATTTGATCAAACGGCTTGCTAGCACAACCTGGGGTGCAGACCAGAATACCCTGCGCCACATGTATTTGGGATATGTACGGTCCATTCTTGACTACTCCCTCCCCCTGCAAGCCACGGCCAGCCCTTCAGTCAGACTCAAAGTAGATCGCATCCAAAATCAAGCATTAAGGTTTGTTTGTGGAGGCTTACGAACCACTCCAGCTAATGCATGTGAAATCTCTGCTGATGTCGAGCCCCTAGAGGTTAGAAGAGAGAAAGCAGTCATCTTAACAGCTGAAAGATTTCTACGAGCAGAAGACAACAACCCTTGCAAAGAACTTGTTAGAAATAAAGTCAATAGAAATAGAATTAAAAAGCCATCCTTCACAAGCAAGTACCAGGAATGTGTAGGGAAACATCATATGCCAGAAAAACGACTAACAACCCAAATTGTACCTGATCTACCACCACATACTGAGTTTAAAACGCCAAGAAATACAAACAAACCTTGTAGTGGAGGTAGACAAGACTATCCCAGCCACATTGCTTAGATCACTTGCCATGGAAACTGTCTACTCCTATGGAGAGGACATCATCCATGCTTTCGCTGATGAGTCAGCCTTTAAAGCCGCAATCAATGCGGGATATGGTGCCATCATTATCTCCCCCCCAACAAAGGTGATCCAGTAAAAATAGCAGGCCCTTGTGGAGCCCACTGCTCCAACTATGAAGCAGAAACTGCTGCCATCCAAAAAACACTGTTTAAGATCTTTGAGCTTTTTGAGAATAACGAAACACAGCCGAACGACATCGTAATATTCTCAGATTCACAGGCTGCCCTTAGGGCCATACAGAACTGGAGAATAAGCTCAACAGACACTACTCAAAAAATCATAGAAATGTGTCACAAGCTCAAAGACATATATGGAATTGACATCTTCATGCAGTGGATACCGGGACATGTAGACATTCCCTTAAATGAAGTGGCAGACAAACTAGCGAAAAGAGGATCCTCAATGCCACAACCTGACCAGCCAG
Source organism: Oreohelix idahoensis (assembly GCA_024509875.1). Lineage (NCBI taxonomy): Eukaryota > Metazoa > Mollusca > Gastropoda > Stylommatophora > Oreohelicidae > Oreohelix > Oreohelix idahoensis. Next base: position 321,164 of record JAMPIV010022144.1, on the reverse strand, counting down.
TCAATATCACTACAGCAAAACAAATAGTTAAAAACAACTGCAAAGAGAACTGGCTAAACACCTGGGCAATGTCAAAAACAGGAAGACGGCTCTTCAAGCATCTACCAGCACCATCTAAGAAAGATGCTTTAAATCAGCTTGGGCGCCAACACCAAACACAAATTTTCAGATTACGGACAGGACACTGCTTACTTAACTCTCACAGAAATAGAATCGACCCAGAAAATAGCCCAAACTGTAGACACTGCCAACACCCATATGAAACAGTGGAACATCACCTGTTGCTCTGCCCAGCACTACAAGAGATGAGACAACAACTCCTGCCAAAGAACCCAACCACTGAAAATACCCTATACTGCAGATCTGAACAACTAACCAGAACCGCTAGTTTCACATTATGGCATCAAAATCACCAAGAGCTAACACTCAGTGATGGTGGATCAAAGACAAGACAAGACAAGACCAGTTTTACAGCAGCCCCTTAATTTATTTACCTACACTATGCTTCAAAATGTATGTGCATATAAATTTATGTGTGCTGCTTGTGTTGTTCTTAATTATGTGTGTACTTTTAAGTATTTTTCAAAATTCACAGATGTGCATTTCATCAAAGATTTTATCTTTCATTAACCACAGATTGTATCTTTAATCTACCACAGCCTACTATCCACAGATTGTGTATTTCATCAACTAAAGATTGTATCTTTCATCAACCACAGATTGTATCTTTAATCTATCACAGACTGTTATCTTTCACCACACACAGTTTATATTTTTCATCAAACAAAGATTGTATCTTCCATCAACTACAAACTGCATCTTTCACCAACCATAGAATGCATATTTTATCTAAGATTTTTTTGTACCTTTGATCAACTACATACTGCATCTTTTATCATCCCAGACTGCACCTTTCAACAACAACAGTCAATCAATCAATACCTTTTAGCTCCCCAAGGAGCATAGGCCTTCAACAAACACATGCCAAGTCCTCCTGTTATGTAACATCAGTTCCAAGTTCTTTTCATGTTTTCCTCATCATTTTTACTTCTGTCTCCAGTTATCTTCTCTATGTGTTTCTTGGTCTACCTCTGCCTCTCTTACCATGGGAGTACCAGAACAAGGACTGCCTTGTAATGCTATCCACATGTTTCCTCAATGTGTGTCTTAACCATCACCAGCTTCTTCTTCTCATTTCTTGTTGAACTGGAAATTGTCTGGTTCTTGTCATCAATTCCACATCAGTGAACTTGTCATCAGTTCCATATCAGTGAACTTGTCATCAGTTCCACATCAGTGAACTTGTCATTCCATTTTAATCCTTTTATTCTATACAAGCATCCATTTATGAATGTCTGTAGCTTTTAGGTTGTTGTTTTTGCTGTTCTCTATGTTTCAGAGCCATACAATGGACTGACATGACATCTGAGTTAAAGATTATTATTTTTGTGTTGGACTTGATTTCTCTTGATCTCCATATATTTCCCAGTGCAAAGGAAGCTCCTCCAATCACAGACTGTACCTTTAATTTACCACAGTGTGTCTTTAATCAACCACAAACTGTATCTGTTATCTTTACAAATTGTACCTTTCATCAACCACAAATCATATCTTTTATCTACCACTGATTGTACCTTTAATCAACCACAGAATGTACTTTTCTTCAACCATGAGCTGTAACTGTATAATCATCCACAGACTGCACCATACATCATCAACCACAGATTGCACCTTTCATCAACCACAGATGGCACCTTTCATCAACCACAGATTGCACCTTTCATCAACCAGATTGCAACTTTCATCAACCACAGACTGCACCTTTCATCAACCACAGATTGAACCTTTCATAAACCACAGATTGCAACTTTCATCAACCACAGTCTGTATCTTTCATCAACCACATATTGCAATTTTCATCAACCACAGACTGTATCTTTCATCAACCAAAAACCACAGCTGTTATCTACCACAGACTGTATCTTTCATCAACCACAGACTGTATCTTTCATCAACCAAAAACTACAGCCATTATCTACCACAGACTGTATCTTTCATCAACCACAAACTGTATATTACATAATCTACAGATCGTACCCTTCTCAAGGAAATGCTAACTCTAACTTTTGCAAACAGGAATAGTCCAGGAGACACAATGGTTTTATGGGTTAAAGGACACAATTTGCACACACCTGTTTGGGACTCATGCTTCTGGAGCTTTTCTTGGTGCTCATACCCAACGGCTGACTTGTCCATAAGGTCTTTCTGCACACCAAACTTCCCTCCAAAGCCCTTGTTGAAGTCTGGCATAGGAAATAAGGGGGTTAGCATTGTTGAAAAGTTCTAAGTCTCAGCACTAGTGAAACTAACACTGCAGGTCAGTTGTAAACACAGGCAAAGTTAACTTCATATCAATTTCATGTGACTTACATCAAATTATGTATAGAATAATGAAATGCATCTCATGGGAAGTGAAGAAAACAAATGAAAGAGGTCTTAGAAAAGCTTTCCAAGAAGACATTGAAAGACCTTAAGCTGACGGCATGGGACAGACTTGGCATAAGTTTGTTGAAGGCCTATGCTCCTTTGGGAGTTAAAAGAAGAAGAAAAGTTACAAATGAAAACAGAAATAATGGATGAGATGAAAGTTAGATAGTTAAAAAGTTTTAGTCAGATAAAACGACATAACACCTCGCGGAAAACCATAATGGAAGTAAGAGCTGAAAGCAAACATGTAACATGTGGACAGCGCTATGAGTGGGGAGATAAGCATCAAAAGATGGACAGGAAAACAACCTCACTATGGACCCAGTGATACGCAAGGGGAGCTGAGAAGTAGCTCTGTGTATAACATGACAATTCCTTGGGAGAGCCCAGAACCATACCACAGTATTAACTCTGCATGTTTAAAGAGCCTCCTTGGATGGCGGGGAATGCACAGTATGATGTGTGCTTCTTCCTCCTAGCCTGGGATCAGATATCATCCTTTTAATGCAAGCCAAGCTGGAGAATCTGGAGCTCATGGTTTCAACTAAACATGTTTCGGAATGGCAGAAAAGCCACAGGGAAAGCCTAGATCTACAGTGAAGATAATACAAAGGAGTCTTCAACTTGGTACTGGCTGCAAAAGAGCGAGATGCTCAGCAGCCCTAGTTAAACAACAACATCAAGAGAGTGGTAGAAAATTCAGTCTAAATTATAAATTACTAAATGTTACCTTTACTTCAAAGAAAAGATCCCATTCCTATCTAATTTAATTCACGATTAAAGTATATTTTCTGTAAGCTAGCTCATGAATGTCCCCTGTGAATGAGGATAAAGTACCTTTAAGTCTGACTGACAGAGTGGTTACAGCGCTGGCCTCTCATGGCTAAGGTACTGCGTTAAAAAAATGATGGCGTCATGCTCCAGTCTACCATCTGTAAATAGGATCTTCAATCTGCTCATGTTAGGGAAGGCAAAGGTAGCCAGGATGGGAACTGGGTGCTCCATCTCTCACAGCTGGACCTAGTATAATGGTGTCTCAAACACTTCACTCCTTATCTGCTACGAGGCTACTTTTACCTTTTTTAAATCCTGAAATGCTGGTGGGAGAAAACCAGCCTGAAATTTCTTTCCCTTTTCCCCCTCCATCACCTAGAGAAGAAATCTACCAAATCATCCCCTGTGGTCTACCAGGAGATTGGGTTACCTAAAGCCTACCCCTAATCTAGATCAATCCAAAATCATTCACAGAGTTAACAGCCTTTCTATTACACAACACAAAAACAGACCTGTCTGTGAGGCATGTTTCTCTGTTTTGCCTGCGTAGTCCCAGCCTACAGCTGCTTTATCCTGGCGATCTGTCTGAACTCCAAACTTGCCACCAAAGCCTTTGTTGTAATCTGCACAAAAGATAACCTTTACTTAAACTATGTACTAACTTAACCAGTAATTTAACTAGTTGGTTTCAAAACTAATGTAATTCTAGCCACGTGTACATGAACATGTACATTATTCATTATCCTCTGTGCTCCTTACAGAGCATGAAGTCACAACTGCAACTGGATGCCTTGCAGGAAGCCTGCACCAAGCATTCACACACTCCTGCAGCAGTCAATTCTGTAGCAGTCTGTTTAACATGATGAGGTTACCTACCACATGTAATATCTTATATTAGTCACCTCATACAATATACTTGAGGGCGCAGTTTACTTGTTCTTTCTTTGTCTCTTCCGAGACCCCTGGGACCTACGCATTATCAGCAGCAGTATGTGACTCATTATCTGTATGTAACTCATATAAAAGGACACTATCAGTATGAAACTCATTTTCTGTATGTAACCCATATAAAAAGGACACTATCAATATGAAACTCATTTTCTGTATATAACTCATATATAAAGGACATTATCAGTATGAAACTCATTATCTGTATGTAACTCATATATAAAGGACACTATCGGTATGAAACTCATTATTTGTATGTAACTCATATATAAAGGACACTATCAGTATGAAATTTGTGTTTATGTGCAGTCAACTGTATGAGACTCATGTATAAGGTAAATTATTTGTGACTAATGTACAAGGGACATTATCAGTGACTGATATATATAAGGGACAGTATTCAAATGTGACTCATGCATAAGGAACAGCATCTATTTGAATCAAACATTACACAACTCTGTGGTTCAAGCTAAAGACTATCTGCTACTGACTCATACATCATTACATTATCATCAATAATTTTCACTGTCCATGACACGGTTGCTGCTCCTCACCAGTTTCATCTTCAGCTCTGCCCATGACGTCCCAGTTGTATCAAGATTCCTCTTCTGCCATAAACAAAGTTATCTTGTGACTGCCACCGCGACACATGTTTGTAACAATCTCTGTGATTCATTATTAAGATATAATAATTACTGTCTGTGACTTATGTTTTGGTCGTGACATGGATCTTCTATGCCAGTAGGTATGGTACTTGAAGAAGACGACTCATGTTTACTGCAACTTGAGTGACGTACACATATGACACAAAATAATTACTTGCCTGTGACTGATTTATAATATATGGTGCATTTACACAATTTTACAACAGTCTTTATACTTCATTCTTAAAAAAATAAAATAATTACCTGTCTGTGATTCGTGTTTTGGTACATTCTCTTTATGGTCAAATCCAACAGCAGATTTATCTACCCGATCTTTCTGGACACCAAATTTCCCACCAAAGCCTTTGCTGTGATCTGCATAAAAGAATACAAATGTTTACTAACTTGATATTAAATTAAAAATAAAAAGGTACTGGTAGTCTCACTCCAGATACCGACGTAGGGGAGTGAAGTGTTAGAGACTTCACCATACTAGGTCCAGCTTATTTTATGAGGTGCGGTGACCAGTTCCTCATCAACTTTTGCCTTCCCTAACTCACCAGCAGAGTCAGGTACCCAATACAGCTGGGTAGACTGGTGTGTGATGCTACCAATTTAGATTCTCAAACCTGGTAACTGTGTCTTGGGAGAAAAGCATTCTAACTACTTAGGCAGTCGGAAGCTAGATACCACATATCACATAAAAAAATCATTAATTGCAAAAGAAACCCGTGCCAGCATTCTTGGCGGGTTTTTTTTTTTTTTAGAAAGCAGGGCGGAGCTGAGCGAAAAAACAACGGTTAAAGATAAGACTTCAGAGATAATATAGTTATATTCATGAATTATCACAATGAAATACGCCTCAAGAATGTTCAGCCTTAAATAGACACAAGTGTAGACTCCATTTGAGTAAGAGATGAATCCCGATGACCCATGTACAAGATGCGCCTGTGACATCTTTGTGACCAGTAATCATTTGTGTCAAAACCCTTATGTTATCAGGGACTAAAAGGGGAGCAAAGAATAGTAACACTGCCAAGCAATTCATAAAAGGCAACTAACGAGGGTTGGGCACAGGGCTGAATACCAGATTTTGCTGAAACTTTATGTCAAACAAAAACTTCAGTAAATATGGACAAATCAACCAAATGAAATAATTTTAATTCTACTTCAGCAGATGAGAAAAAGATATAGATGAAGGACAGGAAACACAATGAAGAAGCATGTTATAGCATGACAAGGCAGTCCTTGTTCTGGAATCTCTAGGGTAAGAGAGGGAGATTTAAAAAAGACATATGGAACAGAGAACTGTAGATAAATGAGAAAGGGACAAGAAATACATGGAACAATCTCGAGTGGATTTCACAGAATAGGGGACTTGGAAGGTATTTATAGAAGACCTATGCTCCATGGGGCTGCTAAATTATAACGGCAATTATAGGCTTTATGTGTGAGGTTTCCTAGAGTCTCTGAGGATATACAAAATAATAGGAATGCTACATCCACCATGCTTATAAAAAAAATAAGGTGACTCAGCCAGACTGTGCACAGGACTAGCAACCTTATTTTGCACACACACAAAAATGTTACAGAAACCATTCTTTCTGTCTCCAGTTCTCTTCACCATCTGTTTTTTTTAGTATCCCTCTATTCTCTTACAGGAGCCGTGGTAGTGTAGTGGTTAGTGCACTGGCTTCCTAGCTCGGTGGTCCATGGTTCGATCCCCAGTTGAGATTGGATTTTTTTAGACCGCAAACGACTCCGGGGTCGACCCAGCCTCATGAATTGGGTACCAGAACAACTCTGGGAAGGTTAAGGCGGCCAGCGTGATGTTGACCACATCACCCCTAGTGTGCCGATGGTCAAGAAAATATGGGCCTAACACTGTATTCCCAATATGCCTAAATGGGCATGTAACGGGATCCTTTACCTCCCTATTCTTTTACCCTGGAAATTCCATAACCAGGACTGACTTGTAATGCTATCAACAGGTTTCCTCAAAGTGTGTGCCAGATTCTTCTTCTCATCTTCTGTTCCACTGGCACTTGCCTGGTTCTTGTCATCAGTTTCACATTAGTGACCTTGTCATACCATTGTGAATTCTTCTATACTAAGCAAGCACCCATTTATGAAAGTCTGTAACTTTAACACAGTCAATGACAATACTAAAAACTGATAAAATCAAAGTCAAAAGCTATGTGACGAGTTACCTACTACGATGTTTAAAAAAATCATACAGTATATACTCAAGCATAAGTCGAGAAATGTTTTCCCTTCATTGACCTTAAAGAACCTTTCCAACTTATATTCAAGACAAAAAAAAAAGAAAAAATTTATGAAACCAGTCAGTGTTGCACCTCGCCCTTACCGCCACACACTGGTATCCTTCAGATATAAACTTGCTGCTTGATTAAATGCTTTTATCAAAATATCTTAAGTAAAACACCTTTGCACTTCTATTAAGTCACAAATTTCAACTTGAGTAGGCCTTGTTGACCAGTCTTCTTTGTTTGTTTTCTCAGTACTACCATTACATCTTTCACTAGATTCAATTTCGCTAGTGTCACTGTCAGAGTATAAATCATGCCCATATTCAATATCCACATCTGATTCGGCCAGACAGTTAGCATCCTGATCAAATAATAAATCACTTCTCAGATTCCAAAGCAAATATTAGACTGCCTGGAAAGCCATGGCTTTACAAATAAATCACGAAAAATCAAAATATCGATTGCTTCTAATAAAAGAAAATTCTGAAAAACTGAAGTATTTTAATGTGGGCCTACCGTAAATATATTTATAAATTAAGTCTAGATACTGAGATCATGTTGCTACTTAGCATCCTGATAAAATAACAAGTCACTTCTCAGATCCCAAAGCAAATGTGCGACTGCCCGGAAAGCCCAGGCTTTAAAAAAATATCACGAAAACTCAGAATATCGATCGCCTCTAAATAAAAAATCAAGAAAAACGGAAGCATTTCTATGTAACGGAAATCTATTTATAACTCAGGTCTTGCTAAATACTGAGATCTCAGTGCTACAAAGCAACAACCAACAACAGTAATAATGACTTTCGGGGTGAACGAACAAATGTTTATTTTCAAAGGGTTGAGAATTAGGCATGCAGGCCCATTTCAAATTCTGCCTTACCTATCTCTCATCTTTTATACTGAATTCATTTATTCTTACATATATTTTACATATTTCAAGTGTTTTAAATGGGAAAGGGTTAAGCTGAAAGTGAAAAAATGTTGCAGAAAGCCAAGGAAATTCCAAAGCAATGCAGGAATTCGGAATCGACGAAAAACTCATTCGACTTATAACTGGGTCTTTTATTTTATATGGTTTTTAAGTCCTTAAGTCTAAGGGTCAGATCGACTTATACTCGAGTACACATGGTAATTATTATAGCCCCTGGTCGCAGTGATGACTTCACATACTGAGTTTTCATTTCTGAAATGGTTATCTGTTCTGAAAATAAACCTGACATAAGAACACTCACCTGTCTGTGACTCATGCTTGTCAACTTTCCCTTGATAATCAAATCCAACAGCAGACTAGAAAATTACAAAACAAAACTTTACTGGGTACTGAAAACAACAAAACTGTATTGTCTACTGAAAACATACATATATGTTACAGACAAAAGTAAGCATTATAAGCATATGTATGCCATATGTGGTCATCAGGCATCTCTGAGAAGACCAAGAAAGAAACCAATGTTTTTTCCACATTGTCGCATGAAAATATAATTAATAGTAGGTAAAGTTGAGCGGTTCTTCACTAAGAAAACCACACACACAGCTCTTCTTGTTTTCTCTGGCGACAATATTTCTCTTTTGCACACACTGTGTCACTCAAAAATAGTAGGGTAAAGAAGTAAAGTTAGATTGAGGATTTGGTAGTCTGAACTGAACGAACAATCCTATCAAGGTTAACTCAATTTATTTCAATTTTAGAAATGTAAATAAATCAATAAGGATTTTACAGCACATAATAATAAAGATTATCACGAGAAAACAAACTCACAACAATTTGATGATTTTAAAGAAGAGAAAAAAATTATTACACAAATAGTGAAAAACAAGGATTATGAATGAATTGTGTTAGTAAAGTTCCCGGCAGGCCTGATAAGCTTTTGCTGGAAAATATGTGAAATACTGTTTGTGTGTAAATGAATGTTTGTTCCTTTGTTCCTTTGGTGTGAATGTTGGAAACAACTTATATCCAGGTGTTCTCTTGGAAAAATATCACGTAATCCAATACTTTGAAATTAACTTCACTGTTCGAATAAGGTATCCACAATGGGCACAGAATCTGAACACGATTTTATAAATCCAAGATTGGTGTAACGTATCCACAGTTGATGAGATATCCAAAGATAAGAATTTGCTTCCAAAGGTGGGATGGAGGGTTAAAATGGGTGGAGTATGGTACGGGTGATGGTTGTTAAGGGTAATATCTGGTGTTGAGAATCGTTGCAATAATTGCAGTAATTGAAGTAATTGAAATGATTGAAGGGAATTATTGTGACTGGTGGACGAGGACTATATGGCCACTGGCCAAAGGTAACCTCTTTTCAGCAATACGAGACAAGACTTTGCACTGCATAAATCTGTTAGACAAAACAAAAATACATGTGTAACTACTCTTCTGCTGCAACATGCAGATTACAACAGAAACAATTTAAGCAGTGTCCAGCGTCGGCATGTTGATATCCATGCATGCGTCTCGTTCCTAAAATAGGTCAGTCCATTCTTAAACATTCCTGTCTGCTGTGAATGAATTAGCTGGCCAGTCCAGGTACATACACAATAACAAGACTTTGTTGTCTCCCTATGCACAGTTTTACTTTACAAGACTAAGAAATGCGACTATCTCTTCCCGTATGCTTATCACCAAGTGAAGTCTAAAAACTAGTTTCTTAAAGAAAGAAAGAAAGAATTATTTTCGATTTACCCGCTACATTTTAAACGTTCCCACGATAGCCAAAAGTATCGCTGCAAATTAGTTTACATATTGAATGTCACTTGTACGTGCTGTGGTTTCCGAGCTCAAAGTATTAACAATGAGGAAGAAGACAGGCCATAAATTTCTAGACAGCCGAGTCTGGAAATTCCTAACGAACGTGAACGTGTTGACCGAAGCTTCACCTGGGTTAAGGTGGGGAAAAGGCAAGTGCGTGAGAAACACTTTTTTGGAAACTTAGGATAGACAGAAAATAAAGCAATATACAGGATGGACAGAAAATTTCAAATAGGCAAATTATCTTCACTCTGCGACACACATAAATAGGTAATATAAGCTTTATTGGGACAAACAAACTGCTGACATTATGACCTAAGGTCTTCTTCACAGACAAACAAACTGCTGACATTATGACCTAAGGTCTTCTTTACAGACAAACAAAATGCTGACATTATGACCTAAGGTCTTTACAGGCAAACAAACTGCTGATATTATGACCTAAGGTCTTCTTCACAGACAAACAAACTGCTGACATTATGACCTATGGTCTTCTTCACAGACAAACAAACTGCTGACATTATGACCTAAGGTCTTCTTCACAGATAAACAACCAAAATTAATAAAGAAGAGGAGGCAAAAGATAAATACATAAAAGAGAAATGAAAATGGTACAAGCTGTAAAAGGAGAAAATAGTCACTCTGGTAAAGTCTTCTTCTTCATCTTCGTTCACCCTTAGATGTCAACTTAAATAAGTTCAAAGAAAGCAGTGGTCAGCCTGAGGCTGTTGATATCTCCGTAGATTTTCTCCATGAATGGTACCGGTGATGGCCATATGCGTTTTCTCTGTTCCTCATATATTGGGCACCTTTGAAGCAGATGTTCGGCAGTCATTTTATCGGTGCCACAGTCACACTCATCAGTAGTTCCTATCTTTAATTTGTTGAATAGATGGTATCTCAGTCTGTTATGACCTGTGTGAAGTCTGAAGATTACCACTTGTTCACTTCTGCTGAGCTGGTAATACGGATCATTTTTTGTGTGGCCTGGATGCTCTTCTTCCCACTTGTGCCTGTACCTGCGCTTGATAAAACTCTTGGCCTCCTCATAAGTTATGTTTGTGTCAAGTTGAGGAAGCTTTCCCCCTTCCTTTGCCAATCTATCAGCCTCTTCATTTCCAGGGATGTTGCAGTGAGAAGGGATCCACTGTTGTAAATGGAGAAAATAGTCACTCTGGTAAAATCTGATATTAACACTGCAGTTGCTCTGGAAAATTCCAGTCAGGAATAAACCAGAGCCAATCCCAAAATTTCCCCATATAGTTCCTGGAGGTCTCTGAAGAGACAAAAGAAGGAAGAGGACTACTTCACTCTCAGGCATGTCATACAAGGCAACTAATATGTGGTTGTGAATGGATCTGGCAACATCATCATGTACAACGAATTGGCACAGAAACAACCACTACAAGAGTATATGACTGCTTGGTGCAGGATTCCTGCAAGGGGAATGGCTGCAGTGGTGGCTCCCTGCACCATAAGGAGTGAGTATATCCGACATTTTATTTCCAACATGTGACACACATCAGGGAGTGTTTTCTCTTATTTTTATAGTTTTTATGTTCTCCACTTAATTCTCACTTTCTTTCCATTCTGTTTTTTTGTTTGTCTGTCCCTGATGAAGGCCTTGTGGCTGCAACGTAGGTTTTTTCTTGTCCTTTCTCCCGGTAAGACGTATCACTATTTGTTTTTTTCATTCTGCACCATAAGGAGCACAAAGAAAGATGATGATGATGATGAATCCCATAATTTCTAGAAATGCTTAAAGTACAAAGTTTGAAACAAACAAAAATGAAGATCTATTACTTTAGTTTCTCAATGATTACTCTGCCCCAAGTTAATAATCAATTAATGTACAATGTGCTGATAATTACTACCTAAAGATGTGTAAAATGCTGAACAACTTACCTTATCTACTCTCTCTGTCTGAACACCAAATTTGCCACCAAAACCTTTCTTTGCGTCTGTCTGGCTAGCATGCTTGGCTAAGTCTTCATGATACTCATGGCCGACTGCTGACTGCAACAGCAAGCATAAAAATATAGAATATTATCAAGTGATTTGTTCTCACTGTGGCAGCAACCACAAACATGTGGGCAAATTATCAAGCACTTTGTTCTGATTGCAATCATGGCCAATGAATGAAATATTATCAAGCAATTAGTCCTGACTGCAGCAACAACCACAAAAAAAATAAAAGTTATCAAGCAACTTATCCTGATTACAATCACAATCAATAAATGGAATACTGTCAAGCACTTTTTTTGTTTTTCTTTTTGCCCTGATTGCAACAACAACAAACAAATTGAATATTATCAAGCAATTTGTCCTGCTTGCAACAACAAATACTTTGCGCTGATTACATCCACAACCAACTAATGGAATACTATCAAGTATTTTGCCCTGACTGCAACAATAATAGTATTCAACAAAAATATAGAACATTATCCAGCGATTTGTCCTGACTTCAACAACAAAAACATGGATTTGCTCAAATAACTCTTTCTGATTGCAACAATAACCAGTAAATGAATTTTTATCAAGCAATTCGTCCACCTTATTTCCAACACGCAATTAGTATCTGATAATTTGGACCTTGAAGAACAGTACGTGACGGTAGGATGCCAACCTAAAATATGCAGTCTTTACTAGTTCAGCTGGAGCTCCATCCAGTTTAATTACACAATTGTAAACATTAAAACACTTCATTATATTAATTTTGTCCATATCTGTAGGTAACCCCATTTCTGGATAGTCTGCTTCAGTTCTTTTTCCTTGCTAGAAGTTCTCTCCCATGAATGGCTACCGATCTTCACAATGTCTTTAGTGTTTTTTTTCTTCTTCAAATTTATGTAAAGTTTTAACACGAGCAGAGTAGCCCAACCTAATACTCCATCCGCCTTAATAATGCTTTAAGACATGCCTACTGAAAGATTCTGAAGCTCTTCTTAGCTCCCCTATACTTTGGTTCTATGGTCCACATCAGCAATTATGTGGGCTTCTTCTTCTCGAAACCTCTGCGCCAGCTGGCATACACAATTGCATTATTCCACAATGTTTGATCCCAGTGAGCTGTTTATAAGCTCTACCGCTGGCTTTCTCCCGAATCACGATGCTAAACGATACAGCCTTATCTTTCCTTGTCATTCTCTTATCCCATTTTACATTTATTTTTGCCTATTATACAATGCATTATAACTCCCATCTTCTTATAATGTGCCCAATGTACTCTAACTCCCCTCTTCTTATAATGTGCCCAATGTACTCTAACTCCCCTCTTCTTATAATGTGCCCAATGCAAGTGGACTCACCCACATGTAGTTCCCAGGTGTCTCAAAAGAAACAAAGAAAGAATGTGACTACTGCACCCTCTGGCATGTCATACAAGGCAACTAACATGAGGTTGTGCATGGGGGTGGCAACCTCTGTATGTAAAACTAACTGCCGCAGAAACCACCCACAAGGAAAAAGATGATAAGTGGACTCTTCCTGTCTTAAGTGTGTAGTAACCTTCCTTGGCACAATCGTCCTCTTTCAGCACATAATGACTCCTTTTTCTGCTGTCAACAGGATCCTATAACACATCTGTGGCCTCCGGTGATCTGCTAAGTTGTTTACTGACTGTCCATAGTTCATGTGGATTTAGAGCAATTAAAAAAGAAAAGTTCACCTTGTCCATACGATCTTTCTGCACACCAAATTTTCCACCGTAACCTTCTGAAGCCTTAGGACCTTCCTCGTACTGTTTCTGCTTGTAGTCTTTGTCCTCAACAGAGACTTGTTCTCTCAACTGTTTCAGGCTGCAACAAGTAATTTTATACAATAAATACAACAAGCAGTTTTCTATTACAAATACAAGTCCATATTCTTTTATCCCAACACCAAAAAAACTGAAAGTTTCTTTGAGCAATTTTTTAACACATTTTGGGTGAATTTGGGCTCTTTTTCTAATGTGACTTGGGCAACATCTTGAAACTGAAAAAAATCCAGTTTGCAAAACACAGTTGTCCTCGACGACTTTGGATAAAAAGATATGGACCTGTACAACAAGCAGTTTTTATTATAAATGTGTTACGCACAGATTCTTTTGTAGGCAATGAATATAGAGATATATATAGAAAGATATTTATTCATCTGTTAACACTTTTTGTTGAGAAATACTTAGATTTACGTCGGCCCATCTTGAGTTGAACTCTGGGGGTCACGCGTTTCTGCGCATGTGTCGAATTGTGGTTGTCGAGAGAGACTTCCGTGATGATGGGCGGATCCTGATCGCTGTACGGACAGAAGTCCGAAGATTTGTTCTTTGCTGTGAAATTCTGGGGGAAGGTGACATCGTCTGTGTGACTATTATGTCTATGTTCCTCCCCAGAATATATTCTTAGCGCCAAAGGAAGGCGGGTGCTATTTTTCTAGTGTTTTTCTAGGATGATAAGGTAAAGAGAGACAGTTACTGTACCTTTTCAAATGCCTAGATCTGCAGCCATGTTATGGTCTGCACATGTATATGATTGACTATTTTCGAGACGACATTTTGCCAGCAGCACCATTATTCGTATGATATACATTGCATTATTATGCATATAATCTACACAGCATTATTGATATGATGGACAGCGCCCTTTACTTATGCTTTATTATGCAGCTTCGGAGTGAGCGAAGCTCATCGAAGTTAGGAGCCATTTTTGGATCTCGCCTTTGCCTAAGCGGATCATCGTTCGGAGAACAGGGATACCTTACTATCTGATGATGATACAGAGATGTCTACTATTGTAAGCCACTACTGGTGGTTTTGAGATTGTCGTCATAAAAGCCTACTAATTTACGGCTTGTAATTCTTCGTCAGAAGAGGTTCTGTCAGGGAGCCATTGATGATAAATATTTGAGAACATTAACTGACGTGATCAGTCAGTTAGGCTTGAAAGTAAATACAACTAGAACCCAGAGGGACTAGCTACTAACGTTCTGTTATATTCACATTCTTTACGAATGTATCTTTGATGTCGTAAACCATTTTCAAGCATGTGATGTTGTTGCCAACCTGTTCCAGTGGCTGTAGCTGTGTTGTCAGAGTGTGCGTCCCATTAAACTGTATGAAACTGTTAACAGTAGTTCCAGCCGTCATTGACTTCTAGATACGAGTGTATGAGTGCATTGTTACCTATCAACTCTACAGAACAGTACACCCATTCGCGTAACTCACACATGTACTCTCACTCAATATAAACACTGTCCCTTGCCAGGGCCTCAATGCTTTATGGACAAGGTGACCGGTATATCCAACACTACAGTCACCCTTGTCAATGTAATGTGCCAGTGTGAAGCCTTTGCATTTACAGTTTACATTCTACATTTATCAGTGTGGGGGCTTCATGTACACAGCATTCTTCAATAATAAGAAAATATACCCTTATCAATGTGGTGGCCAGATTTCTGGGTCTAACCTTCGCAGTGTAGCCAGTTAGAAGTCAACTACTGATTGTTTCCTGACGCCTGATACGACACACGAACACCAGCAGTACAAGTCTTCAGTCGATGTCAGCATTTTTTGTCACGTGACCTGTCCTGTCAAGCGAATGCTATAATTAGGTCAGACGTTGTTTACATCGAACAGACAGTCTACACATCAGTATTTAATCACATATTTAACTGTGTTAGCAAGAAGTACAGTGCAACTGAAGTGAGAATTCCTAC
This sequence comes from Oreohelix idahoensis, assembly GCA_024509875.1. Classification (NCBI taxonomy): domain Eukaryota; kingdom Metazoa; phylum Mollusca; class Gastropoda; order Stylommatophora; family Oreohelicidae; genus Oreohelix; species Oreohelix idahoensis. Next base: position 305,593 of record JAMPIV010022144.1, on the reverse strand, counting down.
TTGTTATAGTTATAGAAACTGTCAACGGTGGATTTTCCTGCACTGCTCTAGGTTGTGTTGAACTTTACAATATTAAGAATTAATTATTTATTAAGTGGCAGTTCATGATATTGAAAACTGTACCATTATATTGTAACAACTGAGCCTTCTTTGCAACACATTCTATTGTATGCTATATGTATTTATGTTTATATGTTTACATGTGATATTGTTGTGTATATTTCTGCGGGTAGGTTGGGCAGGTGACTAATATAGGGATACCACGTCATAGAGGTCCTATATTAGTGTTCTGTAGGTGCAATTTTCTTGATTGAAAATTTGCTTGCAACATTTGTTGCTATTTTTGTTAGCTGTGACGAGCTGTACTCATCGTTGTTTTTGTAATATTTTTTCTGTTTTTCAGTTTTGTTTTGATTTGTTTGTATTTGTAGGTCTTATCTTTCCTTTCATTTAGTTGTATACACCTTTATATTTATACACTGTGACGTCATTTGTTTTGTTTATTTCCTCGCAGTTGTCATCACAGGTTCTGTGATAATTTTCTTTAGTTTCCTATTTGATTTATTTGATTCCTGCGAATGTTTGCATATTGTCTTTTATGATTGTCCTTTTTTATGTTGTTGGTTGACATATGCTATTATGTTGTTGGTTGACATATGCTATTATGTTGTTGGTTGACATATGCTATTTATGATGCACTATTAGCTGTGTAGTGCACTTGTGGTATAAAATCAACTGGTGGTGGATTATTATTATTATTATACAGTTGATTATACAAGACCTTAATAAAGGCTTGTCTCCCACAGAGATTGGGATAAAGTGAGCTGATTAATCAAGTTTATTAAGAACTTGTTTCCATTTACTTCGAAATAGATTGCATTATTATTTCAGGTAACTAGTCACATATTATTAAACATTATGGCGACTTTAGACTACTTTATCAAGCAAGGGATAGCCTTGGGTAAAACTGAGGAGAGATTAGAAGAGTTTGCACTTGCTCAATATGCCAAAGCACAGAAGGCTGAAGAGAAAAAGTTACAACAGGAAAGGGAGGCTGAAGAGAAGAGATTAGACAGAAAAGCTGAGGCTGAACAAAAGAGATTAGACAGAGAATCAGAAGAAAAAAAGATTCAAATGCAACTAGACAGAGAATCAGAAGAAAAAAGATGCAAATGCAGCTAAACAGAGAAGCTGAGGCTGAACAAAAGAGATTAGACAGAGAATCTGAAGAAAGAAAAGAAAAAGCAAAGATGGAACATGAACAGAAACTCTTAGCTTTTGAGATAGAGAAATTGAAATTGACAAATGTGAGTGGTGTTAATCAGTCATCTAGTACTAATGGAAAACCTTCTACTTATAAGGTCAAGCTACCACCGTTCAATCCTTCCAGTGATGACATAACATTCTGGCTGGATAGATTTGAACGTTCTTGTCGAACTCATAATGTGGATAAATCACAATATGCTAATCAGTTATCAGAGAATTTGAAAGGTGATTCTCTTACTAGTTTAAGCTTGGTAGAAGAGGCTGATAGGGATAATTATGATGTTATTAGAGCAGCCTTGATAAAAAAATATCAATTGACAGAGGAAGGTTACCGTCTTTTGTTTAAGACAATGGTACCTGAAACAGGGGTAGAATTCTCAGAATTCATTGCAAAAGCACGTCTTACATTTACACGATGGATTGAGCTATCTAAAACTGAAAAAAAAACATATGAAGCACTTATGGACTTGTTGCTTAGAGACAAGATCATGTCTTGTGTAAATAAACCATTCCTTGAATTCCTACATGAGCGTAAACCCAAAACACTAAAACAAATGGAAGAATATTGTTGCCAATATGTCACTGCACATCCTGACGTAACTTTTGGCAACACTAAGATTAAGGAGAGTATGCCAGTTGCTTCGGCAACACCTTACAATCCTAATTACTCACACAAATTTCAAGGAGCTCAAAATAGGTTTGATAAAAAGGGTAACTGGAATAGTTATCAAAACCAAGGTAATCAATCATATCAGGGTTCTTCTTCGAAGGACTGGAGACGAGCTGACAGCCCTCGATACAGTGGTTGTCACAACTATAGACATTTCCGCAAGGGAAGTCATAATAGGAACTATCCAAGTCATCCAACATGGAGACAACAAAACCAAACTTACAGAGATTCTCATTATAATGAGCATGATAATTGTAACCATGAAAAATATATGACTCAAACCCAAGTAGGGGTTACAATAGAGCAAACAATAATAATTGCAGAGGCAATAATAATCGAGGTAGATCACAATACAAAAGACATAAATCACATTATAAGGCAAACTCTGCACAGCAAGAGTCCCATGAAGCCTGTAATCAGACTAATGATAATAAAAACTCTAATAATATGGCATGTTCTGCTTTTGATTTTGGGAGAGCATCTCAGTGCCCCCAATGCAAAACATTATTCGAACCAACTACGGTGTCTACTTTAAGTTGTGGTCACCCTCTTCCCGCTCTTCCTGCGTCAGTCGCGCATGATGGAAGAGGTTCTCTTGTCTTGCATAAAGGTCTAGTAAATGATACTCCAGTCTCAGTTCTTTTTGATTCTGGATGCACCACCATTGGTGTTAGGCAGTCACTCGTAGATCCTTCCCGTGCCACAGGCAAAGTAGTCAAATGTGTAACATTCGGCGGCACTTTGGAGAAGTACTCTACTGCTATCATTAAGATTGCTACTCCTTTCTTTACGGGAGATGTGCACGCATGTCTTCTGCCGAATCCGATCGCTGATCTTATCATCGGTCGTATTCACGGAGTCAAAGAATGCACTCCGCAACAAATTGCTGTTTGGGAAAATCAAAATATGCAAACTGCTAATGCAGTAGTCACAAGAGCTCAAGCTCTTAATATGCCTCAAACTTCATCTATTGAAGATAATGGAGCGCATAACCAAGATGATTCCTTGGTAATTTCTCGTGACTCGTTTATAAAACAGCAAGAAGATGATCCCTCCTTAAAGAAATTCTTCACTCTTGCAACAAAAGGTGATCCAAATAAAGATACAAACCGTAAATCTTGGATTACAATGAAGAATGGCGTACTTGTACGTATGGTTCAAGACTCCACTAAGTCCATGCATTCTCAGATTCTTGTCCCCAAGAATATGAGAGTTAAAATTTTGCAGCACGCTCATGACTCTCAGTGTGCTGGACATATGGGTTTTTCCCGTACTAAGTCAAGAGTTCTTGCGGCTTTCTTTTGGCCTTTCGTAAACAAAGACATACGGATTTATTGTCGATCTTGCAAAGTATGTCAAGAAGTCAAATCTAAAGGTCCACGCCATGCTGCACCTATTCAGGCTGCAGATATTCCTATTCGGCCGTTTCAGAAAATGGCAATAGACATTATTGGTCCGTTTAAGATCAAGTCTGCCAGAGGACATCAGTTTATCTTAACGTGTGTTGACATGTGCACACGTTGGCCAGAGGCTATTCCTCTGAAGAGCATTTCTACTGCTGATATTGCAGACGCTCTTTGGCTCATATTTTCTCGTCTGGGATTCCCCGGAGAAATATTATCAGACCATGGCACCCAACTAGTATCGGATACCATGTCTCAAGTAATGTCTACTCTGCAGATAGAAAGATCTTTGAGTAGTATCTATCACCCAATGTCTAATGGGATGGTCGAACGCCTAAATAGAACACTCAAAAACTTACTTGGAAAGATAACTGAGGATCATCCTCAAGATTGGGACAGGGTTTTTACCCGCGGCCCTCTTTGCTTACAGAGAGGTCCCCAATGAACATACAGGATTTTCTCCCTTTGAACTTGTCTTTGGCGCGCGACCGCGCGGCCCTATGTCTTTGCTTCATGATCTTATAACCGCTGATAATATTAACGATGACACAAAATCTTCTTACGAATATGTCATCGCGCTTAGACACAAGATTATCGAAGCATGCAAATTAGCAACTTCTTCTTCTGAATTTGCTAAACAGAAGGCAAGGCAATTTGCCAATAAGAAGAGATGCTTACGACAACTTTGTCCTGGTGACAAAGCATTTGTTTTGCTACCTTGTAGGGAAAACAGACTTCTTATCTCTTGGAAAGGTCCGTACGATATAATATCGAAAATTTCCGATGTTGACTATATTGTCGATATTGACGGGAAGCATAAAACCTTCCACATCAACATGCTTACGGAATTCCATGAACGTCCAGATTATTTGCAGCCTATTTTCCAGGCGACGGACGATTCTCAAGTCCCTCATGGTCATTACTCATCCCTGTCCGTAATACAGGATGAGGAAACAAGTTTCTCGGATGTGAATCTTCCTCTTCCGATGATTCCACTTCATTCTAGTGAATCATGGAAAAATGTCACTGTTTCTCCTAATTTATCTATGGCGGAACAGCGACAAGTCTCGTCAATGTTACAAACATTTCAGGATGTCCTTACTGACATTCCTGGACATACCCATGTCATTGAACATGACATTATTCTAACTGACCATAATCCTATTAGGGTCAGACCTTATCCTATCCCTATACATTTTCAAGCACAGGTCAAGAAAGAGTTGGATGAGATGATAGAATTAAAAATAGTCGAACCATCCAGTTCACATATTCTTCGCCGATGGTTATTGTTCGGAAAAAAAAGACAATAACATACGTCTTTGCATTGATTATCACAAATTGAATCAAGTTACGAAGTTCGATGCTGAACCTATGCCTTTACTAGAAGAGCTACTTACTAGGCTTTCTAAATCTCATTTCTTCACTAAACTTGACTTGTCTAAGGGAAATTGGCAAGTTCCTTTATCTGCTCCCGCCAAACCTCTTACTACTTTTTCTGCACCTAGGGGTTTGTTTCAATGGAATTTCATGCCTTTCGGCCTTATGAACGCCCCAGCTACATTCGTACGCATGATGCGTCGAATCCTATCTTATCGATCAGATGTCATTGCATACCTAGACGACATCTGTCTTTTCAGTGATACTTGGGAAGATCCCTATTTGGGGTTATATGAATTACTGTCTACTTTACGCAAGCATAAGTTGACAGCGAAACCCTCTAAAGTCTGTATTGGTTTTAGCGAAATTTCTTTCCTAGGTCACCGTGTCGGTCATTGTTTTCCTAAAGACAGAGGACCATAATACCAGTAAAATACTTAACATCTCTATTCCTAAGACTAAAAAGCAAGTGAGAAGTCTCTTAGGTCTTATACAATTTTATGGACGATTCATTCAGAATCTATCCTCTATCATGGCACCTCTTTCTTCGTTACTAAAGAAAGGGTCTCCTAATATGGTCCACTGGTCTCAGGAATGCCAATCCTCTTTGGATAAGATTAAAACTTTGTTTTCAACTCCACCTATCTTAATGTTACCTACTACAGATAAGACATTTGTTCTTCGTAGTGACGCTTCATCCACTGGGATCGGAGCGGCACTAATGCAAGAGTACTCAGAAACTCTGCATCCTGTAATGTATATCTCTCGAAAACTTAATGCGGCAGAAAGGAATTACTCGGTTTTAGACCGTGAATTATTGGCTATGGTTTGGTCAATTCTCAAACTTCAAAGATTCCTTCTTGGCGCGCATTTCATTGTGGAAACTGACCAGAAAGCTCTTACAGCTATTCAAAGTAAAAATTTGAAGAGCTCGAGATCAACTCGATACGCGATTGCTCTTCAACCTTTTCATTTTTCGGTGCGAGCTATCCGTGGCTCAGAAAATGTGATGGCAGACATTTTGTCTAGATGCCCACATGATTCCACCTAAATGTTATGTCTTGGACTATATAATAAGTCTAACTCTACAATAGTTCTTTTCTATATCAAAATAGGTACACATTTGTAATATATGATATATTGATTGTATCACCACTTAGCGGTTCATTAATGTATATTTACCGCTGGTCCTTTGATGATTTTTTTTTCTTCTTTGTTAATCATGAACTCATAGTACCTAATATGGAATTATTGTATGAATTATTGTATGGATTTTGATATTGCCAGTATTGTAGTATAAGTTGGTGACACCTCTCTGGAAATATTTATACTTAGAGAAATACTTTCTCTGAGATGTTGAGATATATTCTCACATGTCGATCTATTCGTCGACTTAGCCTATTTGGCATTATATAAATTACTGATATTTCTCATCTGCGCATTATTCGTGCATTGTGAGCCTATTGTATGTTGCTCTTAGATGAAAAAAAAAAAAGAATTTTCATTTTTTTTCCCCCCGGGGGGTGTGGTAGTCTGTTACGCACAGATTCTTTTGTAGGCAATGAATATAGAGATATATATAGAAAGATATTTATTCATCTGTTAACACTTTTTGTTGAGAAATACTTAGATTTACGTCGGCCCATCTTGAGTTGAACTCTGGGGGTCACGCGTTTCTGCGCATGTGTCGAATTGTGGTTGTCGAGAGAGACTTCCGTGATGATGGGCGGATCCTGATCGCTGTACGGACAGAAGTCCGAAGATTTGTTCTTTGCTGTGAAATTCTGGGGGAAGGTGACATCGTCTGTGTGACTATTATGTCTATGTTCCTCCCCAGAATATATTCTTAGCGCCAAAGGAAGGCGGGTGCTATTTTTCTAGTGTTTTTCTAGGATGATAAGGTAAAGAGAGACAGTTACTGTACCTTTTCAAATGCCTAGATCTGCAGCCATGTTATGGTCTGCACATGTATATGATTGACTATTTTCGAGACGACATTTTGCCAGCAGCACCATTATTCGTATGATATACATTGCATTATTATGCATATAATCTACACAGCATTATTGATATGATGGACAGCGCCCTTTACTTATGCTTTATTATGCAGCTTCGGAGTGAGCGAAGCTCATCGAAGTTAGGAGCCATTTTTGGATCTCGCCTTTGCCTAAGCGGATCATCGTTCGGAGAACAGGGATACCTTACTATCTGATGATGATACAGAGATGTCTACTATTGTAAGCCACTACTGGTGGTTTTGAGATTGTCGTCATAAAAGCCTACTAATTTACGGCTTGTAATTCTTCGTCAGAAGAGGTTCTGTCAGGGAGCCATTGATGATAAATATTTGAGAACATTAACTGACATGATCAGTCAGTTAGGCTTAAAAGTAAATACAACTAGAACCCAGAGGGACTAGCTACTAACGTTCTGTTATATTCACATTCTTTACGAATGTATCTTTGATGTCGTAAACCATTTTCAAGCATGTGATGTTGTTGCCAACCTGTTCCAGTGGCTGTAGCTGTGTTGTCAGAGTGTGCGTCCCATTAAACTGTATGAAACTGTTAACAGTAGTTCCAGCCGTCATTGACTTCTAGATACGAGTGTATGAGTGCATTGTTACCTATCAACTCTACAGAACAGTACACCCATTCGCGTAACTCACACATGTACTCTCACTCAATATAAACACTGTCCCTTGCCAGGGCCTCAATACTTTGTGGACAAGGTGACCTGAATATCTAACACTGTGTCGGTTCGAGTTGACCATCAACCCTCATCAAGATGACTAGTACACACAAACTACATGCACCACAGTCACCCTTGTCAATGTAATGTGCCAGTGTGACGCCTTTGCATTTACAGTTTACATTCTACATTTATCAGTGTGGTGTCTTCATGTATACAGCATTCTTCAATGATAAGAAAATATATTACACACTTATCAATGTGGCCTTATCAATGTGGTGGCCAGAATTATACCATATCAACTGATCATACTCCAACATTAACACTCATCAAAATGCAACAAGCAGTTTTATATTATAAATACAGTAAGCAGTTTTCTATTACAAATACAACAAGTAGTTTTCTATTACAAATATAACAAGTAGTTTTCTATTACAAATATAACAAGTAGTTTTCTATTACAAATATAACAAGCAGTTTTCTATTACAAATCCAACAAGTAGTTTTCTATTACACATCATAAATTAATGTACATTCCTAACAGTGTCAAGTGTTGTTTTTGAAAATAAACACTTTCATATCTGCATATGTAAATATAAAACTCAAATAAAGAAAATGATCACTAATAATAACCAGTATCGGATGCAGAGCGGCTACAGCACTTGCTTCACAAAGCATAGGGACCAGGTTTGAATCCAGGTCACATCATGTTCCATTATATGGATAACTGATTTTGCTCTTGAGTTATAGAAAGTAAAGGCAGCGAAGAAAGGAAGTGGTCACCCAACCAAATAAAGTTGTAAGCTAGTGTAGGAACAACAAAATAAAGTGTCCTCAGAAGATTAACAATTGAAACTTTGAGAGTAGTAAACAGGGAAAGGTACCTACGCATGTTAATAACAGCAGTCGGCAGATGCATCTCTGAGGTGAAGAGTAGAATACAAAAAAAAGTTGGCCTATAGCAGACACAGCCGTAGGGGAGTGAAGTGTTAGAGACTTCACCCTACTAAGTCCAGCATTGAGAGGTGAGGTGATCAGTTCCCTTCCTCGCTGCCTTTTCCTTCCCTAACTCTCAGAGCAGAATCAGGTACCAATTTACAGCTGGGTAGACTGGAGCGTGTCTGTACAGCGATTCGAACCCGGCACCTTTGCTGTGAAAGATAAGTGCTCTAACCACTCTCTCAACCGGATGCTCAAGAGTAGCATTGGGAGTAATTTGGGAAGACATAGTAAGAAATCCTATCTTTCTATAACCCTCCACTCCCAAAGGAGCATAGGCCTTCAACAAACACATGCCAAGTCTTCCTGTCACGAGCCATCATCTCAAGTTCTTTCCACGTTCTCCTTATCATTTTCATCTCTGTTTCCAGCTCTCTTCTCCATGTACTTCTTGGTCTACCTCTGCCTCTCTTGCTCTGGGGGTTCCAGAACAAGGACTGCCTTGTAATGCTATCAACAGGTTTCCTCAGTGTATGTCCTATCCATCACCATCGTCTTCTTCTCATCTCTTGTTCCACTGGCACTTGTCTAGTTCTTGTCATCAGTTCCACGTTGGTAACCTTGTCATACCATTTTAATCCCTCTATTCTACGCAAACATCCATTTATGAAAGTCTGTAGCTTTTTGGTTGTTGTCTTTGTTGTTCTCCATGTCTCAGAGCCGTACAATAGGACTGACTTCGCATTTGAGTTGAAGATTCTTATTTTTGTGTTGGATCCGATTTCTCTTGATCTCCATATATTTCCCAATGCAATGAAAGCTCCTCTTGCTTTTTGTATTGGTGCTTCTTCAAGTTCAACCCTGTTTTCATTACCTGCATTTATTCTCATTATCTTTGTCTTTTCCCTGTGTATTTTCAGACCCAATTGCTGTGACCTCTCATCGAGTTTTTTCAATTTGTCCTGCATCTGATTACGGTTATGGGACAGAAGAGCCAAGTCATCTGCAAAATCCAGATCATCCAACTGCTTAGTCAGAGTCCAATGGATTCCATTTCTGTTGTGTGTTGTTGATGTTCTCATAACCCAGTCTATTGCTAGTAAGAAAAGAAATGGAGTCAAGAGGCATCCCTGTCGCACTCCTGTTCTTATCCCAAATGGTTCTGTAAGCTGTCCTTCATGAAGAACTCTGCATGTCATGTCTTCATATGTTTTCTTTATTAAATTAATGATCTTCAGGGGAACTCCATAATGCCTCATCAATTTCCAAAGTGATTCTCTGTCTACACTGTCAAATGCCTTTTCGTAGTCCACAAATCTGATGTATAGTGGTGAATTCCATTCCAGACTTTGTTCAACTATTATTCTCAAAGTGGCTATCTGGTCTGTACAGGATCTGTTTTGTCAAAAACCTGCTTGTTCATCTCTCAGTTTCTTGTCTATGGACTCTTTTAATCTCTCAAGGATAATCCTGTTCAATACCTTTCCTGGCACTGATAGTAACATTATTCCTCTATAATTTGTGCACTCTTGTAAATTTCCCTTCTTAGGCAACTTAACCAGATATCCTTCCTTCCATTCTGCTGGTATCTCTTCCTTTTCCCAGACTTTACCAAGTAACTTAAATAACATCTCTGTAGCCGTGTCGATATCTGCTTTGATGGCCTCTGCTGGAATGCAATCAGGTCCAGACGCTTTTTCCTCTCTTAGAAGCTTTATGGCTTTCTTTATTTCTTCCTTCGTTGGTCTTTCACCGTTAATTTGTAGCTCTTCTTCTGCTAGCTGGATGTCCAGGGGGTTTTGTGGAGCTGGTCTATTGAGAAGGTTCTCAAAATATTCTGTCCACCTCTTCATTTGCTCTTGTATATTGCTGAGCAGTTTTCCATTCTTGTCTTTTATGAGGCAACTTGTTTGCTTGTATTTCCCTGTCAGCTTCTTTGTGCTGTTATACAGTTCTCTCATATTTCCTTTGGCTGCAGCATCTTCTGCCTCTCTTGCCAACTCCTCAATATACTTCCTCTTGTCTCTTTTGATACTTCTTTTTACTTCTTTGTTTGCTTCTGTGTACACTTCTTGAGCCTTGGCTTTGGAACTTCTGGTTTTGCTTGTGTTTAAATCTGCTTTCTTGTTTTTTTTTTCTGTCTTTTATCTTATTGATGGTTTCTGTTGTTATCCATGCTTCTTGTTGTCGTTCCCTTTTCCCCAGTATTTCTTCACATGTCTCATTCCATACTGCTTTGATTTGCTGCCAATAGTCTTCTGTATTCTCTACATCTTCCAGCTGTTGGAGCACTTGGAATGTGTTGGATATTGTGACCGTAAATTTGTCTCTTGTTTCTTGATTTCTTAGATGTCCTACATTAAATTGTTGTCTATAATTTTGCATTGTTGCATATCTCTTGAGTTTCATTTTTACTTTGGCTATCAGAAGGTGGTGATCTGATGCCACATCTGCTCCTCTATATACCTTTACATCCTGCAATGATAATCTAAACTTCTTGTTTATGCTTATATGATCAATCTGATTTTCTGTTCTATGGTCTGGTGATATCCATGTTGCCTTGTGTATTCTCTTATGTGGAAACATGCTTCCTCCTATAGCCAGTTGATTTGAAGCACAGAAGTTTGAGAATAGTTCCCCATTTTCATTCATTATTCCTAGCCCATGTTTTCTCATGACTTCTTCAAAGCCGGTGTTGACTATACCTATCTTTGCATTCATGTCACCTATCAAAACTGTTATGTCTCTTCTTTTTACTTTTTCCATAATTTCCTGTAATCTAGTATAAAATGCTTCTTTCACTGTCGTAAATTTATTTTGAGAGAAAAGAGTCGTAGAAATAGTGGTCCGGTTTAGAGTGGAAAATGATGATGGTAAGCTCAGTGATAGAAAATGTAGAGATTTAATAGTTACTTCACAGCGTGCTGGAGGAGAGTAAAGACAGACTTATTTACGACAAATCGTGTCTCTCAATCTTCTCTTTCACTCTCCTGGTCAAAACAATTATTTGCCAGTTTTCCAGACTCGCATCTGCGCGCACACCGATTCGGTGTTTTCAAAACACACACACGACGTTGATACAAACTATATTAAACGAATAGGGGAAAAGTTGGGCTTTGGGTATATCCAACACACAGAACTAAATGAGTTTAAGTGATTTTATTCACTTTACACATCAATCACTAAAAATATCAGATATTACATAAATTATCATAAGTACACAAATGCAAATAACAAGTTTGGGAGGGGGTGAAGAAGATAGGTATCGACTAAGCCCTTCCCGCTCATTAGACAAAGACAAACCCAGTCCAGAGATAGATAATATCAGGAACACGGGTACGTTAACCTAACAGTAAAGTTAATTACTCTGAAAGAGGTGTTACCAAGTTAGGTATAAGTGATAGAAAAAAAAAACCTGTTCTTCCCAGCTGTTCTTCCCTTTACTAAGCAAATGGAAAGGAGGTGGTTTTAAACAGAGTTAACAAATTATCAACTATCCCACTTAAAGGAACAATGTAGGGTATACAGAAAAGATATATGTTACCAGGTAAGCAAGTTAACAAAATGGTCACACAAAAGAATTAATTTCCTGTCATTCATACACGCGCTAGCAAAGGCCTTCACTCATCTTGCTCTCACTTACCGATTGTGAAAAAATCTTGCACTCCATAGAATAACACAACAGCAGTTACACCTCAACTAAATGTATGAGTGTTTGTTCAAGTTCTAGCCCCAGATTATCGGGTATGCGGTCAGCACATAAAAGGATCCCGTAATCGCTGGAAAATGAATCTGTAGTTGTGTCTCTTTTCTTAATAACAGTTTCTATGGGAGGGCACGGTCTCTGATACCGGGGTGAGGTTGGTGTGGTCTATTTGACTATGCCGCGGATAATAAAATTCTTACGCGTGCTGGTACACTTTATCCGTGAGGTATGGTTTAAGTCCAGTGAGAAAACTAGTCACATCACTGTTCAGGAAATTATGAACTATCTCTCTGTGTCAGTAAACTAACAAAGCTTGGGCCAGTGTTCTTCTTCCCGTTATGACTTAAGTTGTTTGATGGTGCGTTAAATTTGTCTTTGGGTGTGCTTTCTTTGCTATAAGTTAGATAGCGGAATTCCAAACATAGAATCGCCTCAAAGATTAAAAATTTACACAGTCTCAACAAGTTCTGCGTCAGGGGAACTCTACACACTGTTTATGCTTTGCCTTGCTTAGATTGATTTCTTTATTGCTTTCTTAATGCTGGGATCGCACAGGTTACGATCACTCTGTATGAAAGAAAAAAAAAAAGACATGTAATATACCGAAAACAAATAACCTTCTAAAGCGCGATGAATTTCCCGTTAAGCCTATAATACACTCGAGTATTTAATTATGTATTTAATAAACACTGCGCGAATTCTAGTGGTTAAAAACCCACATCTATAAAACTAGGACTTAACTGAATTTATTAATTATAAATTCCTTCGCGACTTTAAAAGTTAATTTAAGCATCTATTATCTTTTGAAATAATATAATAGATAGATCATTATATTTAAAACTGGAACTCTTGAGATGGTTTAATTAAATAGATTTAAATTAACACAAAATCCCTTGAAATAGAATGACTAGACCACTGATCACTTTACACAATATATATTTTACCGCTTTGCACAGAATTAGAAATCACTGCAAATATATATAAAATCCAGGGGAAAATCTATAACAAGATTTCAGTAAAGCTAGTGCTTCTGTAAAGATCTGGCCAGCGAGTGATAACGTGTCTAGTTCTACATGGTCTATTTAGCTAAAATGAAATGTAAGTTGAGTGGGACATGATAAACTTGACAACTTATTTGATCTCACGAACTTTTGGGGATCTGACCGCCAAATCAAGAGAAGAAGCCGCCCCCTGGTCTTCATATCCGCTCGCTGCTGCCCGTTTCGCTTTCCCCCGTTCGCTCGGTTCCTCGATTGACACCGAGACGCGAAATTAGCGGCAAGCAACTGCGTCTCGTATCAGGGAAAACTACTGTCTTTGATAGCGCCGATAGTCTCCCCTAAGATCCCTCGGTCTGTCTCTTTGATCTCGTCGCTGTATCCTACATGAGTCCCGGTGGAATGCGTTCTGGCAAACGAAAAGTTACAACAAATGTTCAGGGGTTCTAATGTTATGAAAAGCTAAAGGTCCCTTTAAATCATCCATCATATCAGGGAAAATTCACTAGTCAAACTAGACGTACGTCACATTCACAGACTCTTCTTTGTCATTAGTTGGTGCATAACATTGGATGACATTTACATTTATTTTCTTTTTAGCTGTTTTAAAAGTAGCTGTTATTATTCTGGGTCCAACGGCTTCCCATTCAATGAGTGCTTTCTGTGCTTCTTTAGATAACATGAGAGCTACCCCTTCACTGTGGTGTGAACTTACGTCTTCATGTCCTGAGGACAGCATCAATTCACCTTCACCTGTGATGAGTTTCTTCTTGTCTACCCCCTTCCACTTTGTTTCACACAGTCCCAGAACCTCGATTTTATATTATCTCATTTCTGCTGCTACTTGTGCCACTTTCCCTTGTTCGTTTAATGTCCGAACATTCCAGGTGCCAAATCTGGAAGTTCTCCTAGAAGAAAGAAGGTTAGTCAGTAACACAGACTCCTTTCGGCTTTCTCTGTGTTGCATCATACGCCTCCCTGCGAGAGGACCTTCCCCTGTCTTGGATGGCTATGTTTTATTTTCCTTAATTGACTTGTCCATATATGTTGAAGTTTTTTGTGGTTTAAATTTTTTACAGGATGGGGTAACCAGCCCCATGCCCAACCCTCCTTAGTCGCTTTTTACGACATGCTTGGCAGGGAACAGTGTTACTATTCTTTGCTCCCCTTTCGGGCCCCGGTAACACACAAGTGAGTAAGAAATCCAATAACTGAAAAATGAACGTCACTCTTCTGATCAAAAACAGAGATGTGCTGGATGCATTATATACAACACATGAAGGAACAAAAAAAGATCTGAAACCCATATAGACATAGACAAGATGGTAGACCCCTTTAAACATGAGTCAAACTTCTGATGAAGATTTCAGGAAGATCCAGCATAATTTATAAAGCCAGTGACCATATTTTTTTGGACAATACAGACCTTTATAGCAAGACAGAATCTGCAATTGTGTGACTAAAACAAGCAGGTACATCTTATTTCATCCAGTCACAATGATTAGACTTTTTGACACTGCAGACCAATCTCACAAGACAGGATCTGCACTGGCATGACTAAAACAAATAGGTACAGCTCATTTTATACAGTCCAGTAACCAGATTTTTTTGACAATGCAGACCATAATAGCAAAACAGGATCTGCCTTTGTAAGACTAAAACAAGTAGGTACAGCTTACTTGACAGAGCCATGATGACCGGATCCTTCCACACTCTTTGCTCCCCATCTTTGTTCTTCTTCTGTTACATCATTCTGGAAAGAGAACGAACAAACGAACTTTATTTTCAAAGGGTTTAGAATTGGATAATAAATGTAACATTACAGTATTAGAAGAGAATGATACAGTGAAACACATGATAATAAGTTACAAATGTAAAAATTCCACCTGTAGCAAAAGGATCATCACCAGCTTCCATCTCCACATCGAAGGTCTTGTGTTAATGGTGCACTCTGATTGGCTCTTTCCTGTACATCTCTTGATGTTATATTTCCACCATTAGTGATTTCTTTCTCTTGCACTTTTGCCTTCAACTCTACCTTCTATTGTGGCTCTTGCATGTTTGCCTTCAGCTCTACCTTCTATTGTGGCTCTTGCATGTTTGCCTTCAACTCTACCTTCTATTGTGGCGCTTGCACTTTTGCCTTCAGCTCTACCTTCTATTGTGGCTCTTGCACGTTTGCCTTCAACTCTACCTTCTATTGTGGCTCTTGCATGTTTGCCTTCAACTCTACCTTCTATTGTGGCTCTTGCACGTTTGCCTTCAACTCTACCTTCTATTGTGGCTCTTGCACTTTTGTCTTCAACTCTACCTTCTATTGTGGCTCTTGCATGTTTGCCTTCAACTCTACCTTCTATTGTGGCTCTTGCACTTTTGCCTTCAGCTCTACCTTCTATTGTGGCTCTTGCACGTTTGCCTTCAACTCTACCTTCTATTGTGGCTTTGCACGTTTGCCTTCAGCTCTACCTTCTATTGTGGCTCTTGCACTTTTGCCTTCAACTCTACCTTCTATTGTGGCTCTTGCATGTTTGCCTTCAGCTCTACCTTCTATTGTGGCTCTTGCACTTTTTGCCTTCAACTCTACCTTCTATTGTGGCTCTTGCATGTTTGCCTTCAGCTCTACCTTCTATTGTGGCTCTTGCACATTTGCCTTCAACTCTACCTTCTATTGTGGCTCTTGCACTTTTGCCTTCAACTCTACCTTCTATTGTGGCTCTTGCACTTTTGCCTTCAGCTCTACCTTCTATTGTGGTTATCAGTAAGGACTTTTTACATGACCAACATATTTTAGCTGTCTAATTTTGATCTCCTTTAATTATCTTTTTATTCCTAGATTTTCTAGGACCTCTTTGTTGTCTTCTCTTTCCATGAGACGTGCCTTGTATATATCCACATTTCAAAGACCTCTGTTCTTTCTTCAAATTGATTGTTCATTGTCCATGTTCCTACACCATACAATAATGAAGGACATATATAGCATATGGTGATTCCCAGTGAAAATTTGTGAGTTAATTGTTTAGACTTTAGTATTTGTCTCATGTTGTTAAATGTAGCTTTGGCCATTCCTATTCTCTTCTTGATTTCTATTTGATATCTGCCATTTTCTGTTATTATATGACCAAAATGATACCACCCTCTGTATTGTATACTGCAATGAAACCAATTAACAAAAAAATCATAAAGATAAAAACATTACCACTAGGACACAGTTTCTTAACTTTTTTTATGCCAGGAACCCCTTTCATTGTTTAATGATGGCTATGTACCCCTTTTTACCTTTCTGTGTTGTTTATCTTTTTTGTTCAGAAATTTGTTCCCAAGTGTCTGCAGCATCCTTTGTTTCATTCTCATAACCTATCTCTATTTTTCATCTGTCTCCTGTTTGTTGCTGTAGCTGACGAAGTGTATACCCCGAAACGTGTTTTTAGTTTATCTTTCATTTGTAAAATTCCATACAATTTTTTTTTTAAGTTTAGTCGCTTTATCTTTAACACAATAAATATTGTTTCCCTATATTTATAAGGACAAAAAAGTAATTAACTTAACAGCAATAAAACTGCCATTATGAAACAAAATGCACAAGAGGATGTGAAAGAACAACAAATAAATAATTTTTTAAAAATCGTCTTTGAAGAGAAGTAATTAATTTAAAAAATAACCAAGAAAAAAACAAATGTATGATTCACATAAAATGACATAATTTCTTTTAATAGAAATTCAGTACGCTACAATTAGGACGTTGGTCCTGCAAAGAAGATTAAATTAATATTAGTAAAAGTTTTCACAAAAAGCACAGAAATACAAAAACAACATAAAAACATGAAATTAAGATTCCTAATCAATAGAATATTATCTCAGAGAGATTTATCTCAGTACTAGTAATCATGTTGGCATTTTTTTCAAGCTCAATTTATTTCAAAATTTGCATTGAGATACATAAATCAAGCTTTACTGCTGAATGAGTAAGCCACTGTAAAAGTGCTCAAGATGACAGGTGTGGTTTATATGGACAGCCAAGATAACAAGTGAAGAAATCTTGAGAAGAGATAATAAACAAGGAAATATAATACCAAAAATTTAAAAGCAGTTAATCTTCAGAGGATATGTGATTATTAGAGGGGCCCTTGAAAACACTATAACAACTGAAAGCAAATAGAGGGCACATAACATAGACAAAATCAGATAGGGGGGAAAAACACATATTGGGCAGCTTGACACTACGGCCTAGGAAGAATTCACCGACAGTGTTACGGGAAACACAAAAGCTAGAGATTTGTGGAGAAACATAGTAGCCTACACATGGTGGCACTACACTTAATGATAACAACTAACTTTTTTGTGTCATCTTTCTGTTCTCTAGTTCTTCATTAGCTTTATTAATTTGCACGAAGTATGACAAATATCAAAATAGACATGCACATTAATATATAACCACCATACCTTGTAACTAGGCTGAAAAAAAACTACAATGTAAAAAAAAAATTTAGTATGAGTCGGGCCTATGTAGAAACATTTATAAATATGGCTAAATTTTGTAGCATAAATGTAGCCTACCACAAAGTCTGGATCTGTTTCCCAGTCATCACCAGTTGATGGAGGTGCATTTGCTTTAACATCCCTGCCAGCAGCTGCTTTCCACATGGTGTTGGGTTGTTTCTAATGGAAACAATAAATACATAATTCTTTACAAACAAATGCAAATGTGTAAATTATTCATTTCACTCATTTCTTTTTGCAGGAGGCCTGTGCTCTTGTCATGGTGGTTTAAGTAACAATTTGTGGTTGAAATAAACAACAGTGGGATGTATTCTTCAATGCCATTCAAATATCTCACCCACGTCATAAGGTTTAGGATTAAGGTTAGGATTCCTAAGCGTAATGCTAATTACTGTCTCTTTAATCCCCTTTTAAGGCTGTGTCAAACAAATGTCCCATTCTCTCTCATTTCAACTCAATTTATTCCCAGCCTCATATTAGTTACCTCTTATGACAAACCTGAGGAAGTAGTAGTCACATTCCTTGTCTCCTCAGAAACCCCTGGGAACTACATGCAGCATGTGAAGTATGACCTAATAAGTTCCTTTTCTGAGATATCAAGATATT
Organism: Oreohelix idahoensis; assembly: GCA_024509875.1. Taxonomy (NCBI): domain Eukaryota; kingdom Metazoa; phylum Mollusca; class Gastropoda; order Stylommatophora; family Oreohelicidae; genus Oreohelix; species Oreohelix idahoensis. The sequence goes on along the minus strand of JAMPIV010022144.1, from coordinate 287,440 downwards.
GATATCACATAAGAGGACATTATTAGACATTCATGATGGGTGAAAAAAAATTACTTAAAATGACATTCTTGAGGGACCAACATCATTTATTATAGACAGACAGTACAAAATGGTATGGGATCCAAGTCAGAATGCAGCCTAATCTACGGTAGAAGTTTGGAATAGTAGACTACGTCCGCCATGTTGTTCAAATGGCAATCCATATTTACGTTACAGCTAGCCTGCCTGTGTCAAACAGCTAGCTTTAACATAATCTGAACGCTGTTTCGAGATTTGTCAAAACATAATAACGTCTGACAAACACTTAGGCCCTAAGTCGTATTAAAAATAAAAACTTAAAAAATAAAAATCCTACTCGAAGCGAAACGCCGCCTTTTGCCAAGATGGCGGTCTGTAATCTACTGTCCCTTACTCGAACCAAATCTACTACCCTTCAACAGCAAAGGATCTGGCTACATGACCAGGGAACATAAGAGAAAAGTGGGTTGACTTGGTCAATAGCCTACTGTCAAGAGGGCGTCGTCTACGAAGAAATGGTAAACGAAAGTGGAAAAAAAATAACTCCAAAGACAAAACTGGATTACTGAATCAAAAGCAGAAAGAAAATCATTTAAAAACTGTGTCTGCCGAAAATAATATCAAAGGTTTTATAACGTTAAGCAGAAAAATATGATCACTCTATAGTACCGGTGGATGGATGTTTGGAGTACTTCCTTGTTTTACTTCTCTTCCGGTTTAAGTCATGTGACGACGTAGTGGTACAAATTTAAACTTCATACGTAGAAGGTTTCAGTTGAGCTAGTGCCCTAGATCCATAGAGAGTTACGCCAACTAAAATTTGGCCGCCATTTTCGGCCGTACCCGTATTGCAGGAAAATGGACCCAATCGCGAGTTTCAGACCCAATTTGCATTTTCGTTTAGGTTAGCTAATAATTTGAAATAAAATTAGATGCAAATACAGTAGCACATATTTGTACTGTTATTTGTATTTCTACTAACAAAACAAAAAGAAGAAAACTAGTTTACTTACCGGTTTATTGAAAAGAATCAGTAGCGTGGATATTTAACACATACTCCGATGAATTTTATATTCCGTTAGAATTCCACTATTTAGCAACAAATATTCCGTTAGAGTTGCAACACTTAGCAAAACATACTCCCTTCGAATTGAACTATTTACCTAGTTTGACATGTGGAAACTGGTGAATGACTGTTGTAGACACTGACAGTTTTACTAGATCCAAATAATCACATCAGTTTATGTTTTCATAAAAAATGCCACAATGTACAGATAGTTTTAACAAAATCTAATTACATATTTCGGACCGGAGATTTTATTATAGTTTTATTATATAATTATATTATATAATTTTGTTATCATGTTATTATAATTAATAAATATTAATAAAATATTACAAATATAAAATTTTATTATATTATTTGGTTTTTATTATATAATTTTGATATTTTATATATTATAATTATACAATTATATAATTTATATTTTATAATTTAAAATTAAATAAATTATATAAAATATATATATAATATATAAATTTACAAATATATGTTATATATATATATATATATATATATATATATATATATATATATATATATATATATATATATATATATATATATATATATTTATTTATTTATTTATTTATTTATATATATTTATATATTTTAAATATAGAAGAGGTAATATATATATATACTTCCGACAGTGGGAGAGGTTCTAGGATCTCACTGGACAGCTACCGCCCGCTTCAAGCTGGGCAGCCCCCAGTCAATAAGGTGTTGTCCCGCCACTGTCTGCTTTCTCCATTGGGTGCATGGGGATTAGGGTCAAACCCAAACGGTGGACAGAAAATTTTGCACCAAGCAATTATCAGTATAATAAAAATAAGCAAACTCTCAGATTGGGATGCTGGAACGTCCGAACTATGTTGACTGGACTATCTGGAAACCTACAGAACGTAAACGATGTAAGGAAGACAGCCATAATTAATGATGAGCTTAAACGACTTCAGGTGGATATAGTTGCACTTCAGGAAACGCGTCTGGCGGGTTCTGGAACGGTGAGCGAGAAGGACTACACATTTTATTGGCAAGGGAAAGATCTTAATAAAGCTAGAGAACACGGAGTAGGTTTTGCGGTAAAAAAAATCGCTAACAAAAATGGTTGAACCAGGCGAGAATGGATCAGAACGACTGTTAACGCTCCGCCTGCAAACTAGCACAGGTCCCATCACCCTTGTCAGTGTGTATGCTCCTACTCTGTACTCTGCCTCAGAAGCTAAAGATGAGTTCTACGAGAATCTAGCAGCAGTCATCAAAAGCATACCTAGACAAGAACAGCTTGTTCTCCTTGGCGACTTTAACGCTAGAGTGGGTGCCGATAATGTTTCATGGCCTTCATGTCTGGGCAGGTTTGGTATTGGCAAGATGAATGAAAATGGACAACGGCTCTTAGAGTTGTGTGTCCACCATGACCTCTGCGTGACCAACACCTACTTTCAGACAAAACCCCAGCATAAGGTGTCATGGAGACACCCACGATCCAAGCACTGGCACCAACTGGACCTGATTCTCGTCAGAAAGCCACTTCTCAGGTCTGTGCTCTCCACGCGCTCGTACCATAGTGCAGACTGTGATACAGATCACTCCTTGGTTTGCTGCAAAATCAGAGCACAACCAAGAAAACTCTATTGTGTCAGACATGAAGGGAAACCACGCATTGATACCAGCAAGATGTCAGACCCTGTCATGATCACTCAATTTACTGCGACCTTCAAGAAAGTGCTCAGTAGCCCTCAGCATGGTAATACTATTACAGAGAACTGGGAGCATCTACGGAACACCATTCAAAGTACTGCATTTGCCACCTTTGGTAAGAAAACGGCAAAGTCCAATGACTGGTTTGATGCTTCATCGGATGTGATGGCACCTGTCATTGAAGCTAAGCGCAGTGCTATGAATGAATACAAACGTTCACCGAGTGCTAGAACCCTACAGATCCTGAAGGCTACGAGAAGCAAAGTTCAACAAACTGCTCGACGCTGTGCAAATGACTATTGGCTCCAGCTCAGTGAGAGCATCCAGATCGCAGCGCAAACAGGCAACATTAAACAAATGTATGACGGTATAAAGAAAGCACTTGGCCCCCAAAAAAGTAAGACGGCACCGCTAAAAACCATCAGCGGAGAGAAGCTAACCGATAAGGGTAAGCAGATGGAGAGGTGGGTCGAGCACTACTCTGAGCTTTACGCTAGAGAAAATACCGTTACGCCTGCAGCCCTTGATGCTGTCAAATGTCTGCCAACTATGGAGGAGCTGGATGCCGAACCAACATTAGAGGAACTCAGCAAGGTCATTGATAGCTTGGCCTCTGGCAAAGCACCAGGCAGTGATGGGATTCCTCCTGATTTAATCAAATGCTGCAAGAGCACGCTATTACATCCCCTGCATAGGATGCTGTGCCAGTGCTGGGAAGAGACAACTATTCCTCAAGACATGCGAGATGCCAGGATTGTAACACTATATAAAAATAAAGGAGACAGAAGTGATTGCAATAACTACAGAGGCATCTCTCTTCTTAGTATTGTTGGTAAGGTTTTTGCCAAAGTCATCTTAATGCGACTACACAAGTTAGCTGAGCGCATATATCCAGAGTCACAGTGCGGATTCCGAGCTGGTAGATCAACAACAGAAATGATCTTCTCTGTCCGCCAGCTTCAGGAAAAATCAAGAGAGCAGAAAAGGCCTTTATATATCGCCTTTATAGACCTCACAAAAGCATTTGACCTGGTTAGTAGGGATGGACTCTTCAAAATCCTCCTGAAAATAGGCTGTCCTTCTAAAATGCTGGAAATGATAAAGTCATTCCATGACGACATGAAGGGAACAGTCCAATATGCTGGAAGCACGTCACAGCCCTTTGACATACGAAGTGGCGTTAAACAAGGCTGTGTTCTGGCTCCTACCCTCTTCGGGATCTTCTTTGCCCTACTCTTGAAACATGCTTTCAGAGATGCAACTGAAGGAATATGCCTTCACACTAGGTCATATGGCCGTCTGTTTAATCTTTCAAGGCTGAAGGCAAAAACAAAAATCAGAAGGGTCACTATAAGAGACTTGTTGTTCGCTGATGATGCTGCAGTCGTCACTCAAAGCCAACTTGAGCTTCAGAACTTGATGAATCGCTTCACTGAAGCATGCAAGGACTTTGGCCTCACAATAAGTCTAAAGAAAACGAATGTGCTGAGTCAGGATGCGGGTGCTGCACCAGTTATCACTATCGATAACTATGAATTGGCAGTGGTGCATCACTTCACATACCTAGGGTCTACCATCAATGACAAACTCTCACTGGATACAGAAATCGACAGCCGCATTGACAAAGCTGCAGCTACCTTTGCCCGCCTCACATCGCGTGTTTGGGGAAACTCCAAACTCACAATGAAGACCAAAGCTGCGGTATATAATGCCTGCGTCACCAGCACACTCCTATATGGCAGCGAGACCTGGACGACCTATGCTAAGCAGGAAAGAAGGCTGAATACCTTCCATTTACGGTGTCTACGCCGCATCCTCGGCATCTCGTAGAAAGATAAAGTGACTAATGTCGAGGTGTTGTCACGTGCTGGCCTTCAAAATATGTATACACTGCTTAGACAGCGCAGACTTCGCTGGCTTGGTCATGTTCGCCGCATGGAAGATGGTCGCATCGCAAAAGATATCTTCTACGGACAACTAGCAGATGGCAGGAGAACAGTTGGGCGACCACAGCTGAGGTTCAAAGATGTGTGCAAGAGAGATATGAGGGCACTGGACATGGATCCAGCAACATGGGAGGATGAAGCTGCCGATCGCACTAAGTGGCGATGCTATTTACGGCGCCAACTCAGATTGGGCGAAGAGAGGCTCACACAACAAGCAGAGGAGGGGAGAAAACGTCGAAAGGAGCACCAGGAAAATAAGCAGCTGAGGGCTGTTAGCTCAGGGGCGCATTCCCATAGTCAGTTATGACTGAAGGTGCTATTATTATTATATATATTATATAATTTATTATATAATGTTATATAATTTTATTATAATTAAAAAATATTAATAAAATAATAAAAATATTAAATGTTATTACATTATATCATTTTATATATTTAAATTATATAATTATAAAATTATATAATTTATATTAGGCCTATATAATTTAAAATTATATAGATTATATAAAATATATAAATTAAATATATATATATATATATATATATATATATATATATATATATATATATATATATATATATATATATATATATATATATATATATATATATATATATATATATATATATATATATATATATATATAATCTTATAAATCTAGGGCACTAGGTTGAGCGCTACTATGTGTACGGGTGGGAGTGTTCTGAGGCCAATTAACGAACTGTCCACGCCACATTCTTGGTATTTCGTGGAAGAACGAAGTGACAAATATCGAGGTGGAGTCAAGTGTTCGCCCTCAAAGCATGCATGCACTGCTTAGACTAGGGTGACCACTTATCCTCTTTTCCCCGGATTTGTCCTCTTTTTCACCTCGAGATTGTGCGTCCGGGCAACTTTTTTTTAAAAAGTGCATTTTGTCCTGCTTTCTTTCGGAGATTGAACATGACTTATGTGAACGGTGGTTTGGTTTTGATAGAGCGAAAGAGTGTAGAAATATAGGTTAGGAAATATGAATGGGTGTAGACATAGACTATTTGTCTTAGTTGAAGGGAGATAAAATGAGTGAAGGGACGCTTTGAGATAAGGGAGAAAACTCCACAATTTCGGTTGGTAGATAATAAGTTTGGATTTGGGTTAAGCAGATGTAGTGGGTTATCAGTTATGGTTTAGTAAATTAGCATATGAGGAGATAGTAGTAAGCTTTTAAAGAAGAGGGTATGGTGTGCAGTTAAAAGCAGCAAAGAGAGATAATGTAGGATTGGGTCCCTTGCGGAATTTTGTGAGTTGAGGGAAAAAGTATGCATGGGAAAGTCGAGATGCGTGAACACAGTTTGGGGGGGGGGGGGGAACGGGGGGGGGGCCGGGGGGACGAAGAAATGTTAGAACGGGGATTAGGCAGTTGATATTGAGACGCGCTAGGCGTAGGAAGAGAAAAAGGGTTTTTCTCCCATGTGTTAAAGTTAGATTTTTCATAACGCGCTCAGCGTAAGATGTGTGTGAGAAAAACTTACTCAGTGTAGATGATCAGCAAGAATGTGCTGTGAGATAAAGAGAGATAAAAACCGCTCAGTACATTATTTATCACAAATTGGTGTACGTCAGTATTTGTGGTGATAGTATTTATTCTGAGGACGAGATAGTTGGGAAAGAAAAGGTGTATTTCGATTGTGAACAAAACAAGGTATGTTGAACATTTTTTTGATCTATCAGTAACATGTATAGCTCAGCAGACAAGGTCTGAGCAGAGAAGAGCCCTGGCGGTAAGGCCAGTTTTCTCTCAGAGAGATTATACCAAGAGACATATGAAAAATAAACGTAAAATAAACAGTCAGCACTGAAGAGAGACAAGAAGTTTCTACCTGAAGAATTAAATGACATTGTGATAGCTGAAATAAGCAAGTAGTAAGAAGACATGAAATTGGCAGTTTTGAATATTGAATATTTTGGTTGCTGAAGAAGCTGTTGTTATGAAAGACTGCTAACCTTGTTAATAAGGTTCAACCTTTGACATCTTCACTGCTATTACTCAGGTGAATTCGTTTGAATCAACAGAGAGTATGAGAAAATATTTGTTGTCAGTCTGAGAGAAGGAATTTTGTCACATTTACCTTACAACATACTATCTACTGAAAGGACAGTGGTCCGAACCTTCAAATACGATTCACGGCCACACTTAGATTAGGTCTATGTTATGCAAGTAAACTCTTTACGGAGTATTGTTACAAATAAATATTGAACCAATTGAATGAAATGTCGTCCAGTTGTTCTAAACTGTGTTAAATCTGTGATAGACATTCTTGTGTCAGTCTTTTTCCTTGAAGATTCCGAATACGCTTGTTGAAAAACGAAGAGACGAGCTAAACAGTTTGTGTTGCACGTTTCTAGGTGATAACAAACGCCTGTACATCAGTTGTTTAGAAGACTTAGAGACATCGATGAAACTATTAGAAAATTACACATATTTTTCACGAATGACATTAACACGATATACCAACATGGCAATGAAAGAGCTGACAGACTGTAGTAAAATCTGCGAGAATAAACGCTCAATTCAGTACGATTTTAGGCATAAAACGATAATAAATACATTAGCCCTATTGTGTCTGACGGTGATGATCTCACACGCCAGCCACGCTGCCTTTTGTGCAGTGCTAAAGCCTATAGAACGATTTCACGGCAAAAAGTCTGACACGCTTTAGTTTCGTTTTCGAGAAACACTACTAATATTTAACATTTGCCCGATCTGCTGCATACACTTTGTAGTCTAGCCTTATAATTAACGATTTGCGGCAGCGTGCCGCAAAATAACTATCTGAATTAACGCGTTCTGTCAACATTAACGCAAAATTTTAGTAGTAATCCTTACATTGTTTGGTAGTATTACACGATACAATACTAATTATTAACGCCAATTCTTAACCCGCCCCGTCTACCCCCCGCTTCGCTGACACAGTCTGCAACGCATACATACACTGCGAAAAAGCCAGCCAAGGCAAAAACACGCAGACAAATTTTATTTTCATCCGCGTAACATTCTGACGTAACTAAAACAAGTAGTTATTTGAAAAATACATGCTGGCGAGATGAAGGAGAGGAAAGATGGCAGTCTTGTGTAAAATATTTTATTTGACGATGACCGGCGACAAAATTGAAAATCTAAAACCATTATGAAGTTCCCCATAAAAATTATATGGTAGTATGACGTAAAGTTAGCTGAGTAAGAATGTACTTTCAATAATATGATAGTCCCAGTATTAGATAAGTTATTGAAGAAATACTAATATCTACGAACGCTCGACCAGACAGACTGGCGTCCCTGCTTATGTTTTTTTTTTGTAACGTTAGGGGGACGTGAGCTGGGAGAGGCAGGGAGGTACATTCAAATTCGCTTGGGTACACAGAGTATGAATGGGAAGGGGGAGCGGTAGGAAAAATGTAATCCTAAACGTAGTATCTTTTTGTATTGGGCATGACTAAAGCAGACTGGCCAATCGTCCACCAGACGCAGAAATCATTTGAAATTATTTTAGTTTTTCATTCAAACTGCTTTTGAATTCAAGTAGTAGAACGTTCCGATTGGCCAGTGTTAGTAAATATTAGCAAAAGGCTTTGACTATTCATTGCCAGTTGAAATAAAAATTTTATTCAGATACGCTGAGAAACAGCTGTGTTAATTTTAAACTTAAATAAAGAATAAATTCACAGTCTGTGCAGTTCGGAGGAAGCTGAGGCCATTTCTTCACAAAGTCAGCGTCATTTGTTTATATATTTCTTGATTGTGGTAAGGATATTTTATGAATTTAATATGTTTGGTCCAACTACAAAGTTAGATACTGCTATTGGGACAAAAGTGAAGGACATGCCAGGAGCAGACATTGTTGAGTCCTCACATTAAACAGTATCTAACTGATGTATGTTGTTATGATTATGTTGTCATATCATTGTATTAGAATAAATTAGTAAGCCTCTGTGTTCAATGAACACTGTTTAACATGCCTGAAGCAATTATATTTTTAAAAGAAAAGAAGAAAAGAGCATATCAAAGGAAATGTGGTTACTCCACATTATTGTATTGAGGAAAAGTATGTGAACGTACAGTGGCGTATCAACTATAAGGACCTGAGGTGTGGTCACATCAGGTGGGAGTCCTGTACAATTCGGGGCGAGTGCATTTGTAAGGCACGCGAGGCTGACCCCATACCCACGTAGGAAATTAAGTGTTAGAATAAGTGACCAGATGTAAAAGGCCAGGGTGTCCTTTTGTTGCAGAGGGTCTATGTTCCTGTTGCCGGCTGGTGATAGGAAACCTGCTGAGTACAAATAAACGCCAACGAGTCTCCAACCAGATTTATATGCTGTCGAATAAACAGTAGGAGCTTTGGCGAGTGGTGAAATTGAACTTTCTGCAACTACACATTGAAATATTTTTCAACAAGGACTCCCAGGTGATGAGTTAGACATCTGGGGCATCTCTGACAGTTTCTTGTGTTTCAAAACAATACACAGGACGTTTATTGGGGGTAGGATGACACCACAGCCCTCATGTACAGTGACTCTCCCATTAGATGAATAAAGTGAACTCTTTTAATATTTCCTACAGGAAAGATACATATAAATACATATTAACATTTTAGTTATTGGGCAGATTGTCCCAAAAAGTTTAATTGCTCTTTTCTGTAAACTATCTTGTCCTTAGTTTCAAAGACCTGTCCTCAAGAGGAATGGACAGGCAAAATAAATTGTAAAAAAATATTTGTTCAAAGAAAAACTAAACTGCTGGTTTTATTATCTTCTTTTATAGAAACTTAAAGTGTTTGATTGTTGTGTACCATCATTTCATTTCTCCCCTAGACACTAGGTACACCATACACCATACACTAGAGCCAGTATAGTGACCGTGTGAGACCTAGGGAGGTAGCTGTAGGTTCTCTGCACATAATTCATCATCATCATTTATAGAGTCAGAGACCTACTTGTGCTTGACCTCACACGGTTAAAGCAGACACCTTATCATTCTTTTAGGATACCATCATAACCTCCCCAGCAAAATTAACTTTGCTACATAAATTGGTAGGCTTGTCCGGGCATCTGAATTTCTCCTAGTACTACATACATTGGGGTCTGGGGTTTAGCATTAACAACAGTCTAATTTTCCCAGGGAATCCCCATATATTATTACCCAAGATTTGGGTAGTGAAGAAAGTGTCAGAGCCCAGATTTAATTAAATAAATTTATAATTAGTTAAAGATTTAGTTAGAACATTTTACATTTATTAGAATGGCAGATCTGGCCAAGTTTCGCTCTGCGGCTGTCATCATCAGTTGCCATCTCCACAACGGAGGTTGGCTGTAATGGATCTCCAACGTCTTCTGTCTCTTGTCTTGGTGGTACACTCTGATAGACTCTTTCCCGTCCATCTCTTGATGTTATCTTCCCACTTATAGCGCTGTCTTCCCCTTGCACGTTTACCTTCAACTCTCCCTTCTGTTATGGTCTTCTGCAAGGTGTTATGCCTTTTTATGTGGCCAAAGTATTTTAGCTGCCGAACTTTGACCTCTCTCATTAGTTCTCTTTTCATACCTAGATTTTCTAGGACCTCCTTATTTGTTTTCATCTCTTTCCATGAGATACGCCCCATTCTTCTATATATCCACATTTCAAGAGCCTCAATTCTTTCTTCCAAATGCTTATTCATCGTCCATGTTTCTGCACCATACAGAAATGCAGAATATATATAACACTTTATGATTCTCAGTTTTAATTTATGAGATAACTGTTTGGATGTCAGTATATGTTTCATGTTGTTGAATGTAGCTTTGGCCATTCCTATTCTCTTCTTGATTTCTGTTTCACATCTGCCATCTTCTGTTATTATATGACCAAGATATACGTAGCTCTTGACTTGTTCCAGGATTTTCCCATTTACGCTTATCTTTAATGTGGGTTTATCGTCTGTTTTGCTAATTATCATAGTTTTAGTTTTCTCAATATTAATGTCGAGTCCATATTCATGACTTATACTGTTCACTTGCTTCACTAGTTCTTGTAACTCCTGTTCGCTTTCAGCTAACAACACGGTATCATCTGCATATCTAAGGTTGTTTATTGATCTTCCACTGATGTTCAGTCCTGGTATTTCCTGTATCTGTTTGAAAATTTTTTCGGTGTATAAATTAAATAGGCAGGGGGACAGCACACAACCTTGTCTGACACCTCTTTTTATGTCTATGTATGGTGAATAATTCCTTCCCGATCTTACTGTGGCAGTTTGCTCCCAATAAAGGTTACTGAGTATTCTTATATCTTTTCCATCAATACCTATGCGGCTGTACAGACTGCTAAAGAGATGGGCATGGATGGACCAGAGTTGGGTCAATATGTAACTTCAGAGGTGGATAAATTTATTGCCCGAGAAGATAAAAGATTAGAAAAAGAAGCAGAAAGAAAGTTGGAGGCTGAAAAAGAAATTAAGAGGCTGCAGATTGAGGCTGACAAGGAGGCTAGGGCATTGGAGGCAGAAGAAAAATGACTGCCGAAAGGGAGGCAGAAAAAGAAGAAAAAAATTACAGAAGGAGCATGAGATACGACTAAGGGAGTTAGACTTCAAGGCCATGCTCCTGAAAATGGTGCTAGCCCCTTTGCCTCAGATGCCACTGCTAGTCAGGGAGCCTCAACCTCAGCTATGGGTTTTCATGTAGACCATTTTGTTGAGAAAGAAGATGACATCGAAGGGTACTTAAGTAGGTTTGAACTTTTAGCCACTACTTATGGGTTAGAAAGAGAAAGGTGGGGGATAAAGTTGTCTCAGGGACTTCGGGGAACAGCTTATGAAGTGTTTTCCAAAATGAGCAGGGATGACCAAGACAACTATGACATGTTGAAGCAAGCTCTTCTGTTAAGATACGAAAAGAACGGAGAGTTTTATAGAAAGAAATTTAGGAATGCCAGGCTACTGTCAGGTAAGACTTATCACCAGTTCTCCGCCCGGTTGGAAACGTATATGGAGAAATGGGCTACTTTGGGGAAAACCCAAGATCTCAAAGAGATGATACTCATTGAACAGATGAGAGAGTCCATGGCTCCAGACATGAGAAAGTTTCTCATGGAACAGGGTGCGGAGAGGCTGGGTGAGATAATAAATGTCGCTGAGAGGTATCAGGCAGCCCAGGCAGAGGTAGCTGGCACAAAGAAGAAACAAATAGATCAGAGTAAGGCCCCCCAAAATCATAATAAATTCGATAACCGAAATAAGCAGAACTTTGATTGGCTTCGAAATGAGTTTAAGAATAGACCTTCACAATTCAATGATAGAACGAATGATGAAAGAAAACCTTTTAACCAAGGAAAGAGGTATTGTAAAAATTGTCGGATGGACAACCATAACACTGAAAATTGTAGGAGGAAAACTCCAAATTTCGCTGCCATGAAAACGGGGAGGAAAGGAGTAAAGGTCAACTCTATTGAACAGCAGGAACCTTACCACCCCCCAGTGTGTGAAGATGTAACATGCAATGGAGTCACCATAAGGTGTTTGTATGATACGGGATTAGATTATGATTCAGTTGTGAGTTCTCACCTGGTGCAGGCAGATCAATACACCACAGAAACAGGGGAGATCCAAGCTGCAACCAGGGACGTAGCGACCATGACACTTCCCATCGCCAGGATAAATGTGAAGACGCGATATGTGGAAGGAGTAATCAAGGCAGCAGTGTTAAATGGCCCAATCTACCCTCTGATATTGGGGTGTAGATATGTCTTCTTGGGGAATCCCAAGAGACCGGTGATCATGGCAACAGTCCAGACACGATCACAATCCAAAAAGGAAGAAGATGAACCCATAAATACTCATCCAGAGGAGATGAGAAAGGCACAGGCTGAAGATAAGTCACTGAAGCCGTGTTACAAGAAACTCCCAAAGAGCCATACTCCTCCTAATAAAGGAGAATTCTATATGAAGAATAAGTTGCTATACAGGAAGGCCGGCACTGGTTCAGCTGGTCACGGACAGCTGGTCCTTCCTAGTTCATATAGGGAGAAAGTAATGGAGTTAGGTCATACTATCCCCTTCAGTGGTCACATGGGGATTAGCGCAACAGGACAGCGTATAGCTTGTCACTATTTCTGGCCAGGGATAACGGAAGACATTAAGAGATATGTGAAATCCTGTCCCGAATGCCAGAGAGTAGCTCCAAAACATTGGACTGCTCCAGCAACTCTTGGGGAGATGCCCATAGTGGGAACCCCTTTTGAGAGAGTTGCCATGGATATTGTGGGACCTCTCACTCGGACCAAGAGGAGGAACAGTTACATCCTTACTCTGGTAGACACTTGTTCTATGTGGGGAGAGGCGGTAGCCCTGTCATCAATCGATTCAAAACATGTGGCAGAGGCATTACTTACGATATTCGCAAGGTTAGGATTCCCGCATCAAATCTTGACTGATAATGGCTCTCAGTTCAAGGGGAAGCTAACTGAAGAGGTTTTCAGGTTGTTTCAAGCCAAGCACTTTCATTGTAGTCCGTATCACCCCCAAGGGAACGGCCAGGTAGAGAGGTTCAATGGGACTCTCATTTCTATCCTGAGAAAGCTGGCACATGAGAAACCTGACACGTGGGACCACTACTTGCCCGCCGCATTGTTTGCCTACCGGGAAGTACCACATAATTCAACCGGAATGGCACCCGCAACACTCCTATTTGGGAGGCCTATAAAAGGTCCGTTGGAAGCACTGTTAAGGACCTGGACAGATGAGAAGGCAGAGGAGACTGTTACCTCATCATACCAATATGTAAACGAACTGACCACTCGTTTAAAAACTAGTTGGAAACTGGCAAATGAAAATTTGAGACAAGCCAGGAAAAAGCATGCTGCTTACTATAACAAAAAAGCGAAGGATAGAGAACTTGCTGTAGGGGAGAAGGTACTTCTTCTATTGCCAGGCAGCAACAATAAACTTCAGATCGGATGGCAAGGGCCATATACTGTTTTGGAAAAGGTATCCAGAACAAATTATAAGATAGACAAAAAGGGAAAGGAGAAAGTCTATCATGTGAACCTTTTGAAGAAATATCTGGACAGACAAATCCAGGAGGGAACACATTTAATGGCATTGTCTATCGCAACCGAGATGAAAAGTGAACCTCTCTCCTCGGTTGAATATCCACTGAAACCAAGTGAAACGTTTGCACAGGTGAAAATCAGTAATCACCTGACAAAAGGACAGAAGGAGAAGGTTCAACAGGTCCTTGAGAAACATACAGATGTGTTAACGGATAAACCGGGTGTTACGTGCAGTCTTTGATATCTTACAATATTATACATAGGTAATTTTATAGTGCTTAAGGGAAAGTCATTATTGAGTTACTTCCCTTGAAAGTTGTGCCGTCTCTTCGATCGAACTCCGCGGGTGAGTCCAGTTTTCTGCGATTTATTCTTCGTTTGGGTAATAATAGATTGTTCTTGCTTCAGAATATCTATGGCCTGAATTTATGTGTATTGTTTGTCTGAGTAGGACGAGTCTGTCTTATATCTGTATATCTTTACATATCTAAGTCGAACTATATGTTCTGTTGTCTCTAGAGAGGTCAAAGGCTATTCGGCGGATGTGTCGCTAGAGTGTGGTGTGATTTGGCTTCGTCCCGATAGGGACTGTGTTTTCTATGTCGGCTTGTCGCCGGGAAAAAGTGATCTCAGTATTGGTGGGGAAAGTGATAGTCGTCTAGACCTATCGTGTATGCTTTACCCCAGTGTTTATTCGTATTGCCAAGGAATGGCATCTTCATATTTCTGATACCAAGGTAATAATAGACACTCTTATGAACTCTCGTACGAAGCCACCATTTTCGATAGGTACGATTTGAATGTCTAAGAGAATATATTTGACTCGATGAAAACGACCTCGATTCCTAGCAGCACTATATCCTGTAGATTGCAGTCAATTGTTCATGATCAAATCTACAGAGCAATGAAATGTTTTATGAATGACTAACTTTAGGACAGATACATTATCTGTATCCAAACGTGAGTGACAGCTCACGAGTGAAGCCATCTTGGAACCAAAACATGTAGTGACTTTCAAGAAGAGAAAAGGGATGCCCGTATTATCGCTTGTTTAGTCCAGAGATCACTGCTACACATGAGAACCCGTTATTAGCGGTTCAATATTATTATATGGAAAAATATGTGCTGAACATTATGTTGAAGAATCGTCGCTAGACGAGATTAGGTTTAGAAGCCATCTGAAATATTGTTTATAAGCTGACGTGCTCAGTCAGTGAAGTCAGATGATATATATATGTATGGGCGATACTGAGGGCTTGGCTACTGACAGTCCTTGATACTATTATTCCACATGAGTGCCCATGTAACATAACATTGCAAGACCAGTTATCCACTGTACCATGATGTATTATGCCAACCTGTGATTTGTCACTATCTGTGCTGTCGAGTGTGTACGTCCAATTAAACTTTAGAAAAGGTACACAGTCGTTGGTGTCGATGACTTCCAGTCATACATGAGTGTGAGAAAAGAACATTTGTCAACACCACGAACCCTTATTAACATTCGCACATTATACACTCAATCCATGTCTACACACCACTGCGTAGGTCAAGTTGACATTCCATACACTACAGTGGAGCAAACAACACCATAGAGATCTTATCAACTGATGATGATGATGATGTCTGCTTCCATCCACTTATATCTATCTTTTGGTGGATATCATTAACGGGGGAAAAAAAACCAACTTTATCAACCTTATCACCGGGGCACACGAATTTGTTGTCATATGATATGAAACTACTAGACCCAGCACCCATCTGTATGAGGCCTTATTCTATTCCGTTCGCTAAAGAAAAAGCTTTGAAAGAGGAGATTGATTATTTGTTAAAAGAAGGGATTATTTCTCACAGTCAGTCTCCTTACAGTTCCTGTGTGGTTCTGTTGCGGAAACCATCAGGAGAACATAGACTGTGCATAGATTACAGGAAACTGAATGCTGTCACAGAAGGTCAGGTGGATCCATTACCTGATACTATTCAACTTTTTGCCAGGCTGAACAAGGCAAAATACTTTTCTAAGGTAGATCTTAGCAAAGGCTATTACCAAATTCCAGTAAAGCCTGAGGTTCGACCTTACTTAGCATTTAGCACCTCGGAAGGTCATTATGAGTTCAACATGTTACCCTTTGGGTTGAAAAATGCCCCGAGCGTGTTTTCTAGGATGATGCGAAAATTGCTGGATCCCCTGAAAAATCCATGTATTTCAAATTTTATGGATGATATCCTCATTGCGACAGAAACATTTGAGGAACACGTTACCTCTTTGAATATGCTGTTTGATAGACTCAGAGAGGCTAACTTAACCGCTAGGCCAACAAAATGCTGTATCGGTTGTAAAGAGTTGGAATTCTTGGGACATACAGTACATCAGGGTAGCATGACCCCTGATCCCAAGAATCTGGAAAAATTAAAAAGAGCCCCAGACCACAAACAAAAAAAGATGTGCGATCTTTCGTGTCTTTGTGTGGTTTCTACCAAAAGTATATCAAGAACTTTAACTCTATATGTGCTCCTCTGACGGATTTAACTCGCAAAGGTCAACCTGATACTATAATTTGGTCAGCACAGTGTGAATTGGCTTACCAGGAGTTAAAAGAGAAGCTTACAAGCAGGCCAGTGTTGCAGTTGCCTGACTTGACTAAAGAATTTATTGTGAGAAGTGACGCAAGCAATGTGGGCCTGGGTGCTACCTTGTTGCAAAGGTCCTCCTCACAAGATGGGGAATTGAACCCAGTCGCTTATGCTAGCCGCAAGTTGAACAAGGCGGAAAAAAATTACTCAACCAGTGAAAAAGAATGTCTCGCTTTAATATGGTCTATAAAGAAATTCCAGTTTTATTTATATGGCAGGACATTTGTGGTCCAAACGGATCATTCACCTCTCGTGTTCTTGTCACAGGCCAAGCATGAAAATTCTAGATTATTGAGATGGTCTCTCTTGTTGCAGCCATACTCTTTTCTAATAGAATACATCCCCGGCCAAAAGAACATAGGTGCAGACTTTTTGAGCAGACATCCTTGTGATGAAGATCAGAGAAACGCATAAGACTTCATTGAGCTAAGTTATCTCGCAGACTATAACCTGCATATGCATGCATGTTTTTAAGATGGGAGGTGTGTAGTAAAATCTGCGAGAATAAACGCTCAATTCAGTACGATTTTAGGCATAAAACGATAATAAATACATTAGCCCTATTGTGTCTGACGGTGATGATCTCACACGCCAGCCACGCTGCCTTTTGTGCAGTGCTAAAGCCTATAGAACGATTTCACGGCAAAAGGTCTGACACGCTTTAGTTTCTTTTTCGAGAAACACTACTAATATTTAACATTTGCCCGATCTGCTGCATACACTTTGTAGTCTAGCCTTATAATTAACGATTTGCGGAAGCGTGCCGCAAAATAACTATCTGAATTAACGCGTTCTGTCAACATTAACGCAAAATTTTAGTAGTAATCCTTACATTGTTTGGTAGTATTACACGATACAATACTAATTATTAACGCCAATTCTTAACCCGCCCCGTCTACCCCTCGCTTCGCTGACATAGTCTGCAACGCATATATACACTGCGAAAAGGCCAGCCAAGGCAAAAACACGCAGACAAATTTTATTTTCATCCGCGTAGCATTCTGACGTGACTAAAACAAGTAGTTATTTGAAAAATACATGCTGGCGAGATGAAGGAGAGGAAAGATGGCGGTCTTGTGTAAAATATTTTATTTGACGATGACCGGCGACAAAATTGAAAATCTAAAACCATTATGAAGTTCCCCATAAAAATTATATGGTAGTATGACGTAAAGTTAGCTGAGTAAGAATGTACTTTCAATAATATGATAGTCCCAGTATTAGATAAGTTATTGAAGAAATACTAATATCTACGAACGCTCGACCAGACAGACTGGCGTCCCTGCTTATGTTTTTTTTGTAACGTTAGGGGGACGTGAGCTTGGGAGAGGCAGAGAGGTACATTCAAATTCGCTTGGGTACACAGAGTATGAATGGGAAGGGGGAGCGGTAGGAAAAATGTAATCCTAAACGTAGTATCTTTTTGTATTGGGCATGACTAAAGCAGACTGGCCAATCGTCCACCAGACGCAGAAATCATTTGAAATTATTTTGGTTTTTCATTCAAACTGCTTTTGAATTCAAGTAGTAGAACGTTCCGATTGGCCAGTGTTAGTAAATATTAGCAAAAGGCTTTGACTATTCATTGCCAGTTGAAATAAAAATTTTATTCAGATACGCTGAGAAACAGCTGTGTTAATTTTAAACTTAAATAAAGAATAAATTCACAGTCTGTGCAGTTCGGAGGAAGCTGAGGCCATTTCTTCACAAAGTCAGCGTCATTTATTTATATATTTCTTGATTGTGGTAAGGATATTTTATGAATTTAATATGTTTGGTCCAACTAAAAAGTTAGATACTGCTATTGGGAAAAAAGTGAAGGACATGCCAGGAGCAGACATTGTTGAGTCCTCACATTAAACAGTATCTAACTGATGTATGTTGTTATGATTATGTTGTCATATCATTGTATTAGAATAAATTAGTGAGCCTCTGTGTTCAATGAACACTGTTTAACATGTCTGAAGCAATTATATTTTTTAAAAGAAAAGAAGAAAAGAGCATATCAAAGGAAATGTAGTTACTCCACATTATTGTATTGAGGAAAAGTATGTGAACGTACAGTGACGTATCTACTATAAGGACCTGAGGTGTGGTCACATCAGGTGGGAGTCCTGTACAATTCGGGGCGAGTGCATTTGTAAGGCACGCGAGGCTGACCCCATACCCACGTAGGAAATTAAGTGTTAGAATAAGTGACCAGATGTAAAAGGCCAGGGTGTCCTTTTGTTGCAGAGGGTCTATGTTCCTGTTGCCGGCTGGTGATAGGAAACCTGCTGAGTACAAATAAACGCCAACGAGTCTCCAACCAGATTTATATGCTGTCGAATAAACAGTAGGAGCTTTGGCGAGTGGTGAAATTGAACTTTCTGCAACTACACATTGAAATATTTTTCAACAAGGACTCCCAGGTGATGAGTTAGACATCTGGGGCATCTCTGACAGTTTCTTGTGTTTCAAAACAATACACAGGACGTTTATTGGGGGTAAGATGACACCACAGCCCTCATATACAGTGACTCTCCCATTAGATGAATAAAGTGAACTCTTTTAATATTTCCTACAGGAAAGATACATATAAATACATATTAACATTTTAGTTATTGGGCAGATTGTCCCAAAAAGTTTAATTGCTCTTTTCTGTAAATTATCTTGTCCTTAGTTTCAAAGACCTGTCCTCAAGAGGAATGGACAGGCAAAATAAATTGTAAAAAAATATTTGTTCAAAGAAAAACTAAACTGCTGGTTTTATTATCTTCTTTTATAGAAACTTAAAGTGTTTGATTGTTGTGTACCATCATTTCATTTCTCCCCTAGACACTAGGTACACCATACACCATACACTAGAGCCAGTATAGTGACCGTGTGAGACCTAGGGAGGTAGCTGTAGGTTCTCTGCACATAATTCATCATCATCATTTATAGAGTCAGAGACCTACTTGTGCTTGACCTCACACGGTTAAAGCAGATACCTTATCATTCTTTTAGGATACCATCATAACCTCCCCAGCAAAATTAACTTTGCTACACAGACTAGCTTCAAGAGCACCCATAAAAGGTGCATTGGCCATGGATAAGGAAGTAATACTGAGGGTGATTCTTGTTCGTCTATTAGAAAATGACACTGCACTCGATGAATCGTCAAGGCTAAGATTGCTGGAATTCGGCATCAAACGTAAGACCAGCAGGGATGGACGTATGAGAGGACGCATCCGCCGTTATACAACCAGTGCGCAACAGGAACAATTTGCATTCATACCCTTCGACATTTGCTGCGGGAGACTGAGCACCTATGGGTTTGCCCGGAGTGCAATTACGTCTATTCTGATTAACAATAACCAACATGGGAAGATATGTGAGCTTCTGATCAATATTTAATTGATAAAGACGTTGCATTTGATGATACAAGTGTTGTGATCAACTTAACAATCCGTCAACATTTGTTGAAAGTAACATCAATGTTGAAGGATTTATGCAGTTGCTAACACATGAGAAATTATTCTAACTTTAAAAGCAATCGTCAAAAATTGAATTCCATTCTGATAATCCTACAATATTTCTTCTCGTGTACCAAACCTTGGCCGCGCCGGATTAGCACGACGTACGCCCAGCCAGTTTATTTAGCGCTGATATGGTATTGGGATTCACTAATTACTGTCGTGAAGAGTCACAGCCCAGATGGTTACACGAGGGTCCGTGTTTGCACAAAGGACAATGAGATAAATTATCCGTCTGCGGACATATTATAGACATGCACCTGGAAGACGGAATGAGGTAATAGCATCCGGATAGAAGTATTACGAAGATATTACTTGAGATAAAAGTAAGAAGTTATTTGTAATCACTAACGAGAATATTCGGAGGTTTCACGTCCATATTTGGGAGACTTGACCTTTTAAATAACATGCAGAATTTTCTTTTGAGGAAATGTTTTGAATTGACGCCATCAAACCACGCATGATTGTAACTATTGGCTGGCATTCGAGATATAGGAAAAACCACATTTCTGATTGGGGCCTGCCTAATAGTAAACAACAAGTGCTAGGAACGAAAAGGGCAATATAACCTGACATTATAGTCAGTTTAGAGCAATGTGAAAATTCACCTCGCGTCAAGAAGACAATCAGGCCTTGCCAGAGTTAAGAATAGCAGCAGATTTCATTTACCAGACCGGACCTTGTTTGAGCTTCTTGAGGACTTAGCGCCAGGAAAACTCTACCATTTTAACACGGAAAACCGGAATCTGAGGAAACTGTAACACAAAGTCAAAGTGGGAAATTATTGCTAAAATAACAACACCCCAGACCACGTGTAAGAAGCATCGTCAAGCTGCCTTAAACTATTTCTCTGAGTCAGCAGTCTATGAGCCTAAAGTTGTACATTTTAAATTCTATATTCTGCATTATTAACACGTGAACTAATTTGTATATATTGACATGTGAATATTAAAATGTGAAAATTGCTAGTGGATGTCCAAGTCATTTGAGGCTGGCGACCTCAGCATATAGAATGATGATTTCATGAACCACCACTGCCAGGATTGCTTTATTGCGAGTTTCTTACAGAGAGACAAAAGCTGAGCTAGTCCCAAGTTCCATATGGGGCAGGGAGTGAATGATGAAAGAAATGATGTACATAATCCATATTATTAACATTTTCAACCAGTGTAGATGTCAATGTAAACATATTCACTCTAAAATTAATGAAAGTTTTAAACCTTTTCAACCAATGTAAATGTAAACAAAGATCTATTCAATTTAAATGCAAAGAAAGTTTTCGCTCAATGGGATTAAGATTAATTCTCATCGAGGGTAAAGTTATGAGATAGATTGGATGATTGAATGGGAAGAGGGGGACACATAAGTATGTGTCGGGAAACTCAATACTCAGAGAGCATTTGTTTCTCTTCTTTTGTAATACTAGTTGGTGGTACCAGTTGAAGGTACTATCTCTGGAACAAGTGAGGGTATAAGTGGCCTGAAGTCAACGATAGACACGATCATCAGACGGGCTTAGAGACGCGGGACCAGCTTGGTAGTTACTCCATGACAATTCTTGGAACGTGCTTCAACTTTCAAACTTGACCAGTGACGAGTGTGATCCAGTCATCTATCTGCAAAGAACCAAACATCAGCGGGAGCTGAAACCATCAAAGTAATTGGCAGCTAAGTAGAAACATAAAAGCTGCCAAGTGAACTATCCAATTTTTAACTCCATAACATTGCTCGATGATGACTATTGTTTGTTAAAGAATTATTCATTTTCATAACTGTTAAAAGATAATTGATTATTAAACTTGTTACTTGTATAAAGACAAATCTAAAGTTGATTTAATCATGTTAAATGTACTACCACCGTACGTCTCAGACAATTTCTTAAATACACTTAAACAGAGCTATGCAATAATAATTAAAAGGAATTTCGCTTAATTAACTCAGATGAGGGCTTGAACGAGCTAACGAATTATAAGAAAACCGTATCTTTCACAAAATTTGACGGCAGATACTAGAGTTAACATTTGCTTGCTTAGCCTCATGCAGCATTGTTCTCTTACTTAC
This sequence comes from Oreohelix idahoensis, assembly GCA_024509875.1. Lineage (NCBI taxonomy): Eukaryota > Metazoa > Mollusca > Gastropoda > Stylommatophora > Oreohelicidae > Oreohelix > Oreohelix idahoensis. The sequence continues at coordinate 265,452 of JAMPIV010022144.1, read as the reverse complement.
TTACTTAGTCGTTCCCCTTCTAACGTGAGATGTAGAGGTTTGGAAGAGAGAGCGCCAGACTATTCTATCAGCTGTCTTCTTCCTGGCCTGGTTCCATTCTAGTCCTTGGTCCTTCAAAGATTGTCTAATGTTGTCCTCCCAGCGGACTCTCGGTCGTCCTGGGGGTCTGGATCCCTGGCTCTTTGTTTCCCATGCTTGTCGTCAGCATTGTTCTCGCTTTCTGAATATCTTGTGAATAGTCTCTTGAGGTAGAATCATCATTATCCTTCTATCTACACCTCTGCCAAGAGTAATTTTGTGCGAAGGTAGACACCTTTGAAGACCCACATTAGTTACTCTTGAGTTTTGGCCACTGTGGGAACACTACTGCAGAACTAAGGGGAGGCAACCCGTGACATACATCCGGAGTCGGAGGCTCGTATGAATGTCAGTGGTGGCAGCCGAAAGGAAGCCAATGTGATGAAAACGAATGCCCCGATCACAAAACACGAAACAAGAATTGGATTCTGGAACGTCAGAATCATGCATGAGGCATAAAAAACTGAGGCAGATCACAGCAGAGATGAGGAAGTACAGATTACACTTTCTGGGAATAAATGAGAGCAGATGGACCGTAACGGGGAGAATACAAACAGCAACAGGATAAACAGTACTTTACTCCGGTAGAGAGAATGGTTAGCACAATGAAGGCGTAGCCATTATCATAAACAAAGGATTAAAAAGGTCATTACTGGAATGGAAACCCATCAACAACAGACTGATACGAACAACATTGAGAAGGAGATTCACCAACACCACAATAATACAATGCCATGCACTGTCACGTAGACAGATAATGTATTTTACCATCTTGTCCATAATTTGATTACTCTTTTAATGCCATGGTTTCCTTGACATTTTGTATTTCTTTTCTACCTTCGTGGCCCATTTTTTACACCTTCTCAAACCCCACCTGCGTTGGTTACGTTCTGGCTTTCAGTAGAAATCCCCCACTGGTCAGAAACGATCAGCGTAGCGGCAATATTACATAGACTACACGCACCTGGTCCGTCCAGGGTAATTTCTCTGGTCGCTTTAAAACGTTTGATCACGAGCGGTTGCAAGGTGGTTTGCTCTGAACAATGTTCCATGTGATATGAATAAAACAATTATACATTTCTGGCCATTGTTTTTTCTTTGATATGTTAGTTTTTTCATTCAGTGATAGTGCATCGTGCCTTCGATGGAAGATTAAGCGAATGCGGGGGTGGAAGATTCCGAACAATACTTGAACCTTGGAATACGATTGATTTGATAAGTCATTTCATTGAGTCCATACATTTAATTCACAGTTGTACACACAGGATGATCATTTCAAATAGGAGTAGAGCATAAGTCCATATAAGTCATGCATAAATTAATCAATAACGTAGACTGCTGGTTTATGTGTCAATGTCCGTTTGAGGATACAATGCAGTATTGTCGTCAGAACATCACAGCTATATGCACGAGCAGATAGACATGGCTACCTGCCGACAGTGAGACTGCGAGTCTGAATATTTCATATGAATTTGACGATTATTCTCATCCTTCTGAGGATTCTAGTTAAATACTAACCTCCATAAATTTTCCTCTCATATAGAGTTCTAGGACTGACCCTGGTCCATCAAAAAATGCATATATATGGCTATATCATGCCATTGAATTGGAAGGTTAGAAAAACGCAGCTATTCAGCTTGGCGGTCAAGTAACAAAGGGTGGCGTCTCCTAGTTACCGACTGTGTCCTAAACAACGCTAGACACGTCATAATCGATCGTGTATGGAGCGTTCAATAATTGAAACATCTATCGCAATATATTAAATGTCTTAACCTTTACAATTGCACGTCCGATAACCTTTAGCAGACGGCGTTAATATCATATACCGTAACAATTCCCTGTACACCGGGGAAAAAAAAAATCGATAGATTTTTTTTCAAGATCTATCCGACTTAACAATTTTTTCAAAAAAATTTAACACAATTGTGACATATGGCCGACGATGTTCTGAGTAGAACCGTGTTGCGGTCATGTCAACTAACTATTTGTCATAGTCATCTAACATTAATCACATTATATATCAATATTATACATATTATTATATTAACTAAATAAAATGTCCAATGTTAACAGTGAATGATAGAATTAAATTAAAGTAAGGTCTGTCGTATTAGTATGTCATATAGGAATTAATTTGACTAATTAAAATTAAATTAATTAATTAAATTAAGAGATAAATTATTAAGATTCTAATGTAACGCGATGTTATGAGAGAAGAAAAAACAAAATAAGTGAGAAGAAATAGAAAGAAATTCGAATATAAGTTTAACTTAATTGTGTGTGTTAAGTGTTAGTGAATAATAACTATCTAATTTAACTAACTAAATAATGTATAGGTACATTTAAAAAAAAAATATTAATCTAATACTTGTGTGAGATTTATTTTCTCTTTTCATAATTTCTTCTTTTTATATTTCGTTCTCTTTTTTTTTGTTCTTTCATTTCATTTTTTTCTCACATTTCATTTTATTGATAATAATTCAATTAAGAAGTTAAGTTAACTAATTAATTAGTATAGGATATGATGATCCATCCGTAGTCTTGATCCTGATGAATTCTTTTAGGCAAAAATGTTCAAACGTTTACGTTGGAAAGAAATGTCATTTATCCCAGCATCCAAGAATTAAGTGCACATAGGATAATAAGTTCGACTTGTCGTCAGATATTGTTCCATGATTGTTCAACGAATATTCATATATCGTGTATGGACGTTAGACGAAGTTTCAATGTCAATATGTCTTTTAGTTCAATTCTGTGATGCATATAGTGTTTATAAAGTTTAAATTGAAGGCAAGGTTAGTTCCTTTATAGTTGATATGTTTTAGGAATGTTAATGTTGATTATTCGTCGTCAATAGGATTACGTGACAACGCATCCGCCACAATGTTTTCAGTGCCAGGAATATGTTCAATGGAGAATTCAAATGGCTGTAGGATGATTGCATATCTGGCGAGTTTTTGGCTCTTATGGTTAGATCGACGCAACGATGCTACAGCACGTTGGTCCGTCTGTATGGTGAAGGGAGCACCAAGTAAGAACTTTTCAAGTTTAGTTATTGCCCATATAACGGATAACAGTTCCTTGTCAACTGTTGAATACTTTGTTTCTGCAGGCTTTAGCTTTCTTGAAATGTATAAGGTAGGATGTAGAATGCCATCATGGTTCTGGAGCAGGCATGCACCAATGCCGTAGTTACTAGCATCTGTTCGTAAGAAAAATCTTTTGGAAGCATCGGGAAGTCTTAAAATTGGTTCATGCGAGAACAAATTTATAATTTTGTTGAAAGTTTCATTGCATGTACCAGTCCATGTCACCTTCACCGGCATGTCTTTTTTTAACAATGAAGACAATACAGCCGTGATGGATGACAAGTTTGGTATGAATCTACTGTAATATTGAACAAGTCCTAACAAACTCCTGACCTGTTTCTTCGTCTGAGGAACTGCTATGTTTAGAATTTTGGAGACTGTACTAGGTAACGTTCGGATATATCCCGATCCAATGATATGTCCCAAAAAGGTTATCTCATTACACGCGATCTGCACCTTTGTAGGTTTAGCAGTTAGATGATAATTCCTTAGAGTGTCGAAAACATATCTAAGTCCCGAAACATGTTCCTAAAACGACGAACTAAACAAGCATATGTCGTCAATATATGTAATAACGTCTGGTCTACCTGATAAAATTTGTCGCATCAGGCGAATGAAGGTAGCTGGCGCATTAACAAGCCCAAAAGGCATCACATTCCACTGGTATAGACCTTGTGGAGTGGAAAATGCGGTGTAGTACTTAGCCTTTTCGGTCAGTGGTATCTGCCAATAACCTTTAGTTAAGTCTATCTTACTAAATATAGTTGCGTTGGATAGACGTGGCAGTAAGTCGTCGATAAGTGGATGTGGTTCGCTGTCAACTATAGTCTTAGCATTTAATTTTCTATAATCAACACATAGTCTGATGTTATTGTCCTTCTTCCGGACAATCACTAATGGAGAAGAGAATGGCGAATTACTAGTATCAATGATTCCCAGAGACAACATCTGTTCAAGTTCCTTAGTAGTTTTAGCAAGGAAATGTAAAGGAACAGAATAGGGATGTACACGAATAGGTGTATCATCATTGAGAGTAATGTCATGACTGATAGCCGATGTGCGACCCGGGACGTCGGTCAATACATCTGGATAAGATTGTAATAGATTAGCAATCTGTAGACGCTGTTGCGGTGTAACCGTTGAAGAGATGGTTACATCCCGCCAAGATTCAGTAGGTTGAACTACTGGTACCGGTAACGGTAACTGTACCTCAGGAAAAGAAGATTCTTCTTCCTGGATGACAGATAAGTTAGAATAATAACAAGTAGATACTGTGTTGTCATCTAGTTCATGAAAAATTGACTGTAAGTGTTCAGGACGTGTATGAAATTGCTTGAGCATGTTAATATGAAATATCTTTTTGTGTCCCTTGATATCTAAGACGTAATCAACGTCGGAAATTTTATCAATGACTTTGTAAGGACCATTCCAAGATATCAATAATTTATTGTTATTGTGAGGAAGTAACACATAAGCCTTATCGCCTGGGAATAATTGGCGTAATCGTCGAGACCTATTTTGTAGAGATCGAGCCTTAGCTTTTGCAGCCTCAGAAGAAGCTGTTGCCAACTGGCAAGACTCAATAATGTTCTTCCGAAGATTAATCACGTACTCGTAAGATGACTGAGTGTCCTGAGTCATCTCATCGTCAATTAATAAGTCTTTTATTAGTCCCATAGGACCTCTTGGGGGAGCACCAAAAACTAATTCAAAGGGAGAGAAGCCAGTTTGTTCATGCGGTACCTCCCGATAAGCAAATAGAACAGCTGGGAGTGCTCTGTCCCAGTCATGAGGGTGCTTAGCAGTAACCTTATGTAGTAGTTGTTTAAGTGTACGGTTAAGTCTTTCAACCGCACCATTACTCATAGGATGATAAATACTACTTAAATTCCTATCAATGTTCCAAGTTTTCATGACTTCCTTCATGGTGTCAGATATAAACTGTGACCCATGGTCTGATAAAAGTTTTCTAGGAAACCCTATTCTAGAAAAGATGAGATGTAGTGCATCAGCTACATCTGTGGTAGTGGTGGTCTTTAATGGGATAGCTTCTGGCCATCGTGTGCACAAATCAATGCACGTAAGGACGAATCTATGTCCTCTGGCCGATGGTAGCAATGGACCAATAATATCTATTGCCATCTTGTCAAACGGTCTTACTGAGATATCGCAAGCCTGAATAGGCGCCGTGTGAAAAGCTCCACGTGCTTTCACTTCTTGGCATGTAGTACAGGAACGTACATACTGCGAAATATCTCTTGACGCTCCTGGCCAAAAGAATGAAGAACGTACTCGAGATCGTCTCGAGACGCTCCTGGCCAAAAGAATGAAGACAGTACTCGAGATCGTGTTCGAGTATATCCCATATGTCCAGCACAATGTGAGTCATGTGCATGTTGAAGAATGTACCGTCTAAAAGTATACGGGACCATAACTTGTTGTTTCATTTGTGATTTGTCATTAAAACATCTAATCAATATGTCATTTTTAATAACAAAACAATGTTTGTTATTATTACCTGAGGATAGATTGTCAACTTTATCAACCAGCTTAAAAAATTTTTTTAAAGATTTATCCTCTTTTTGTTTGGTTGCAAATGTTTCCCTGTCAATAGGTGAATTGACTACAAATTCGTCTTGGTTGTCTGCATCCATTTTATTATCATCAACTTTCTCCATGAGTTGAGTCTGCGCTCTAGTCGTCACGGCGTTTCCAGTGCATAGGTTATGTTTCTCCCATTCTATAATCTCATCTGGAGTACAATCTTTACTGCCGTGTATACGACCAACCATCAGATCAGCTATAGGCTTTTTTAGCATACATACTTTTACGTTCCCTGTGAAAAAAGGTGTGTTAACATGAATAATAGCTGTGGGGTAAAACTCAATAGTTCCCCCAAAAGTCATGCAACGGACATATTCCCCCGTTGCACAGCTAGGATGTACCAGCGACTGTCGTACACCAATCGTTGTGGATCCTGAATCCCTCAGCACTGAGACGACGGATCCATTAACTAATCCCCTGTTAAAAATTAGTAGGCCTGTTCCATCGTTGACTGCAAGACCTACCTCTGGTGTAATATGTCCGCAGTTAAGCACTGTTTCTTTCGCCTTCTGAAAAATAAGATTGCATTGTTGGCAACTATTTGCCACATTATAATTAATAGCAAAACATGCAGCAGAAGACTGTGTTGTATTATTGTCAAGTGGGACCTGAGCTATAGGGGTAGTATTATTTGTAACTGCCGCCCCTGTATTATGGTTGTAATGAGATGATCCCCGAGAATGAGATCGATTCCGAGTATAATTGTTAGAATTATCTCGTCGTCCTCTATAGTAACTATTATCTCGATGTCTCGAGCCATGATTATTACCATTCCAGTTACTATTATTATTGGGAGTATGTGATCGATTATAATTAGTGTTATGTTGACCATTGTGGTAGTTTGTTTGAGGTGAATAATTTCTATCTCGTGATCTACCTCTGTTGAACTCATTTTTTATTGTTGAAATCATTATTATGTCCCTTCTGAAAGTTAACATTGTGATTTCTTTGGAACCTGCTTCTGTCTACACTGTGATGTCTTTGTTTGTTATTATGATTGTAGGCCATATTAGACGCCACAGGTAGAGGTTCTCTTAATGTGGAGTTAGAAATGGTTGCATTCGGATGTGCCGAACAGTAGTTTAAAGAAATGTTTTCTAACTCGTCCATAGTACCTGGTTTACGCTCCTGCAGATATGCAAAAAATGGCTGGCTAACCGTAGATAATACCTTATCCCGTAGTAGTAAATCAACTAATTTGTCGTATGGTTTGTTGACTTCTGCCAGTTCAACCCATCTATTAAATGTATTGCGTATGTTCGCAATGAATCCTGCAAAATCTTTTGGAGATTCAGGTAAAATTCCCTTAAATTTCAACCTACAGTGTTCCTCGTCCAGGTGAAACCTTCGTAAAAGCAAGGACTTAATAGCACCGTAGTTATTTGCTATTGATGGGTCAGCATTTTGAGAAGCCGTCAATGGTTCTCCAACCAAGAATTCATTTAACTTGAGTACCCATGACTCTTCAGGCAAATGATTTGTTTTGCAAGTCTGTTCAAAACGTGACAGGAACGATGAAAGGTCGTCCACGTTTAAGTTGAGAGTGGGTAATTTAAAGTTGTAGAAATGTTTAGTTTGGCTGGATGACGATCCATTTTGTGCGTTATTATTCTGGTTTGCATCAGCACTTTGTGCTTGTAATTTTGCTGTCTCCAATTTGATACGCGCCAATTCCATTTCTTGTTGTAAAATAATTTCCTCTCGTTTCAATTTATTCTCTTCTTCCTGTCTGGCGATTGCTCTTTGCTCTTCTCTTTCACGTTGAGCAATCTCTCTCAATCTATTTTCCTTGTCAATTTGCTTCATCTCACGTTCTGCTTCCTCTTTCTTTAATGCAGCCTTTTGTTCCTCTTCCTCTTTCTTTAATGCAGCTTTTTGTTCCTCTTCCTCTTTCTTTAATGCAGCTTTTTTTTCTTCTTCTTTTTTCTTTCATGTTTTTCCAGTTCTGCCTCAGCAAACTGACGAAGTTCTTGAGATTTATAACCATATTCCCTACCAATTTTAACGAAATGGTCTATAGTAAGCATTTTGACTTTTATCTGTAAGTAATTATTGATAATTACTGATTAAAATAGTCAATAGTAGCTTCAGAGTAATTATTATACTTACTCAACTTAGAAATATTCAATATAAATAATCACAATAGTACTGAACTTAATGTCTAAGTTCAACTAATAGACAATATTTTGTAACAATATTGTATCTAAATAATACTATATCATAAATAGTTATGATATCTGTTAACTATTATGTAATTACTTCACACAATTAATCTTAATATCCAATAATGTTGGGTATGATTCCTAGTAATTATATTGTTCAATGTACTAAGTCACTCTCTTAGTACCAGAAAAGTATATTAAATAATATACAATGGGTCTATTACCTCAAAGGTAGACTATAAGATTATTTTATTTGGTCAATATATATATTATATTATATTATGCCCTAGGCATCTCTTATAAATTGTAGTGCTACTTTCTTGGACTATCACTGCATAATTATGCAATGTCCCATATTAACCTTAAATATCAGAAAAAATTAATTAAATTAAATTACAAGTGTATTATTGCATATAATATCATATTATTAATGTAGTATTTAATATATATCATGAGGACAAACAAAACAATGATGGAACTAAAGGGTACAAACAATGTTAAGACGCAAACAAGACATTTTCACAATTAAAAATGAATTTACAAACTAAGTAGAACAAGCGGAAGTACCGTAAGCAAGAAGGAAGGTCACGGATTGACCTGAGGCGAGATTGAACTCAATCTATGACAGAACACAAGAAAAAAAATTGACTGCAAAAAGTAATGACGTCATAGGACTCATGAACGGACATATATTAACAATTCAAATAAATTATAGCAAGATGGAGAAAATACGCAATAGTTACGAACAAATTACAGAAATGAATAAAAATTGGAACTGAATACACTATAATACACTGGTTATTACTAGACTAGACATCTAACATGCAAGGTTAATTAATAGCAGATACGAACGGATGAAATCATCGGAAAGTCGTCGATGGATCCTTCGTTAAGTGCCATTAACTGACGGCCCTATAGTGCGATTAAAACCAATTTGGACATCCAGGGAGCCATGAAAATTGGTTTCAATTCTCCTCCCAACCATCCCACGAAGCAGGAACAACACAAACCGTGAAAACAGATATAACATAGATACATGAAAAATAGAATAGACATGCCTGTACAGACGAAATGGACTTAGTACTGTGTTATCTCAATGACAACAGTCACAAATTTAGACTTATCTTTTAACGCGTCGTCCGATGCGATCTTCACCAACGGACTAGACCAGTGTCTAGAACTGCTTGCTCCTCGTTGGCAGATAACGACTTTTCCATCGTTTGGTCTATTGTGATCTTGTATTTTTCATCAAAACTGGAATGCGCTGACTTTGTCCCTTGAGCGTTAGCATGTACGCACGATGTTGTGACGTCAGGTTGACCTTCGTAGTTACGCGTGCCACGTCATATTTATGAAATCACGTGATTGTTTATCGAACGTAAATAATTCATTCGAAAGTCATGAAAAAATTTTTGGTTTTTGGTTGTTTTTCGTCCCCACATACCGGGCACCACTGTTGCAAGGTGGTTTGCTCTGAACAATGTTCCATGTGATATGAATAAAACAATTATAAATTTCTGGCCATTGTTTTTTCTTTGATATGTTAGTTTTTTCATTCAGTGATAGTGCATCGTGCCTTCGATGGAAGATTAAGCGAATGCGGGGGTGGAAGATTCCGAACAATACTTGAACCTTGGAATACGATTGATTTGATAAGTCATTTCATTGAGTCCACACATTTAATTCACAGTTGTACACACAGGATGATCATTTCAAATAGGAGTAGAGCATAAGTCCATATAAGTCATGCATAAATTAATCAATAACGTAGACTACTGGTTTATGTGTCAATGTCCGTTTAAGGATACAATGCAGTATTGTCGTCAGAACATCACAGCTATATGCACGAGCAGATAGACATGGCTACCTGCCGACAGTGAGACTGCGAGTCTGAATATTTCATATGAATTTGACGATTATTCTCATCCTTCTGAGGATTCTAGTTAAATACTAACCTCCATAAATTTTCCTCTCATATAGAGTTCTAGGACTGACCCTGGTCCATCAAAAAATGCATATATATGGCTATATCATGCCATTGAATTGGAAGGTTAGAAAAACGCAGCTATTCAGCTTGGCGGTCAAGTAACAAAGGGTGGCGTCTCCTAGTTACCGACTGTGTCCTAAACAACGCTAGACACGTCATAATCGATCGTGTATGGAGCGTTCAATAATTGAAACATCTATCGCAATATATTAAATGTCTTAACCTTTACAATTGCACGTCCGATAACCTTTAGCAGACGGCTTTAATATCATATACCGTAACACTTCTCAAACCCCACCTGCGTTGGTTACGTTCTGGCTTTCAGTAGAAATCCCCCACTGGTCAGAAACGATCAGCGTAGCGGCAATATTACATAGACTACACGCACCTGGTCCGTCCAGGGGAATTTCTCTGGTCGCTTTAAAACGTTTGATCACGAGCGGCTGGTACCCTTTGAGGCCTGGGTAACGAGTTTGATCTGTTTCAGGGGGAGATAACAATCGCGGTCAGTTTGTGGGTTGTTTGCCCTTAGATGAGCAAAGAGCACATAATATTATGAGTGTCTCTCTAGGGAAATTTTCGCAAAGTTGTTGCTTCTGAAACCTTTGTCTTACCCGGTATTACGATTACGCCGATACATCTGTAGAAATATGCAGGCCAGGTGTCCGGGGGGAGCGTCCTTTGTGATCTATAAGAGTAGACTGGTTTTAGAAATATGCAGGCCAGGTGTCCGGGGGGAGCGTCCTTTGTGATCTATAAGAGTAGACTGGTTTTAATAGACAAAGACATTCGTGAATTTTCCTGGCCCGTATATGACCATCATGAGATAAGGCAAACTTTAACACAGTACTAGAATGTGTTTGCCTATGTTCTAGTCATTTTCGGGTTTCAGGGAGACCGAATCGCTAGAGCAGACTCCAGTCAGGCGAAGAAAGTCATATACTCTTCGATCTAGAGGGTTTCTGTATACATCTAGCAACGAATCGTCAACCCCGTTCCTGAATCAAAACCCCTTTAGTCAACGCCAAGTTAAGCTCACGCAGTGCAACGGAGCCAACTCTAAATCTGGAATCACCAAATGCAGTAGTAGTTCTCTACTCGCCTATTGGATTACCAGCCAGAGCATTGCGGCTTCCAGAATATCAAAACCGCCCAGCATGCCTATAGCAGAATTCCATATCACCCGCCTTTTTGTGCCTAAACGGGGCACTCAGCAAACCACAGCCAAACCAGTTTAAACAGGATTTACAGCCAAGCAGAGCCTAGCGCCGGATAAGCGCGACTGGGACTCTTTGTCCTCAAGTGACTTCTTCTGGTGTATTTTCTGGATTATGTGCAACCTCGCACTTAGGAGCGGCCAGCCAAAGATAGACAGAGTTCCAGCCCCACTCGCGCCAGTAGGGGGGAGTCACCAACGATAGCGCCTATACAGTGATTTTATTCAGGTTAATTCCATCACCGGTGGAGGATATATACGAAAAAACCACTTACTGGAGCTATTACATTGGTCCCCGAAAGCGGACAGGCTGTCGCTAAGTTCATTCAGTTGGTCAGCAGGAGATAAACAACGTCTTCCAGTGTTCCCTCGCGCAATTAGGGGTCACCAACGTTTAGCACCAACAAGGAAAGTTTTGTAGGCTAGTCCCTCACGAAGGATCTACATGTAATACACTTTCTGGAGCTAGCGCCTTTGGTCCCCGAAAGCGGACCCTCTGTCGGACAGCTTAGTTATTTTCTCCGCGTTCTACAAGTTTTATGAGTGTTGGTGATGTGTGTGTTTGTGGGTGTGTATTTGCATTATTGGTGGTTATTAATGATTATTTATGACTATTGATGAATATTTTGATTATTGATGTAATTTATGCTGTGTATGATGATATGCATTAATTCCCTGCTTTTCTTCTTTAATAAAGTTTACACATTTATTAATGCGCTGTTCCCGACCCTTTTCATCCATAATTAACTTGTTTTAGCTCTTTACTATAATCTCTATGTATGATAAGAGAAAAGAGTGAGAGCAGGAGATGCTTAGACAGTGAAAAGTGAGTTGAGGCTTGGAGAGAGAGATCATTTTGGTAAATCTTCTTCCAGGTTGTCTCAAGTCCATCTCCTATTTACACTTTTCTGTGGGTGTAATCTATAACTCTGCCAGTCCACCATCCCTTGTCGATTTCACTACTAGTGTCCAACTCGACAAATACTCTACCACTTTAACTCAACCACGACATGCACCAACAAATGACAGCGATGAAGAAGTGAAGGACTAATTCTATCAACAGCTACAAAAGGAAATAGAAACCTCACCTAGATAAAATCTTACCATAGTATTGGGAGACCTCAATACGAAAGTTGGAACACACAATATATATAATGAAAGAGTAATGAGGAAAAATTGCAGCGGAACAGCCAATGAGAATGAGCATAAACTAATAAACTTCTGCACCATTAACAACTTGGTCATTGGAGGAATACTCTTTCCATACAAAGAAATCCACACGTTAACATGAGAATCACCAAACGGCTGGAACAGAAACCAGATAGACCACATTAAGATCCATGGTAGCTGGAGGTATTCACTACAAGACGGGAAAATAAGAAGAGATGCAGATGTGGTAAGCGATCACCTCCTGGTAGTAGCAAGATTAAAGGTGAAACTCAGAGCTGCTGGACTAATTGCAACTAAACAGAAACGGTATAACATCATCAAACTTAAGGACCCCATTATCAGAAAAGCTTTTGTTGTTGATGACAAGAGACGATGTCAAATTGCCAATAGCCAGAAAAAGACAACGACTGAAGATGTTGACCAGAAATTCAACACCATTTTAATTATATAGAAGGAAAGCAGCGAACCATGCTTGGGATTCCAGAAAAGAAAGAGACAAGATTGGATAACACCAGAAACGTTAAACACCATGGCGAAGAGAAAAGACATGAAAAGAAAGAAAAAAGAAGCAAAGCCTCGCAGGTTAAAGGAAATATATAGCGAATCAGCTGATAAGTGATCGTGCTGGGGATGATGACGCCATTGTGTACACTGATGGGTCTGTAGTGCGTGGTGAGAAATCAGAATGGGGCTTCTCTGCGAGAATAAAGGGCAGGGTCGTCGCTGAACATAGTGTAGCCTACATGACAACAACCGCCAGCATGAGAATGGAGGTAGAGGCAGTTACTGCAGCTCTGAGGTGGCTGTCTGAAACTCCATCAACCAGGGCAGTTATATTGTCAGACTCTCAAGCCATGCTTCGGAAAGTTCAGAACGGATGGCTGCGGCAGGAATGGAAAACATCAATAGAATCTCCAAGTCTTCCAGAACTGCTACTGTCTGGTCATGCAGGGGTACGTAGCAATGAGAGAGATGACAGACTGGCCTCGAGAGCACCTATAGTGGGGACACTGGACATGGATAAAGAGAGATACTAAGGGCAATTAATGATCGCCTGCTGGATAATGACACTGCAATGGATGAATCAACAAGGCTGAGACTGTTGGAGTTTGGCATCAAACGTGAGACTTGCAGAAATGGACGTGAGAGAGGATGTATCCGTCGTATGTACAACCAGCGTGCTACAGGTACAATTAGCATTCAAGCTCTTCCACATTTGCTGAGGGAGACTGAGCACCTATGGGTTTGCCTGGAGTGCAGTGAGGTCGATTCTGATTAACACTTAACAATAGCGAACAGTATCTTTCTTCTTCTTTGATCCTTAACCACCGACCGTCAAAGCAGTCAGTGGCCTTTACGCCTGGTGGCGTCTTGTAGGGCAACAACAAACTGATTCCACTTTGCTCGGTCGGCGGCCATCCTTCGTACAGTGCCCCAACTCTGATTTATTCTTTGCATCTCAGCCTCCACAGTCCTCCGCCAAGTTGTTTTTGGTCGGCTTCTCTTTCGTTTTCCTTCAGGGGTCCATAGCATAGCTGTTCTTGTGATGGCATCGGGGTCTCTTCTGAGGACATGGCCAACCCAGCTCCAGCGTCTGCCAGCTATGATGGTGTGCATGTCCTCTTGCTTGCTCCAAGTAAGCAGATCTTGGTTGGTGATGGTATTCGGCCAAAAGATTCGGAGAATTTTTCTTAGGCATGTTGTGTGAAAAGAGGACCATTTCGACATTTCCTCCTCTGTAACTCTCCAGCTCTCCGCGCCATAGAGAAGCACAGAAAGCGCACAGCTCTGATGTAATCCCAATTTTGTGCTTGTGCTGTACTGAGAGGACTTCCAGATGTTGTTTAGATTAAAAAAGGCTGTTCTTGCTTTGTTCATTCTGTTGTTGATGTCTTTGCTTGCTCCGCCATCTGGTGTTACTATGCATCCTAGGTATGTGAGCGAACAGTATAGTCAGCTGGAAAAGGAAGTAAAACTTCAAGCCCGTGCCAACAAAAGGAAATATCTGGATGACCTTGCAAGGCAGGCAGAAGAGGCAGCACTGAGAAATGAACAAAGCACAGTTTATAAAATAACTAAAACTATCAGTGGAAAACGGGGTGCAAACAGTATTACAAGCAAGAGACAAGCAAGGAAATCTCATCACCACAGCACAGGGGCAGGAAACAGGATGGATAGAGCACTTAAGAGAAACATTGAATAAGGAACTACCAGAGACGCAGCTGAATGTTCCTGAGGCTGAAAATGATCTAGACGTTAATACAGACATTCCACGAAGAGAAGAAATCATCACAGCTATCAAAGGGTTAAAGAATGGAAAAGCAGCTGGTCACGATAATTTAAATGCTGAGTTATTCAATGCAGATCTTGAACTAGCAGCAAAACTTTTAGAACCACTATTTGCACAAGTGTGGAAAACAGAGACAACACCAACAGAGTGGCGTAAAGTAATAATTGTCTAATTGCCCAAGAAGGGTGACATTGAAGACTGCAACAACTGGAGAGGAATTACTCTCCTCTCAGTTCCCAGTGAAATACTAGACAGGATAATTATCCAGAGAATTTCAAACATACACAGGGACAGCTTATGGACAATATTGAGGGCTTATGGAATTCCCAGCTGCATTGTTTCCATCATAAAATGCCTCTATGCTAACTTTACACGCAGTGTGGGGTTGAGCAATCTAACATTTGAGGTAAAGACAGGAATACGACAGTGATACCCCTTATGAACAACTTTATTTTTGACAGTCATAGACTGGGTGATGCGTTAGACAACAGAGGGCAGTCCAAGAGGAATTAGATGGACAACGTTTTCCACACTGGAAGATCTGTAATATGCAGATGACATTGCACTACTCGCACATTCACATCAACACATCCAAGAAAAAAAGAGAAAGACTGAACAAGTATAGCCAGCAGGTGGGTCTGAACATCAGTCATAAGAAGACAGAGGTCATGACACTCAATGTGGGCAATCCTGAGCCTGTAGCAATAAGGGACGAGAAGCTGGAACAGACGGACACATTTACATACCTATGATGCATAGTAACACCAGACGGCGGAACAAGCAAAGGTATCAAGAACAGAATGAATAAAGCGAGAACAGCCTTCGCTAGTCTCAACAACATCTGGAAGTCTTCCCAGTACAGCACAAACAACAAATTAAGATTGTATGAGAGCTGTGTACCTTCTGTGCTTCTCTATGGTGCGGAATGCTGGAGAGTAACAGAGAAGAAAATGTGGAAACTGTCCTCCTTCCACACAATCTGCCTAAGGAAAATTCTCCGAATCTTTTGGCCGAATACTATCACTAACCAAGAACTACTTACTCGGAGTAATCAAGAGGACATGCACGCCATCATAGCTGGCAAACGCTGGAGCTGGGTTGGCCACGTCCTCAGAAGAGACCCCGATGCCATTACAATAACAGCAATGCTTTGGACCCCCAAAGGAAAGCGAAAGAGAGGCCGACCAAAAACAACTTGCAGATAACTATGGAGGCCGAGATGCAAAGAATGAACCAGAGCTGGGGCACTGCACGAAAGATGACCACCGACCGAGCAAAGTGGGAGCAGTTTATTGCTGCCCTACAAGATGCCACCAGGCGTGATGGCCACTGACTGCTTTGACAGTCGGCGGCTAAGTATCAAAGAATAAGAAGACGTTTGATTTGCATTGCTGTACTCATTTACATTAATACTGTTACATAAAGAAGTCCATAAAATACGATCCGCTAGAGCTTGGAATTTTAACCCATCCTTTCCTATTGCTTCTTGAGCAACATTGATGCAAATTTCATGTACGCGAGGTTTCCGAAGAACCGAACCCTCGCCCATATCGAGGGTTCAGTGTACTTTTGTTATATCTAACTGTGGGTGTTGTCTCTGCAGTTTTTCTTTGAATTTTGTTGTTTTTGTTTTGTTGTTTGTGCTAATTACTCATTTTATCTCTTCATATGTTACCACAACTGTCCTATACTCTTTAATAAGCGGAAGGATGAGCTTAATTAAACCTATTCAACGCGAATAAAATAGGGTAGTTTAATATTGTCTCTCTTCGACCGAATTAAAACAAAATATGGAAGCAAAACAGGGCTTTTATCAGAAATCAATCCCGTGCAAGCGTTGAGTGACACCTGGTGTTACATTCTTGTTGTGTCCCCGTAGAGATCCATTATGGGGTAATTAGCGTCTGCAAATACTTGATAAAATTTTTAGTATATCTTTATTAGCAAATATAGGGACAGGAAAAAAACTAAGCGTGCAAATGCGTCTCCGTGACATTAAAACGTGCATTAGAACAGCTTAAGCAGAAGTGGTTGCTTTTCACGTGGAGGAATTTTCATAAGAGCGTGATTGTACTAGTAATCATATTTTCATACACCCTTCCTTTTTCATTGGTTGCATAAACAAGATGGCCGCTTATACACCCTTTTCTGTGGAGCGTTGTGCTTTTTGTTTTACCATTTGCCTGTGATCAACATCATTTCCTTTGTTGCGCTCTATGGCCCACTACTGCAGCATGTACTTCCCTGAACTGTACACACGGAAGGAATAAAATTTGTGTCAATAATTAAGGGGGTTGCTGTAAAACTAATAATAATAAGTCCTTGTTTAATAAATAATGGTATTAAAGTCACATTAACAATACACACTACACTAGAAATAAGGGACGTTTCAGGGTTACTCCTCGTCATCTACATAGTGGTCGGCACATTTATTTCTCTGCTATCAAGCAGATATTAGCTATTTTCTAATCACTTTGCACTTCATTCGGTGATAATTCGTCATGTTTGCTTTAATCTTCTCGGCTTTTCTAAGATTAAGCAGATAAGAAGATATGAAATATAGCAAGGCCATGAGGCAATGACATCATTAACACCACCCTTCAGCTCTAAAAGGAGCAAAAGTCTTCCATAAACTTACGCTAAGTCTTCATGTCCTGTGCCATCGGTTCACAGTCTTTCACAAGTCTTCTTCATGCCAAAAAGTCGTCTCCAGTTCTCTTCTCCATGTGGTCCATAATCTCCCCTACCTCTCTTACCCTGGGGATTCAAGAACAAGGACTGCCTTGTAATACTATCAACAGGTTTCCTCAATGTGTGTCCTATCTATCTCCAGCGTCTTCTTCTCATCTCTTGTTCCCTGGCACTTGTCTGGTTCATGCCACCAGTTTCACATTAAATAACGCTGAAGAACTCTTTCTTACTTCCACTGACAAAAGAATTATTGCATAAAATACGTTTCATTGTAAAGAATGTTGCTTTGTTCTGTGCTATTCTACTCTTAATTCTGAAATAATGCAAGAGAAAAAACCAGACTGATCTTAAAGGTGACGAACTGGAACGGACACTAAGAGTCAGGGATCCAGACCTCCAAAACAACCCAGAGTCCGCAGTGAGGGCAACATTAAACAATCTCTGAAGAACCGAGGAGTAGAATTGAACCAGGCCAGGAGGAAGACAGCAGATAGGATAGTATGGCGCTCTCTCTTCCGAATCTCTATACCTCAGTGTAGACGAGAAACGATTAAGTAAGTAAGTAAAGTAACTTCTGAAATGCATCTTCCATCCAATGTTATTAACGTACCTAGGTATTTGAATCTATTGACCCGTTTTGAAACTGTTCTATTTATTTTCATAGTGCATACTGGAGACTTCTAGTCCCACGCTCAACCTCACATTAATCACCCCTACAACCTGCCTGATAGAACACTGTGACATAATTATTGGGTCGATCTCTTCTCATCTCCGGCAGTAATCAGTTACATTTGTTGTAAGTACTGATTACGTGAAATTTCTATGCTATCAAGCAGATATTAGCTATTTTCTAATCATCTTGCACTTCCTTCAGTGATAATTCGTCATTTTTGCTTTAATCTTCTCGGCTTTGCTAAGATTAAGCACAGGTAAAAAAACCAGATGGTCCGGTCAGTTGTATTTACCTAAGGCGTGCCGGGCCATAAATCATCCGCTTGCGAATAGATTACAGACACGCACTTGACAGTCGGAATGTTGTATTAAGCTTCCGGCAGACGTATTACGAAGATATTACTTGAGATAGAAGTAAGAAGTTATTTGTAATCACTGACGAGAAAAGTACGGAAATCTCACTTCTATATTTGAAAGACTGTTACGCACAGATTTTTCTGAGTCAATATATAATTTACCTATCTTATTTGTACACTTTAATTTTTTGTAATCAAAGGTGCATAACTCTTGGTTATCTGAGGTTGCATTTTTACAGTGGTTGTTACCTTCTCTTGAGTCTTAACCTGTCGGTCTATTTTTAAATCGATGTCTGGTTGTTATCCTTATATGGCCCGTATAGGTCAGCTTTTCTTGGAATGTTTGCAACCAGAGTTGATGTTTATTCCCTGACCATATAAGGCTCGATTTTGGTCAGTATCTTTGCTTGGTATGTGTCCAACATCGGCCCGTTTGAGTTCAACTCAGGGGTCAAGCGCTACTGTGCATGTGTCGAGTTTAGGGTGGTTTGAGAAAGACTTCAGTTCCAGTGTCGAGCAGTGGTTTCGAGCAGAGCGAGACGCGTTTCAGCGTCCGGGATCATTTTTGACGAAGAAAATGGAAGTCCTCTTGTGTTGTTAGTTTATCTACAGAGGATTCTCCCTATATGATTCTAAACGCCTGGAGGCGTGTGTGTTGTGGTGTTATTCCTGAAGAAAGGTAATTCCTCTTCATAATCTTGAGATCTGTAGCCAGCTTAGATTTTGACATTGTTGTTCTCTGCTCGCTCGCTATCTACAGACAGGAGAGTCTCTATTATTAAAAGTACACCCAGGTATCCTCATACCTTAGATTCATATGTATTCGGGTCACTCTAGGCCCAGAGAACAGTTGCTATGCTCCTTTGAACTCCGCTATACTAGCGATGATACCTTAATCAAGGTTAGATCTAGAAATGTCCACAGAGGTCAACTTGAACTGTACACATAAGCCCGCCATTTCCGGGCGGTCTGCGGTAGACTCATTTACACACCTGATCTATTAGTATCAGAGGGGAGTTTGTTAAACTCACATATTGATGAAATGGAGCTGAGGCTGTTGAAGCTGGAATTATACGAGATCAGCTTACATGATATATGCATGATTTACTGATGAACTTTATTGATGCTTATTGCTATGTCCTGCATTGTCTGTGACTCATATATGTCGATGTCAACGTACCTGTCGTTGTGGCGTCCCAAATAAATGATGGAAAACGTCACCTGCTGTTCCCATTTATTTGACTTCCTCGTCGTGAGTCAACGTGACGTTCTCATGACCTATGTACTGTAGTCCTGTGTGGAACTTCATCTACATAGCTACCTGCTATGTTCCATACTCACATCAAGCAACAAACCAGACGAGACACCATACTACACTGCCTTCGACATCCCTGGTGTCTACTGTAGTAGTAACATTACACTGCTACATCTTCAGCAGCAACATTAGACATATCTCTACAATTTGGTAGCAGTGTATACAAACATACTTCTACATTTCTGGTGGCCAGCATCTTGTTGCTTCTACATTTCTGGTGGCCAAAAGCTGGTTTGGTCTGGTATCCAGCAAATTACGGGGTCCATAACCCATTCGTCGTGCAACATTCGGAGGTCAAAATACAGTGAACTGTTGTCACTTCATGCATTCAAAATAGCTAAATCAGCTTACTACACAGTGCCAGCGTAATATGTCTGCTGTACCTAGGAGCTGAAAGTACCCGGCGCTGCTCGATAGATTGCCAACTTTGCAGTCTCTTCAACATTTGGAAGGTCAAGTGCCGATTGAATCGAGTTACTGTATTTAGAAGGTCAAGTGCCGATTGAATCAAGTTACTGTATTTAGAAGGTCAAGTGCCGATTGAATCGAGTTACTGTATTTAGAAGGTCAAGTGCCGATTGAATCGAGTTACTGTATTTAGGTCAAGTGCCGATTGAATCGAGTTACTGTATTTAGAAGGTCAAGTGCCGATTGAATCGAGTGGCTGTTATATATGAGAAGGCCAAGTTCCGTACCTTATTCAGTACTACATCAGAAGCTCAAGTCTGTAACCATCGTCTTGGCAATTTTGTTGATGCAAGTGCAGATGTTCAATCAGCGTTGGATCATCTGGTCTTTAAAACACTGATTACTACCTGTTCGTTGCCATTTTGACGTTAGGATACATAAGATAAGTGGCATTTTGTTTGTGAACTGTGCCCTTCTATTGTTTACTGAGCCTTCTGTATTTTCACATTCTTTTGTTACATGTTTATATGTTACATGTTATTTATATGTATTTATATTTCAGCGGGTCTTTCGGTTGGGCGGTGTCTGATTATAGGTGATACCACGTGACAGAGGTCCTATATTAGCGTTCTGTAGGGACTCTGCAATTTTTTTTGGTGAAATTTGCTAGCGACTTTTGTTGCTATTTCTGTTTAGGTGGGACAAAGTGTACCTTTTCGTTGTTTTTGTCATATTTTTTCTGTTCTTTAGTTTTGTTTTGATTTCTTTGTATTTGTAGGTCTCCTCTTTTCTATTATTTAGTTCTATACACCCTTTTGTTTATACACTGTGACGTCATTTGTTTTGTTTACATTTTCGCAGTTATCATCACATTCTTTGTGATATTTTCTTTAGTTTTGCTGTTTATTTAGTTGACTTCTGCGAATGTTTTCGTATTGTCTTTGATCTTTGTTCATTGTTTACATTGTTCTTGGTTATCATTCACTATTGATAGATATATGGTCATGCACTATTAGCTGTGTAGTGCACTTATGATAACTGACTGATGGATATTTGGTCATGCACTATTAGCTGTGTGGTGCACTTATGATAACTGACTGATGGATATTTGGTCATGCACTATTAGCTGTGTAGTGCACTTATGATAACTGACTGATGGATATTTGTTCATGCACTATTAGCTGTGTAGTGCACTCATGATAAAGAATTGACTGGTGGTATTATTATTATACAGTTGATTATATAAGTTCTCTGCCAAGGACTTGTCTCCCACAGATATTGGGATAATGTAATGTGATTATAGAAGTACTTTATTTAGACTTCTTACCATTAAGGTTGAAATAAGATAATTTATTATTTCAGGTTTTGAACTCATATTATTAGACATTATGTCTACACTTGAGTACTTTATTGAGCAAGGGAAATCCCTTGGCAAGACTGGTGATAAATTGGAAGAATTTGCGACTGTTCAATATGCCAAGGCATTGAAGTCGGAAGAAAAGAGAATGAAAATAGAAGCTGAACAAAAGAAAGCAGAAGCTGAGAATTTAAAATTGCAGATGCAGGTGGATGAAAGGAGATTCCAAATGGAAATGGAAAAACAAAAAAGAGAATCTGATGAGATAAAATCCAGCTACAAATGGAAGCTGAGAATAAAAGACTAGAAAAAGAGGCTGAAAATAAAAGACTGGAAATAGAGGCTCAGAATAAAAGACTAGAAAAAGAGGCTGAAGAGAGAAAGTTACAAAGAGAGGCTGAAGAGAGAAAAGAAAAAGCAAAAATGGAGCACGAAGAAAAACTCTTAGCTTTGGAGTTGGAGAAGTTGATAAACATGGGTAATGCTAATGATCCAAATAAGGTGTCATCTTCTGATAAGTCTAATGCTAGTACTTTCAAGATTAAACTACCAGCTTTCAATGCTTCCAGTGACGATATAACGTTCTATCTGGACAGATTTGAACGGTCATGTAAAACACATAATATAGATAAATCACTATATGTTGATCAGTTGTCGAATATACTTAAAGGTGAAGCTCTGAGTATGCTAAGCATGGTAGATGAGCCTGACAAGAACAATTATGAGGTTGTCAGGGCGGCCTTATTAAAGAAATACCAACTTAACGAAGACGGCTATCGTCTTCAATTTAAAAATATGTTGCCAGAAACTGGAGTAGAATTCTCTGAATTTATTGCAAAAATACTGCTCACGTTTACACGTTGGGTTGAGCTGTCTAAGACAGAACATACATTTGAAGCACTTATGGACTTGCTACTTACAGACAATGTTATGTCTTCTGTCAATGAGTCTTTTCTAGCTTTTCTTCATGAGCGTAAGCCTAAAAACATAAAAGAAATGGAAGAATATTGTTGCCAGTATGTCACTGCACACCCTCATGTAACCATTAGCAACTCTAAAGTGAATGAAGGTTTGCCGGTTGCTTCTGCAGCACCATATGGCTCAAACTTCCTTCGTAAGTTTCAGGGTACTCAACAAAATTGTAATAGAAAAAGTAACCGTAATTATGCTCAGAATCAGGGCAATCAATCACATAGCGGATCTTCTTCGAAGAACTGGAGATGAGCTGACAGTCCTCGTTATTCTACACCCAATAATTATAGACATTTTCGCAGAGGTAGTCATAATAGAGGCTATCAAAACTATTCTTCGCGGAGACCTCAAAACCAAACTAATAGATGTTTTCATCAATGTGGAAATGATAATAATAACTATGGAAACTGGGATTCAAACCAGGATAACAGTTACAATAGAGAATACAATGATAATTTCAGAGGCAATAATAGTCGCGGTAGATCTCAACATAAAAAAAGAGATATCAGCAGGCAAACTCTGTACAGCAAGAGTCTCAGGGAGCCTAACAACAGGTTGATGATAATAAAAACTCTAGCGCTATCACATGTTCTGCCTTTGGCTTTGGGAGAGCAACTAAATGCCCCCAATGCTCTAATTTGTTCGAACCGACTACTGTAACTACCTTGAGCTGTGGTCACCCTCTTCCCACTCTTCCCGCTGCAGTTGCGCATGACGGGAGAGGTTCTCTTATCCTACATAAAGGTCTAGTAAATAGTAGTCTAGTCTCAGTCCTTTTTGATTCTGGATGCACTACTATTGGAGTTAAGCAATCTCTTGTAGATCCATTCTGTGCTACAGGAAAGGTGATCAAATGTGTCACATTTGGTGGCACTTTGGAAAAGTATCCTACTGCCATAATACATATTGCTACTCCCTTCTTTACGGGAGATGTCCACGCGTGTCTTCTACCAAACCCTATTGCGGATCTTATTATCGGTCGTATTCACGGATTTAGAGAATGTACCCCGCATCAGATTGCTGCTTGGGAAGAACAAAATATTCAAGCTACCAATGCAGTGGTCACAAGAGCACAAGCTCTGGAGACACCTCAAACGTCATTAACTGATAATAATGAAGTACATAGCCAAGATAGTCACTTGATTATTTCACGTGACTCTTTCATAAAATTGCAAGAAGAAGATCCCTCTTTACAAAAATTCTTCATTCTAGCAAAAAAAGGTGATCCAAATCAGAATACAAATCGAAAATCTTGGATTACTATGAAAAACGGCGTGCTTGTGCCTATGGTACAAGACTCGACTGCGTCTACACATTCACAAATTCTTGTGCCTAAGAGTATGAGATTACAAATATTGCGACATGCTCATGACTCGCAATGTGCTGGACATATGGGGTTTTCCCGTACAAAGTCGAGAGTTCTTGCGGCTTTCTTTTGGCCATTTGTAAACAAGGACATACGTATTTACTGCCGATCTTGCAAAATATGTCAGGAGGTCAAATCTAGAGGACCACGACATGCAGTGCCTATCCAGGCTGCCGACATTCCTATTCGGCCGTTTCAGAAAATGGCAATAGATATTATTGGTCCTTCTAGGATCAAGTCGGCCAGAGGACATCAGTTTATCCTTACATGTGTCGACATGTGCACACGTTGGCCAGAGGCTATACCTCTTAAGAGCATCTCCACTGCCGATATCGCAGACGCTCTTTGGCTGATATTTTCTCGTTTGGGTTTCCCCAGAGAAATATTGTCAGACCATGGCACTCAACTTATATCTGACACTATGTCACAGGTAATGTCTACTCTACATATTAAAAGGTCTCTCAGCAGTATTTATCACCCAATGTTGAATGGGTTAGTTGAGCGTTTGAATAGAACACTCAAGACTTTACTTGGGAAGATAACTGAGGATCATCCTCAGGATTGGGACAGAGTTTTACCCGCCGCTCTCTTTGCTTATAGAGAGGTTCCCAATGAACACACAGGGTTTTCTCCTTTTGAACTTGTCTTTGGCGCGCGACCGCGCGGCCCTATGTCTTTGCTCCACGATCTTATCACTGCCGATAATATTAGCGATGACACACAATCTTCATATGAGTATGTCATTGCTCTGAGGCAAAAGATCATCGAGGCATGCAAACTAGCAACTTCTTCATCCGAATTTGCTAAAAAAAAAGACATGGAAATTTGCAAATAAGAATAGATGTCTACAACAACTTTGTCCGGGTGACAAAGCACTCGTTCTACTTCCTTCTAGGGAGAACAGACTTCTTATTGCATGGAAAGGTCCGTATACAATAGTCTCAAAAATTTCCGATGTCGACTATGTTGTCGATATTGATGGGAAGCATAAAACTTTCCATATAAATATGCTCTCGGAATTTCATGAACGACCGGACTATTTGCAGCCTATTTTCCAGGCGACGGACGATTCTCTAGTACCTCATGGTCATTACTCATCCCTGTCGGTTATACAGGATGAGGAAACTACTTTCTCAGATGTCAATCTTCCTCTTCCTGTGATCCCACTTCATTCTACGGAATCTTGGAAAAACGTTACTGTTTCTCCTAATCTTTCTGCTGAGGAACACCGACAAGTCTCTTCGATGCTACAAACATTTCAGGATGTCCTTACCGACATTCCTGGACACACACATGTCATTGAACATGACATAATACTTACTGACCATAATCCTATCAGAGTCAGACCCTATCCTATACCTATCCATTTTCAATCACAAGTAGAAAAAGAATTGGATGAAATGATACAATTGAAAATAATTGAACCATCCACTTCAGCATACTCTTCGTCCATGGTTATTGTTCGAAAGAAAGACAATAACATACGACTTTGCGTTGATTATCGCAAATTGAACCAAGTTACGAAGTTTGATGTTAACCTATGCCTTCATTAGAAGAGCTACTAAACAAACTTTCTAATTCTAGATTCTTTACCAAACTCGATTTGTCGAAAGGTTATTGGCAAGTTCCTTTAACTGAACGCGCCAAACCTCTTACTGCTTTTTCTACACCTAGGGGTTTATTTCAATGGAATTTCATGCCTTTCGGCCTTATGAACGCCCCTGCTACGTTCGTACGCATGATGCGTCGAATTCTCTCATATCGTACAGATGTCATAGCATACTTAGACGATATCTGTCTCTTCAGTGATTCCTGGGAAGATCACTATTTGGGGTTATACGAATTGCTGTCTACTCTTCGCGAGTATAAATTGACTGCAAAACCCTCTAAATTCTTTATAGGGTTTAGTGAAATTTCTTTCCTGGGTCACCGTGTGGGTCATGGTCTCTTAAAGACAGAGGACCACAATATTTCCAAAATACTAAACATTTCTGTTCCTAAGACGAAAAAACAAGTACGTAGTCTCTTAGGTTTGATACAATTTTACGGACGATTCATTCCGAATCTGTCCTCCATTATGGCACCTCTTTCAACCTTATTGAAAAAAGGATCGCCTAATCTGATCCGCTGGTCTCAAGAATGTCAATCCTCATTGGACCAGATTAAAACTTCATTTTCATCTCCACCTATCTTAAGGTTACCTACTATTGAGAAGACTTTTGTTCTTCGAAGTGACGCCTCATCTACTGGGATTGGGGCAGCACTAATGCAGGAGTATTCAGATACTCTGCATCCGGTGATGTATATCTCTAGGAAACTAAATGCGGCAGAGAGGAATTACTCGGTTTTAGACTGTGAATTGTTGGCTATGGTATGGTCAATTCTCAAGTTACAAAGATTCCTTCTGGGCGCGCATTTCATTGTGAAAACCGACCAGAAAGCTCTTACTGCTATTCAGAGTAAAAACTTGAAGAGCTCGAGGTCCACTCGATATGCCATGGCTCTTCAACCCTTTCATTTCACGGTGCGAGCTATCCGTGGTTCGGATAATGTGATGGCAGACATTCTGTCCAGATGCCCACATGATTCCACTTAACTTTTCTGTCCTATATTTCCTGATACACGCCGAGATTTATAATAGATCTCTTCTATAATTACATATCAGCACATCTGTTCTCACTTTATGGGAATTTATAACATTGTACTGTATGATTTCCTTTTTCTGTTATCGATTTTGATATAACGGAAGAAGGCTAAGTTAGCAATATAAGGGCCAAAAGTTCTCATGGCCACAATTTATAGTCAAGAATGTATTTTGATTACTGTACTAGAAAATCTAACATTTATCATATAGAATTGTGTTATTTATATTTTCGCAGCAAATCATTGATGTGTGCGAGAATCTGTCATTATGTCAACCATGAAGTATAGCGAAGTACTAACTTACCTTGGAACGACTCAGTAGATGTGCCCTCTTAATTTATGTCCACGTCTTCTGGGATCATCTACTTAATTAGTATTATGTATAATGCATTGTATCATAATATTATTACATGCTTACATAATGTGGTATTTGGTTATTATGATGAGTATATCTTTATAATGCGGTATATTAGGATATGACACCGCTGTTGTGATGACATTCCATTGTTTAATCCTTTGATAATATATTTAATGTCAGATAAAGTTGTATGTGTATAATTTTGCTTGCATTATAATGTTGCCAGCACTGTGGTGTATGTTGGTGGCACCTCCCTGGAATATATGTATATACTTAGGGAAATGCTTTCTCTAAGGATCCGAGATATAGTCTCAGCTGTCGATCCATGCGTCGAGCTAGCCTCACATTAGGCACTATATTTTTTGGTGATACGTTTTGTCCGCGCATCATTCGTGCGTTAGGAGCCTGTTGGATCTTGCTCTTGGATTTAAAAAAAATGTTTCATTTTTTCCCCGGGGGTTGCGGTAAACTGTTACGCACAGATTTTTTTGAGTCAATATATAATTTACATGTCTTATTTGTACACTTTAATTTTGTGTAATCAAAGGTGCATAACTCTTGGTTATGTGAGGTTGCATTTTTACAATGGTTGTTACCTTCTCTAGTCTTAACCTGCCGGTCTATTTTTAGATCGATGTCTGGTTGTTATCCTTATATGGCCCGTATAGGTCAGCTTTTCTTGGAATGTTTGCAACCAGAGTTGATGTTTATTCCCTGACCATATAAGGCTCGATTTTGGTCAGTATCTTTGCTTGGTATGTGTCCAACATCGGCCCGTTTGAGTTCAACTCAGGGGTCAAGCACTACTGCGCATTTTTCGAGTTTAGGGTAGTTTGAGAAAGACTTCAGTTCCAGTGTCGAGCAGTGGTTTCGAGCAGAGCGAGACGCGTTTCAGCGTCCGTGATCATTTTTGACGGGGAAAATGGAAGTCCTCTTGTGTTGTTAGTTTATCTACAGAGGATTCTCCCCATGTGATTCTAAACGCCTGGAGGCGTGTGTGTTGTGGTGTTATTCCTGAAGAAAGGTATTTCCTCTTCATAATCTTGAGATCTGTAGCGAGCTTAGATTTTGACATTGTTGTTCTCTGCTCGCTCGCTATCTACAGACAGGAGAGTCTCTATTATTAAAAGTACACCCAGGTATCCTCATACCTTAGATTCATATGTATTCGGGTCACTCTAGGCCCAGAGAACAGTTGCTATGCTCCTTTGAACTCCGCTATACTAGCGATGATACCTTAATCAAGGTTAGATCTAGAAATGTCCACAGAGGTCAACTTGAACTGTACACATAAGCCCGCCATTTTCGGGCGGCCTGCGGTAGACACATTTACACACCTGATCTATTAGTATCAGAGGGGAGTTTGTTAAACTCATATATTGATGATATGGAGCTGAGGCTGTTGAAGCTGGAATTATACGAGATCAGCTTACATGATATATGCATGATTTACTGATGAACTTTATTGATGCTTATTGCTATGTCCTGCATTGTCTGTGACTCATATATGTCGATGTCAACGTACCTGTCGTTGTGGCGTCCCAAATAAATGATGGAAAACGTCACCTGCTGTTCCCATTTATTTGACTTCCTCGTCGTGAGTCAACGTGACGTTCTCATGACCTATGTACTGTAGTCCTGTGTGGAACTTCATCTACATAGCTACCTGCTATGTTCCATACTCACATCAAGCAACAAACCAGACGAGACACCATACTACACTGCCTTCGACATCCCTGGTATCTACTGTAGTAGTAACATTACCCGGCTACATCTTCAGCAGCAACATTAGACATATCTCTACAATTTGGTAGCAGTGTATACAAACATACTTCTACAAAGACATGACCTTTGCATTAACGCATAGAAATTTACTAGCGGAAATATTTTTAACTACCCCACCAAAACACACAGGTTTTGAAACTATTGGCCGGCATTCGAGATGTAGGAATAACCACATTTCTTATTGGGGCCTGGTTTTATAGTAAACAACACGGGCCAGGAACGGAAGGGAATATAACCTTACACTTTAGTAAGTATAGAACACTGTGAAAATTCACCTCGTGCCAAGACGACTGTAACGGCCAGAAATGTAACGGCCACCAGAAATGTAACGTACTGTTTATGCGTGATGTGAAAGCTGGCAGAGTGAACGTGTCGTTTATCACCTGGACTGTGTAATGTTGCGGTGTTGATGTAGGTTACCAGCGTGAGGCGCTGTCAGGGGTAATATGATCACTCACATAAACAGCGTACATGTTATAGATGTGTGGTACTGGTATTATGATGTGCTGAGTGTGGGTGTAGACGAGAACACGAATGCTTGAAGCTCTTAATAAAGTCAATAATGCACCCATACACTCGCATGCAGTAGTCAATGATGAATTGAAGACTGCTGGCACGTTTCAAACATTTATTTACGAAACTGACAGTAGCATCAACAGGGACAGTTAAATCGACAAGATCAAGGACTTCACATAAATAATGAATGACTGTTAAATGTCTGGTAATCAAAGGCTTGCATCATACATCAACTAGGACATACCCAACCATCATCTGTCCTTATGTCACAGTTTATAATGTAGCTTCCGTACCATTGACTCAGCGCGTCAGGTACTTAATTAGCTCTGTCGTCCAACAAACGAGCTCCTAAATTGCGTAGCAATAACACATAAGGCTGTTATCCAACTGGCATAGCCGCCAGGTATATTTCCTCTTGCTGAAAAATATTGGCCGTAATCCAGGGCCTCAATATGTAGACAGCTGTGTATCCTTTGTTAGCAGGCACGATCAAACCATGCTAAACATATATACCGCCAACCTGCGGCGTCCACAATAATTTATCATCATCATTAAGCTTCTGTTCAATTGAAAACACATAGTCTCATTTGGCTAGAACAGGAAGCAAAGAAGGAATTCTGTCTCTCAAGATCTGTGAGCTTTACTCGCAGATAGGTAATTTCAAATGTTCTGCAGCCAAAGGCATATTAATATGAATGTCATTTACCTTTTACAGAATCTTCCGGATACACACTTAATAACTATCGTCACTCTTGACGAACACAGAATCACTGTGAAAAACATTGACATTTCAGTCATATCGAAAACTTTCCAATCCCCACGATGAGATAGAGGAAATCACCACGGACAACATGTCCGGCAGCCCACAAAAAACAATCTCCCTGACGGAAGTTCCCTCAGTTTGCGCCTAGAACTCGCGCATACCTAGACAGCATAAAACTGAGCATCGTTAAGACAGATCAACGACAATGATTGAAAGAAAGGGCAGATAACCCTCAAACAACCTGTCATGGAAGTCAAAACCCAATTATCCAACTTTGACCAACAAAAATATTAAATAGATTTACCTATTATAACTCCGTCAAAAACGGCAGCAACAGACTACCGCACTCCCCGTATAAAAAATGACCCATTTAAAAAAAAAATACATGAATGAGCAAGATAATACACGCTCATGACACATGAATAATGCGCCAATGAAAGAATCAACCTAATGTCAGGTTGAATCGACGCACAAATAGAGCGTCTGGAGAGAATCAAATCATCTCACCAAATAATAGAAAATATATTCGGGAAGGTACCATCAAAGAAACCTCAGTTGCTGGCGATACTAACAAAAATTACATAACTATCAAACAATTATGCAATACTATAATCATAGCAATGACAAATGACATCCTATCTCGAGAAGTCATATCAATATACAAATTACAATGTTATACTATCAACATATGTAATGGATGAACATGACCAAATTTGTTAAATTCCTTACACATTATCTAACAATAGAAGTATATTATATACAAATAAGTGCTGCGATCTCTCGAACAAATGTAAGGTATGGCATCATCATGGTTCTCACAAGCGCTCCGTACTTGGTACTAGTTTGCACTGAGAACAATATAAATGACACAATTAGTAACATGCTATAATACACTATAGTCATTACAAAATTATTTAAGTATTATATGTGACCATTTTAACATTTTTCGTTTTCTTATTTTTGACCTTTATTTTATGTTAACTCAACCTTCCACATTATATCAAAGATAGTAATAGAGAAAGACAACAATCAATTTACTAATCTAAGGTGAAACAAATGTGTTAATGTATATTATGAACAGACATGAGTCTGGAAATGTATCATGAAATCTAGGACACAAGACTTAAGTGGAATCATGTGGGCATCTAGACAGTATGTCCGCCATCACATTATCCGAACCACGGATAGCACGCACCGTGAAATGAAAAGGTTGAAGAGCAATAGCATATCGAGTAGATCTCGAGCTCTTCAAATCCTTGTTCTGCATAGCTGTAAGAGCTTTTTGGTCGGTTTCCATAATGAAATGCGAGCCTAGAAGGAATCTTTGTAGCTTAAGAATGGCCCAAACCATAGCTAACAATTCACGGTCTAGAACCGAATAGTTCCTTTCTGCCGCATTCAATTTCCTAGAAATATACATCACAGGATGCAGAGTTCCTGAATACTCCTGCATAAGTGCCGCCCCGATCCCAGTGGAAGAGGCATCACTACGAAGGACAAAATTCTTATCAATCGATGGTAGTCGTAATATAGGAGGAGATGTGAACAAATTCTTAATCTGATCCAATGAAGATTGGCATTCTTGGGACCAGCGCACCATATTAGGAGAACCTTTTTTCAATAAAGTTGAAAGAGGTGCCATAATGGAGGACAGATTCTTAATGAATCTTCCGTAGAATTGTATTAATCCCAAGAGACTACGTACTTGTTTTTTTGTTTTAGGAACGGAGATATTTAATATCTTAGAAATGTTTTGGTCCTCTGTCTTCAATAGACCATGACCAACACGATGACCTAGGAAAGAGATTTCACTAAACCCAACAAAGGCTTTAGGGGGTTTTGCAGTCAAATTATGCTCGCGTAGAGTAGACAGTTACTCATTTAAACCCGAATAGTGTTCTTCCCAAGTATCGCTGAAAAGACAGATGTCGTCTAAGTATGCGATGACATCTTTACGATATGAGAAAATTCGACGTATCATGCGTACGAAAGTAGCTGGGGCGTTCATCAGCCCGAAAGGCATAAAATTCCATTGATACAAACCCCTAGGTGTTGAGAAAGCAGTGAAAGGTTTGGCGCATTCAGTTAACGGAACTTGCCAATAGCCTTTCGACAAGTCAAGTTTAGTAAAGAATCGCGATTTAGAAAGTCTAGTAAGTAGATCTTCCAATAAAGGCATAGGTTCAGCATCGAACTTCGTAACTTGGTTCAATTTGCGATAATCGACGCAAAGACGTATGTTATTGTCTTTCTTTCGAACAATAACCATGGACGAAGAGTATGCTGAAGTGGATGGTTCAATTATTTTCAATTGTATCATTTCATCCAATTCTTTCTCGACTTGCGCTTGGAAATGAATAGGGATAGGATATGGTCATACTCTGATCGGATTATGATCAGTAAGTATGATGTCATGTTTGTTAATATGTGTGTGTCATGGAATGTCGGTAAGGACATCCTGAAATGATTGTAGCAAAGAAGATACTTGACGCTGTTCCTCAAAAGACAAATTAGAAGAAACCGAAACGTTTCTCCATGATTCCGTAGAATTGAGTGGAATCATAGGAAGAGGTAGATTAACATCTGAAAACGTAGTTTCCTCCTCCTGTATAACCGACAAGGATGAGATATGACCATGTTGGACTGGAGAATCGTCCGTCGCCTGAAATAGGCTGCAAATAGTCTGGTCGTTCAATAAATTCCGTAAGCATATTTATATGGAAGGTTTTATGTCTTCCATCAATATCGACAACATAGTCGACATCGGAAATTTTTGAGACTATTCTATATGGACCTTTCCATGCGATGAGAAGTCTGTTCGCCCTCGAAGGAAGTAAGACAAACGCTTTGTCTCCAGGACAAAGTTGACGTAGGCGTCTCTTCTTATTAGCGAATTGCCTCGCCTTTTCTTTGGCAAATTCGGAGGATGAAGTCGCTAACTTGCATGCTTCGATAATCTTATGCCTGAGTGCAATGACATACTCATATGAAGATTGAGCGTCTTTGTCAATATTATCGGCAGTTATCAAATCGTGTAGCAAGGACATAGGACGGCGCGGTTGCGCGCCAAAAACAAGTTGAAAGGGAGAAAATCCTGTATGCTCGTTGGGGACCTCTCTATAGGCAAAGAGAGCCGCGGGTAGAACCCTGTCCCAATCCTGAGGATGATCCTCAGTAATCTTGCCAAGTAAGTTTTTGAGTGTTCTATTAAGACGTTCAACTAACCCATTAGACATTGGGTGATAAATACTACTGAGAGACCTTTTAATATCTAGGATAGACATCACCTGCGACATAGTGTCTGATGTCAATTGAGTACCATGGTCTGACAATATTTCTCTGGGAAAACCCAAACGAGAAAATATTAGCCAAAGAGCGTCTGCGATATCGGCAGTAGATATGCTCTTTAAAGGCATAGCTTCTGGCCAACGTGTGCACATGTCGACGCATGTTAGGATGAATTGATGTCCTATGGCTGACTTAATCTTAAAAGGTCCAATAATATCTATTGCCATCTTTTGGAATGGTCGAATAGGGATGTCTGCAGCCTGGATAGGTGCAGCATGTCGTGGACCTCTAGATTTGCCTTCTTGAAAAATCTTACAAGATCGGCAATAAATTCGTATGTCTTTGTTTACGAATGGCCAAAAGAAAGCCGCTAGAACTCTCGACTTAGTGCGAGAAAAACCCATGTGTCCAGCACACCGAGAATCGTGTGCATGTTGAAGAATTAAGGCTCTCATACTTTTGGGCACAAGAATTTGAGAGTGCATAGATGTGTCTGAGTGTTGTACCGTACGTACTAGTATACCATTCTTCATAGTGATATACGATTTGTGAATTGTATTTTGATTCGGATCACCGTTTTTAGCGAGAAGAAAGTATTTATTTAGAGAAGAGTCTTCTTCTTGTAGTTTCACAAACGAGTCATGTGAAATCACCAAGTGATCATCTTGGCTACCAACTTCATTACTATCATTAGATGAAGTTGAAGGAATAAGAGCTTGTGCTCTTGTTACAACCACATTGGCTGTTTGGATATTATGTTTTTCCCAATCAGCAATTTGCTGCGGGGTACATTCCTTAACCCCGTGAATACGACCAATTATAAGATCCGCAATAGGATTAGGAAGAAGACACGCGTGGACATCTTCTGTAAAGAAGGGAGTATCCATGTAGATGACAGCAGTAGAATATATCTCCAAAGTTCCACCAAATGTCACACATTTAACCATCTTTCCCGTGGCACAGCAAGGATCTATGAGAGATTGCCTAACCCCAATAGTAGTACATCCAGAATCAAAAAGTACTGAGACTGGATTATCATTCACTAGACCTTTATGTAAGATAAGAGATCCTTTCCCGTCATGCGCAAATGTAGCAGGAAGAGCGGGAAGAGGGTGACTACAAATTAGGGTAGATACTGTAGATGGCTCGATCAATGTTGAGCATTGGGAGCACTTAGCTGCTCTCCCAAAATCGAAAGCAGAGCCAGTGATAGCATTAGAGTTTCTACTATCGTTCACTTGACTACAGGCTTCCTGAGACTCATGTTGTGCAGCGTTCGCCTGACGATAAGATTTTCTTTTGTTATGTCTAGGTCTGCCGCAATTATTATTTCCCCTTTAATTATCATTATATTGCCCATCATAACCATTATTCTGGTTTGAATCACAGTTTCCATAACCATCATCGTAATATTCTTGACGGCGAGGATAATTATCTCGAGAAGAAAAACTCGGATAGTTTCTATTGTGATAACCTTTGCGAAAGTGTATATAATTGTTAGACCCAACATTACGAGGACTATCAGCTCGTCTCCCATTCTTTGAAAAAAAAAACCATTGTGTGATGGATTGCTTTGATATTGAGTGTAATTCTGATTACTCTTATTATTAAAGCTTTGTTTAGCACCTTGAAATTTACGATTGTAATTAGAGCCATATGGTGCTGCCGAAGCAACTGGCAACCCTTCTTTCACTTTAGAATTGCTGACTGTAGCATGGGGATGCGCGGTTACGTACTGGCAACAATATTCCTCTATGTCTTTTATGTTTTTAGGTTTACGCTCATGAAGAAAAGCAAGGAAATATTCGTTGACCGATGACATAACTTAGTCTCGAAGTAATAAGTCCATTAGGCCTTCATTGTTTTTTCAGTCTGAGACAACTCAATCCAACGTGTGAATGTACGACGTATCTTTATAATTAGTCCTGTCATGTTCCTCTATTGTCATAAGAGTAGTTACTGGTTCACCTGAAAAAAATGCCATCAGTTGTTCGACATATTTTTCCTTTTTTTATTTTATGCGTATCGCATAAAAATTGGAATCTATCAAGATAATCCGTTATATCGTCCTTTAAAGGATTGAAATGAGGTAATTTGATCTTATTAGACTTCTCCTTTGTCGTATCCGAAGTTGCTTGATGAGCACCCGCATTCATCAATTTCAATTTCTCTAACTCCAAAGCTGCGAGTCTTTCATCATGTTCCATTTTTGCTTTTCTCTCAGCAGCTTGAAATTTTCTCTCTTCAGCAGCAGCTTGAAATCTTCTCTCTTCAGCAGCAGCTTGAAGTTTTTTCTCTTCAGCAGCAGCTTGAGCTTGAAGTTTTTTCTCTTCAGCAGCAGCTTGAAATTTTATCTCCTCAGCAGCAGCTTGAGCTTGAAGTTTTTTCTCTTCAGCAGCAGCTTGAAATTTTCTTTCATCTGCCTGCATCTGTAATCTTAAATTCTCAGATTCTCTGTCTAATCTTTTATTTTCCTCTTTTTGTCTCTTTTCTTCAGACTTCAGTGCTGTGTCAAATTGAGCAGTTGCGAATTCTTCCAACTTCTCACCTGTCTTCCCAAGGGCTTTCCCTTGTTCAATAAAGTAGTCTAGTGTAGACATTCTGTCTAACTATGTGAGATCAGACCTGACAAATTAAATAAATTACCTTATCAAACTTTAATGGGAGACAAATCTGTAATACTAGACTTGTACACTCACTTCACTTTATTTTACTCTCTTTGAGAGACAAGTCTTAGTCAAAGACCTTGTATAGTTACCTTGTTTTTCTATAATATTATCATTATAAATAACCTTTCTCTGAAAAGTGTATGATATTAGTACTAATAATAAAATTCAATGATCAAGAATATCTATAGACTGTATGACCACAATGTATTACAATAATAAATACAAAGACAAGAATACAAAACAACAACTGAAAACGTTCGCAGAAGTCAAATAAACAATACAGCGAAACTAAAGAAAAATTGTTACAAAATATGTAATGATGACTGCGAAAATAAACAAACGAATGGCAACACTGTTATAAACACAAAGATGTATAGAAATAAATGATAGACAGAAGAGGCAGACAAATTCAAACAAATCAAATCAAAACTAAAGAACAGAAAAAAATTTAAAAAAAAACAACGAAAATGCACACCTCGGCACAACTAAACGTAAATAGCAACAAATATTGCTATTTGTACAGTCCCTACAGAAAACGCTCTCAGTAGAACCTCTTTCACGTGGTATATTATAAAGGAGTCACCTTCCCAACCAACCCGCAGAAATACACACTAAATAAACATGTAAACAAAAACATGTATACACAAAACATGCATGGCATATGTAAATAAACAATATACAGTATGTGTATAGAGGAAGGCTCAGCTTTACACAAAATAAAGGCACAGTTTACACACTAAACAGGCCACTTATCTTTAAGCACAATCCTCAATAGCCGCAAAGATGCAGTATAATGCGGTACTACTGTCAACAACAATGGTAGACGATCCACCGTTGAAGTTCACCGTATTTTGATAATAGGCAGTGGTCTCCAAAGTGTAGCTACAAAAATCGTACTCGACACCAGTTGAGACTAGAAGATCCAACGTCGATATGTTTGTAGAATGTAGTGTAAACAACCAGCGGTACTGTTTACGATATTAAGTTGACAATTAACGATGTGACTTGATAGCTCAGAATGTAGTGTAAACAACCAGCGGTACTGTTTACAATCTTAGGTTGACAGGTAACGATGTGACTTGATAGCTCAGAATGTAGTGTAAACATCCAGAAATGTGTAGCAATGTCACTTCACTTTCGTAGCAGTTGTGGTCCATGTAGCAGTAACACAAAAATGTCAACGCCAGTGTTTATGTGAGTCAGCAGTTGTTGACCTATTTACCACTGTCTTGAAAATGTAGAAAACCCACAAATCTGGTCCACCAGAAATGTAACGGTCAGAAATGTAACGGCCACCAGAAATGAAACGTACTGTTTATGCGTGATGTGAAAGCTGGCAGAGTGAACGTGTCGTTTATCAAATGGACTGTGTAATGTTGCGGTGTTGATGTAGGTCACCAGCGTGAGGCGCTGTCAGGGGTAATATGATCACTCACACAAACAGCGTACATGTTATAGATGTGTGGTACTGGTATTATGATGTGCTGAGTGTGGGTGTAGACGAGAACGCGAATGCTTGAAGCTCTTAGTAAAGTCAATAATGCACCCATACACTCGCATGCAGTAGTCAATGATGAATTGAAGACTGATGGCACGTTTCAAACATTTATTTTCGAAACTGACAGTAGCATCAACAGGGACAGTTAAATCGACAAGATCAAGGACTTCACATAAATAATGAATGACTGTTAAATGTCTGGTAATCAAAGGCTTGCATCATACATCAACTAGGACATACCCAACCATCATCTGTCCTTATGTCACAGTTTATAATGTAGCTTCCGTACCATTGACTCAGCGCGTCAGGTACTTAATTAATCTGTCCGTCCAACAATGCGTAGCAATAACACATAAGGCTGTTATCCAACTGGCATAGCCGCCAGGTATATTTCCTCTTGCGGAAAAATATTGGCCGTAATCCAGGGCCTCAATATGTAGACAGCTGTGTATCCTTTGTTAGCAGGCACGATCAAACCATGCTAAACATATATACCGCCAACCTGCGGCGTCCACAATAATTTATCATCATCATTAAGCTTCTGTTCAATTGAAAACACATAGTCTCATTTGGCTAGAACAGGAAGCTAAGAAGGAATTCTGTCTCTCAAGATCTGTGAGCTTCACTCGCAGATAGGTAATTTCAAATGTTCTGCAGCCAAAGGCATATTAATATGAATGTCATTTACCTTTTACATAATCTTCCGGATACACACTTAATAACTATCGTCACTCTTGACGAACACAGAATCACTGTGAAAAACATTGACATTTCAGTCATATCGAAAACTTTCCAATCCCCACGATGAGATAGAGGAAATCACCACGGACAACATGTCCGGCAGCCCACAAAAAACAATCTCCCTGACGGAAGTTCCCTCAGTTTGCGCCTAGAACTCGCGCATACCTAGACAGCATAAAACTGAGCATCGTTAAGACAGATCAACGACAATGATTGAAAGAAAGGGCAGATAACCCTCAAACAACCTGTCATGGAAGTCAAAACCCAATTATCCAACTTTGACCAACAAAGTATTAAATAGATTTACCTATTATAACTTCGTCAAAAACGACAGCAACAAAGACAACCAGACTTTGCCAGAGGTAAGAATAGCAGCAGATTTCTTTTACCAGACCGGACTTGTTTGAACTTCTTGAGGACTTAAAAGCCCAGGAAAACCCTACCATTATTAGCAAGGAAAACCGGAATCTGAGTAAACTGTTACTCAAAGATAAAGTGGGAACTTATTGCTTAAATAACAACACCCATAACCACGTGTAAGAGGCACTGTTAAGCTGACTTAAACTATTTCTCTGAGTCAGCAGTCTGTGAGCCTAAAGATTAGCGTAAATTGTACATTTTAAATTCTATATTTTGCATTATTAGTATGTGAACTAATATGTATATATTGACATGTGAATATTAATATGTGAAAATTGCTAGTGGTTGTCCAAGTCATTTGAGGCTGGCAACCTCAGCATTTAAAATGATGGTTTCATGAACCACCACTGCCAGGGCTGGTGACTGCTTTATTGCGAGTTTCTTACAGAGAACCAAAAGCAGAGGAAGACCCAAGTTCCATATGGAGCAGGGAGTGAATGATGAAAGAAATGATGTACATAATCTATATTATTAATATTTTCAACAAGTGTAGAAGTAAATGTAAACATATTCAATCTATATTGTTAACATTTTCAAACATGGTAGATGTAAAGGGAAACATATTCAATTTATATTATTAACCTTTTCAACCAATGTAAAGGTAAATGTAAATCTATTCAACCTAAATGTAATGAATGTTTTTCCTCTCAATGGGATTAATAATAATTATCAGCGACGGTAAAGGTTCTGAGGTAGATGGGACGGTGAATTGAAAAGAGGGGGCACATAAGTGTGTGTCGGGAAACTCAATACTCAGAGGGTATTTGTTTCTCTTCTTTTGTAATACTAGTTGGTGGTACCAGTTGAGGGTACTATCTCTGAAACAAGTGAGGGTATAAGTGGCCTGAACTCGACACTAGACAACATCATCAGTCGGGTCTTAGAGACGCGGGACCAGCTTGGCAGCTACTCCTTGCCACTTCTTGGTATGTGCTACAACTTTCAAACTTGACCAGTGACGAGTGTGATCCAGTCATCTATCTGCAAAGAACCAAACATCAGCGGGAGCAGAAACCATCAAACTAGTTGCAGCTAAGTAAAACTTAAAAGCTGCCAAGTGAACTGTCCAGTTTTTCAAAAACCATAATATCACACTGTGATGAATACTTTTTTTTCTAAACAATTATTCATTTTTATAACTGTTAAAACATAATTGATTATTAAATTAGTTACTTGTATAAAGACAAATCTAAAGTTTTGAATGTACTACAACCGTATGTCTCAGACAATTTCTTAAATACACTTAAACAGAGCTATACAATTTCGCTGAATTAACTCAGCTGGGGGCTTGAACGAGCTAACGAATTATAAGAAAACCCTATCCTTCACAATAGTTGATGACAGATACTAGAGTTAACATTTGCTCAGCCTCATGCAGCATTGTTCTCGCTTTCTAAATATCTTGTGAAAACTCCCTTGAGGTAGAAGCATCATTATCCTTCTACTTACAACTCTGCCAAGAGTAATCACGTGCGAAGGTAGACACCTTTGAAGACCCACATTAGTTACTCTTGAGTTTTGGCCACTGTGGGACCACTACTGCAGAGCTAATGGGAGGCAACCCGTGACAAGCACTGGTGCTATTCTTTCCTGATCTCCTCCCCCGAGACTCTGGAATCAAGTGAAGTTATATTGCCTATTGGGGACTGGTAAGTCATCTAACATTTTTATTTTCGTTAATCTGCTAGTTTTGACATTTTAGCTTATAGTTTACAACAGATTCTCGCGTTGACCTTGTTTTGTAACCAAGGACCAGTTGCTATGGTAACACCATGCTCCACGGGGAGCGAAAAGGGAACAGAAGAACAAGAAGGTCTCCATTTAAAATTTAAAAAAAAAAAAAGATTCCTAAATGTCACAGACGAACTCAGCTGGCCCTGAATCGTTGTAGCACGACCCTTTGTAGCGACCCCTTCGTTAGCACCAGAGCCCCCGAATATTTTGGTAACTCTTCATCAAACGGGAATTTATTTTCACCTGGACTCATTGCTATGAAACCGTTCCACGCAGATGGCCAACACGTTGGCTGATTAATATGTGGACAGTTTATCTACCGGTCATTCTGGTCATCGCATTGATTTAAGGAAAGATTAAATCACGCCCACGGAATCGCCTGAGCAATGATATGAAGTTATTTTCATTAACTTGGGCAGTGGGGGCGTTGTCTACTTCAAACAGAGAGAGCGGAACAGGATCAAACAGACACGGAAGTGGTCTCAGGAACGTTGAGCGGGAGAGATCAAAGCAGTAGTGGTCCCTGAAACGAACGGGGAAGTTTCTTGCCGGCATTTTCCGCACCTCCATGTTAAGCGCTAAACCGACCGCAGACGGAGCGAACGGGGGAAGATGTCGGATGCAACGAACGGGGAAACGGGAAACCAGGGGACGGCATCTCTCTTTAGTCTGTCGGTCAGATCCCCGAAAGTCTCCTGAGATAAAAAAAAGTGTCAACTTTCTCATGCCCCCCTCATCTTTAATTCCATTTTAAATATATACAGACCACTAGAAAGCCAGGCATCATTCAGTGCCAGAGATTTTTAAGATTCACTAGCTATTAGTAGAAAGTTGCTAGATTCCCATCTGAAATTGGTGGCTACAAATTGGAGTGTTTCTTTTTCTGTGCACGGTATAATATATTTGTTAAAGTGATCAGTGGCCTAGTGCTTTCATTTTATTTCACTGGATTTTGTGTTTATTTAATCTATTTAATTAAACTCATCCCAAAAGTTCCAGTGGTAAATTTAATGATATATCTATTATAACATTTCCAAAAATAATAGATGTTTAAATGTTAAAGTAACTTTTAAAGTCGCGAAGAAATTTATAATTAATAAATTTAGTTATGTCATATATATAAAGATGTGTATCTTAACCATTAGACTCGTGACGTGGTTTCTTAAATACAAATTAAATACGCGAGTGTATATATATATATATATATATATATATATATATATATATATATATATATATATATATATATATATATATATATATATATATATATATATATATATATATAGCCTTAACGGTAAATTTATCGCGCGTTAAGAATATTATTTGATTTTTGAAGTATGATTATGATTGTCATGGGTTTTATATCTTTTTCTCTAGAATGATTACCTTTGCGATCCCAGCATCATTAATAAATCATACAGAGAGTTTCCATACTCGGTTCTTAAACTTCCAGACAGTTTGATGAGACATTTTTTTTTAAATTTAATCTTGTGGTGGTCCGGTGCGGCCTAGAGGTCATAATTACATGAAAGAAAGCCTACAGAGAACCTTTAAAATATTATCATCAAATTTAAATTTCAATCTGTGAGATAAACTGGAAGATGAACAGTGCCAGTAGCAATAATTTATGTACGGCTCTAAATGTGAGAGGATACCGATTTACCTGACTGTGACCGAGCCTAGTTTTTCCTCACTGGATTAAAAACTTTACCGGTCAGTGGCTATCATCACGCACTGAAGGATTATACCATCACCTCATTTTTCACCCCTATGTCGAACTGCGTCAGTGCCATCCCATAGACTCGTTTCTTTATAATAGAAAACACAAGAACTCTTAGAACTTCAAGTCCGGCGATAAGAGGGAATATTTGCTCTCAGTGAAACCTCGCATTATCTGGGGCGGGACATAGAAGGACTAGACAGTTTTCACATGTAAAGAGTTTAATTACTGTGTATATCATGCTATGGATTGTCTGATGCTGCAATCGGTAAGTGTGTGGTGTATATGAGTGTGGATCCTCACAGAGTGTATGAATGACAGGAGATTTATTTTTGCAAAACCCTTTGTTAACTTGCCTACCGGGTAATACGTTTTTCTGTATACCCAGCATTGTTCCTTTAAGTGGGATAATTTGTTAACTCTGTTTCCCCCCCCCCCCCCCCCCTTTTTTCTTTGCTTAGTAAAGGGAAGACACAATTGGGATAACCGTATTTTTGTCTACCACCATAACTAATATTGTAACACCTCTTTTCAGAGAAATTAACTTCATTGTTAGGTTACATTACCTATGTTCCTGATAACTATATATCTTGGGACTGGGTTTACCTTTGTCTAATAAGCGGGAAGGGCTTAGTCGATACCAATCTTCTTTACCCCATCCTCACCTTGTTAATTGTATTTTTCGGTACTTATGATAATTTTTATGTAACCTGTTGGATGTTGTGATTGAGTTTAAATGCTAATAAACAGCATAAACATATATAGTACTGTGTTGGACTACCAAGGCCCAAATCCCTCATATTTGTTTAAGATAGTTGTATCCACGTCGTCTGTGTGTCTGAAGCACCAAATCGGTGTGAGCGCAGATGTGTGTCTGGAAAACTGGCAAATTATAGTTTGACCAGGAGAGTGGAAGAGAAGATTGAGAGAAACGATTTGTCGTAAATAAGTCTGTCTTTACTCTCCTCCAGCACTCTGTGGAGCATCACATTCACTCGCTAACCTCTTCCTATCACTGAGCCTTTCATCATCATTCTACACTCTAAACCGGACTACTATTTCTAGACTCTTTCTCTCAAAATAAATTTACGACACTAAAGACGTAAGAACAATAAACGGTGACAGCAATATCCAGCGACATATTCAATTTTTTTTGTATTTTTTTTTTGGGTGGGGGGGAGTTAACAATTCGGGGCTAGAGGCGACGCTTCGGGGGGCTCAGTCTCAATCTTCCCTCTCTCATCAAGTTATATTGT
This sequence comes from Oreohelix idahoensis, assembly GCA_024509875.1. Lineage (NCBI taxonomy): Eukaryota > Metazoa > Mollusca > Gastropoda > Stylommatophora > Oreohelicidae > Oreohelix > Oreohelix idahoensis. The sequence continues at coordinate 222,325 of JAMPIV010022144.1, read as the reverse complement.
TACAATATGCTCAAAACCAGTGTCTCTTGGCCAGGGGATCATGCACCCCTTGGGTGTTGGAGACATTTTGTGCTAGATATTTGAGATAGTGAATCACCATAACACAGTATTACACATATCACTCAAATACTTTAGTACAACGTAAGACACAGACAACGTGAATTCAGTGAATACAGTACAATGTACTGTAACTTCTTCAGTAAGTTTCAAATATTGGTGCGGGTTACATTCTAAAGAATTATTGGCACTATGTTTACAGTTGTTGGAAAAAAGCTGAAAATTACTCTTAAACGCGTTCCTAATTTTTGTACCTCTGACGAAAAGTTCTCAAATTTGGCTCGCTTTATGCACTAAATATATATATATATTTTTTAAATTTTTTCTTTTCATTTTATGTAAAAAGACCTACTGTTAACTCTTCTTCGGATTTCTGGGATATTTTTGGAGCTAGAATACAAAAGGATGTGAGGTTTCTTAAGATGATGAACAGTGGTGTGAAGCTTTTTTGAGATCTTGAAAAGGGGTGCGAGGCTTCTTAAGATGTTGTAAGGGGGTGTGATGGTTCTTAAGATGTTGTAAAGGGGTGCGAGGCTTCTTAAGATGCTGTAAAGGGTGTGAGGCTATTTAAGATGCTGTAAAGGGGTGTGAGGCTTTTTAATATGCTGTAAAGGGGTGCAAGGCTTCTTAAGATGCTGTAAAGGGGTGTGAGGCTTTTTAATATGCTGTAAAGGGGTGTGATATTCTTAAGATGCTATTAAAAATGGGTGTGAGGCTTCTTAAGATGTTGTAAAGGGGTGCGAGGATTCTTAAGATGCTATAAAAAAGGGGTGTGAGGCTTCTTCTGTAAAGGGGTGCGAGGATTCTTAAGATGCTATATAAAAGGGATGTGAGGCTTCTTTAAGATGTTGTAAAGGGGTGCGAGGATTCTTAAGATGTTGTAAAGAGGAAGGGGACCTCTATAAGGTTAAGAAGCATGGCTCTGATGAGAATTTTGTTTAAAAGGTGAACAACTATCTTTCAAAACGAGTATGTAATCTAATCTTCATACGCTCAAAGGGAGAAAACCAAAAACTTCTTAGCCACCTAGCATATATTATGATACATTTAGGAAAAGGTGGGGCTGGTATTGAAGCCATAATTCTCTATTGTAAATGCGCATCTAGTTCTGTATCTGAATGCAGGAGATCTTGTTTTGCTTCAATGAACCAAGACATAAACATGGCGCATGAGCCACCACTGCAGACGACTTAAGGAAGCTTACGCCAAAGCAACAACTATTGCAGCAGCGGCTTCTGTAGACGTTTGTTTTACATAATGAAGTTTCCAGCATCTGCAGAATCTCACATCAGTCGCCTTTTACGACATGCCTGAGCGAGCAGTAGGTATATTCTTTCTGTGTTCCCTCAGAGCTCCATGTGAACTATAAGGGACGAAATGAGATATGGGAGATTCCGATAAAACATCATCTTGTTTTCCATTTTTAAACTGCCAAATAGTTCAGACATTGGTCATAAAATCCAACAACCTGGGAGGATGATGCTACCGATTGCACCAAGTGCCGATGCTCCCTAAGGCACCGTCTCAGATTGGGCAAAAACAAGCTCTTAAAACAAGCAGAAGAGAAAATAACACGCCGAAAGGAACACCTGGCCACAAAAAAAAAAAAAAAAGCGGCTTAGGGCTATCACCTCAATGGCGCATCATTCTCATAATCAGTTATTCCTGAAGGCGACTGTTATTATTGATAGTTCAGGCACGCACTTTTGCTATTAACGATGCAAATGTATTCACAGAAATTAACTGATTGCTGATATCTCCATTTGCTTTGAAATACCGGACATTTTCTCTCTATTCCCTAAACAGCTTTCTGACGTCACGAAACAGATAATCCCACCGTAAGATTTCAATTCATTAAGGGGAGGTTTCACCCATATTTTGGCATTTTGTTTAAAAATTATCATTTTTACAATATTGATGCTACAGTTTAGTGTCACCATTTTTCTACCTAACGCTATGTTTGTTATTGCAGTTTTCAGCTTAAAAAAATTTTAAATTAATTTTTCAAATACGTATGTTCAGCCACAAATCAGCTAATTATATATGCAAAAAAATTATTTTATAACTTTTTTTATTTATTAACATATTTTAATAATTTTTTCGGTATTTAGTCCAGCCAAAGAATTAGATTAAAATTTTTAACAGTTATGAATCTTAACATAAAATAAAATTTCATTGGCTGAAACTTCTCATGAGGGTCAAAAGATCGCCAGCTTCAACCAATCAGAATCAAGCTTACATTGGACTAGGCTTGCTGCAATGTTTTGATCTGAATCACGCATATTTTCTATTGGGAAGTAGAATTTGCGATATTAACGGTTAGATTTATAGTGATATCTTATTTAATAAAATGGATTGTGTTAATAAATCAACAGCATCAGGTAAAAGAAGGAAAGATAGTCCCATTAAGAGGAAATTTAGAGGTAACATAATTTTTGAAAATCTGGTTCTCTGAAACAACCGAAATTCACAGCTAGGCCTACACGTCAGACAAATGAAATATCGTCAAACTGTCATTCTCAGCCAGCTGAAAGTAAAACTCTAAACACATATTGTAAAGACGTTGTATTTCTTACTACACCTGTAGTACACCACTGTAAAGTATCAGTCTGTCTGCTCTGTAAGGAAGAGTGGTGTGTTGTTGAGATCAGGCATGCTCCAGTCTACCCAGCTGTAAATGGGTAACTCACCCTAGTCCTGAGTTAGGGAAGGCAAAGGCTCCAGGGGAAGCAGGCCCTAAACTTGGTCACTTCAGCCGACGCAGGATGGTGTATGTATGAAGTAGTAGTGTAGAGTGTGATTACCGCGAATGGTGTACTGTTCGTGTGCTGACCAATATAATCACTCATACACATGTGTCTACAAGGCACCAATGCAGACTGCTGGAATCTTAGTTTACTCGATTTATTCAGACGTACACACTGGGACATACGAGTACATCAGGCTTTGTTGACATAACAATTTGTAGGTATACATAGCAGATCTGAAGTCATGACACATGCAGAAATAATGGGTAGTACATCAAAGTTCAATGTCATGATACATCATCTTATGAAACCACGAAAAGGGGGTTTCTAGCAGGATTGAGATCTCTCTGTCACTGTCCGATAATAAGATAAATAATCTGTTCTCTTGGCAGTGATCAAAACAGACGATGACCGAAATCCAACATGGCTACCTTCCTGAGTTGTCGTTCACTCATTCATAGGAAGAATATCAGCCAAAGTTAATTTACAATGGATATATAAAGGATTTCATGAATGGTTCCATGCAGCACTACGGTGATCAGGTTAGTTCACGTAGCCATAACCGCTGCAGGAAAATCTGTCATCTTCGTCGATACAAAACACGACACTAGCATATCGAAGCACCCAAAAGTCAAGCTAGGCCTAACCGACGAGAGATCATCAAAAATACGAGCTGGGTTTACCTGGAGTCCGAATCATCTATATACTGACATAAGGAGAGTCTCTAACACAAACTATCGTAGAGACACTATCTCCTCCAGAAGAAAAAACCACTTCGTAAGACATTTTTTCTTGACGAAGGGACCAGCTCTTGAAAAACGTACCCCGCCATTCTTAGCAGTACATCGGAACTCATCACGACTTGTTAAGACAACTCATACTTCCGCTAACAAGAATCTAGTCCCTCATACCCATCCAAAATATACAATATAGGACTGATTCTACTTGTACTAATAATATGTAATACATATGAATTCAGGCCATAAACACAATAAGCAAATTAATATATTTTCTGGCCCTAAAATTAAGTACAAACGCAAGCGTACTATTCTTGCGCTGGATCGATATCCAGACCGATTACTCCTATAATCAAAAGTGTGAATCAAACATGGATTATCTCGCTTTTACAATAAACAGCATTTTCATACACAGATGGATGCATGACTATATTTTTCCCATATTAAATAACCATATCGATTTTTTTGTAATATGTGCGTCAAAAATATGCACGCAACACATATGCATCATTCTGGAAATTAAATAGTGTTACTTCTACAGCTGTGAAACACACTGGTCCTGAAACTATCGAAGGATACAGAATTATCAGCATTGAAAGTGACTTGCAGTTTGTTAAACAGTTCTCATGTCCAAAGTGTTTTTTAAAATGACATAGCAACAGTTCTGTCTGAACCCAGTGAGAGCAGCAAAAGTTGTTGATGTAGAAATTTTGTCCAATTACTGTAATGCTTGCAGTAAGGCTAGAAAGAAATACAAAACAGATGAAGAATTTGCAGTGTGGATGAAGGTCACAAATCATGCCAAAAAAATCATGAGGGTGCCTCTGGTCTGATGAAATCAAATGGAATGATTAATATTTTTAGAAGATCTGAGGAAAAACATGGTTTGAAGTATGTAAAATATCTTGGAGATGGGGATTCAAAAAGTTTTAAATCTGTTGCCGAGGCAAAGCCACAAATGTATCCGGGACTTCAAATCGAAAAATTAGAATGCTGCGGCCATGTTCAGAAACGAATGGGACGACGTCTCCTTGATAAAGTTGCAGAATGTAAAGGCAAGCACTATGAAGAAGATGGGAAAAAGTATAAGGGTATTGGAAATTTTGGAAGATTAACAAAGAGTGCTATTATGAGAATACAAGGTCATTACGGTGCCGCAATAAAAGGAAATATTGGTTCAATTTCCAATATGAAAAAAAGCATAATGGCCATTCTCAAGCACCGTGCTGGAGATCTGAAGATTGTGGAGATTGGTGCCCAAAGGATATAAACAAGGCTAACAAAAACAGGCTGCCTAAATTTGTCATTAAAGAAATTCAGCCTGTCTTTGATGAATTGTCTTAAGACTTCTTGTTGTCAAAATGTCTTCATGGAGGAACACAGAACTCTAATGAGTCTTTCCACAATCTGATCTGCAACAGATGTCCCAAAGCAGCATTTGTAGGAAGAGACAGATTAGAACTTTCAGTTTATGATGCTTTGATAGTTTTCAATGATGGAGAACTTGGGAGAAGAGGAATTTTTGAAAATCTTGTTCTATCTTTTGGGAAATACTGCTTCAAAGGATTTTCTGGTTTTGACGCAGCATGGGTCTGTGCTTCCCTAAGATCATATGATATGAAAAAAGCAGAATACAGGCACAGAAAATCTTTCCTGGATTATAAGAGTACCAACAAAAAGAATGGATATGCAATTGGTGGATTCTAATGTGAGTATGACTATTTTAAGGCATGTTTTCCCTGTATTTTGCTTATTTCTACGATATTGTTTTTCAGCAATTTTGATGACATCATGTCAGGATTACTCAAAAAGTTTTAAAGCTAAAGGCTTTAAACTTTGTATACTATGATCTCATACTGTACTGCTTGTCCCCTTCTAATTTTAAAAGTATAAACCTGTAACTTTTTGATCAGTGAATTTGTAAAGTATCTCTACCCTGTATTTTTATCAAGAAAAATGGGTCTAATTTTTGAAATTTCATAAAAAATCACTCAGACAGTTTATGAAAATGAAACTAGAAGGGAGTCTTGAGAATGCAGTGATCTATGTGCAAGCCAAATTCCAATGTCCTATCTTTGCAAATAAAGTGTGCATCTTGACACACAAAAGTTTCTATTTTTAGTAACAATATGCAAATTAGGACCCAATATAATTATTTTCCAATGATTCAGCATTTTTTATTAGATGCTTTGATGTCCTAAACATGCCCAAAAAAAATGGAGCTTGTAAAGACAAACATAAAAATAAAATTTTTTTTGGTGAAACCCTTAAGATGCTGTAAAGGGGTGTGAGGCTTTTTAATATGCTGTAAAGGGGTGTGATATTCTTAAGATGCTATTAAAAATGGGTGTGAGGCTTCTTAAGATGTTGTAAAGGGGTGCGAGGATTCTTAAGATGCTATAAAAAAGGGGTGTGAGGCTTCTTCTGTAAAGGGGTGCGAGGATTCTTAAGATGCTATACAAAAGGGATGTGAGGCTTCTTTAAGATGTTGTAAAGGGGTGCGAGGATTCTTAAGATGTTGTAAAGAGGAAGGGGACCTCTATAAGGCTAAGAAGCATGGCTCTGATGAGCATTTTGTTTAAAAGGTGAACAACTATCTTTCAAAACGAGTATGTAATCTAATCTTCATACGCTCAAAGGGAGAAAACCAAAAACTTCTTAGCCACCCAGCATATATTATGATACATTTAGGAAAAGGTGGGGCTGGTATTGAAGCCATAATTCTCTATTTTAAATGCGCATCTAGTTCTGTATCTGAATGCAGGAGATCTTGTTTTGCTTCAATGAACCAAGACATAAACATGGCGCATGAGCCACCACTGCAGACGACTTAAGGAAGCTTACGCCAAAGCAACAACTATTGCAGCAGCGGCTTCTGTAGACGTTTGTTTTACATAATGAAGTTTCCAGCATCTGCAGAATCTCACATCAGTCGCCTTTTACGACATGCCTGAGCGAGCAGTAGGTATATTCTTTCTGTGTTCCCTCAGAGCTCCATGTGAACTATAAGGGACGAAATGAGATATGGGAGATTCCGATAAAACATCATCTTGTTTTCCATTTTTAAACTGCCAAATAGTTCAGACATTGGTCATAAAATCCAACAACCTGGGAGGATGATGCTACCGATTGCACCAAGTGCCGATGCTCCCTAAGGCACCGTCTCAGATTGGGCAAAAACAAGCTCTTACAACAAGCAGAAGAGAAAATAACACGCCGAAAGGAACACCTGGCCAAAAAAAAAAAAAGCGGCTTAGGGCTATCACCTCAATGGCGCATCATTCTCATAATCAGTTATTCCTGAAGGCGACTGTTATTATTGATAGTTCAGGCACGCACTTTTGCTATTAACGATGCAAATGTATTCACAGAAATTAACTGATTGCTGATAGCCTATCTCCATTTGCTTTGAAATACCGGACATTTTCTCTCTATTCCCTAAACAGCTTTCTGACGTCACGAAACAGATAATCCCACCGTAAGATTTCAATTCATTAAATAGATTACGCATTAAAATGAATATAAAACAAAGTAGTGTGAGTGCATTGGCGATTGATTGACACACAGTGAAGAGAATAAAGATGGAATCCTGAAATCGTATGCTCAAAAGCTTTCTATCTAGTTTCAGCCAATGAGCGGGCGGCAATTGTCGTTAAGTCGATTTCAGGTGGGCCTATTTATAGATGACAAACGGGCTTCTATTATGTCCAAGGGGAGATTAACGAGAGAAATTGAAAGTTAAGGCGTATTACGGTAGGAGAATGAAATACAGACGGACAGGCACAGAAATACAGACGAGTAACAGACTTGAATTTTTAGCCATCCTAATGTGAATGTTCGATTGGCAGAGGGGCTAGAGAGCTGGCATCAGTCGCGGCAAAGGTGCTAGGTTCGATACACGGTATCGACACCCTATCCAGTGTACCCAGCTGTAAATGAGTACCTGACTTTGCTCTTGAGTTAGGGAAGGAAACGGCAGCGAAGAAGGGAACTGGTCATCTCACCTCTCGAAGCTGGACCTAGTGTAGTGAAGTCTCTGACAATTCACTCCTCGACGGCAGTATATGCCCTGGGACAACCTTTTACTATAAATGTCTTCGTACACGCTGACCAAAGTCTAGAGAATCTAACAAATCGAGAAAAATAAACAGTATGTGAAAAGATGTGAATTTATATGAGTACACGAATCTTTACACTTCTGTAGCACCCGCATTTCTTTATTTTGTATTTCACTCTGTCATTCTTTAAAACAGGATCAATTCACAAAATGGATTTTAGGGCGACCTTTTGTCCGATCTCTCTTTCACTACGGCAGTAATCAGTTACATTTGTAGTACTGATTTTATTGCGAGTTTTTTTGCGGGTCGCACCCTTTTTCGTTCTCTGCTAGGCAGCAGATATTTGATATTGTCAAAGCATTTGACACTCCTTGTTGATGTACCTCACATGTGCTAGGCGCGGCACAGCTTTGCTGAGATTAAGCGCAGATTAACCCATGTTGGTCTGCTTAGTTTTCACGCAGAGTTTTGTGCTTAAGCGAGAGATAACAAGATTACTCGTCTGTGCAACACATTTTGGACAGACACGTATGACACAATCGCTTCCTGTCCGACTTGTTATGACAAGATTACTTTAGATAGTAATAATTTGTAACATCTGAAACACATTGTCGTATGAGTTTACAGATGTGATGGTGAGTTCGCCTGCCAGGGATCGGATATTTTAATGCAATTTACGGAAGACTTGACCCCTACATTACGTTCAAAATGTTTCCATGTCAGGAATATTTTGAAATTGCGCGCCCCCCCCCCTCTCCCCCTTCCCAACTAGCATGTTTGAAATGATTTGAGGTTTTGCCTAGCCTTATAACAAACAGAGCGGGGGAAGACAGTGAATATAACTTGACGTTTTAGTCAGTCAAATTTACTGTAAAGATCGATTGCCAAGACGACACAACCAGACCTTGCCAGAATGAAGACTAGAATTCAGAATTCCATTTTACCAGACCGGACCTTTTATTGGAGTATTTATCAGGACTTACAAAACAGCCCCGGAATTCTCTATCATTTTAAATAAGGAAAATCGGAATATCCGAGGAAACTGAACACGGAGTCAGAGAAGGAATTAAAGTTAAAATTAACGACCCCAAGTACACGTGTAAAAAGGCATCAGCTAGTGCCTTAAACTTCATTCATATGAGAAAAAAGTCTGTGAGCCAGGATTGGTGTAAGTTGTCATTTTACATTCTATATTTTCATTACTAACATGTGAACAAATATGTATATTGTGGTGAAAAATACAGTGATACAACGTTAAAATATCTCCAATTATAAAGATAACGGGGTGTGATAATTTTACCATGATACAACGTTAAAATATCTCCAAATTTAACGATAAAATGTAGGGTTAAAAATAATGCGTCAGATACTAGGAGACATGCTCGCCCATGCCAGCCTTTCCCACCGCCATTAAAACTAACGAGTTAGAAGTGCAGACGAAACGTTTACCCTTTGTAGACGGGAGAGAACGGAGGACACCAAAAGGAAAAATATGACTGAACACGTGTTTGAAGTTCGAACGGCAAAAAGACGCAATTGGGGGTGAAAGGAAAAAAATTCTCGTCCCTAGTTGACATAAGTATCGAAATGGACAAGAAAAAAAAAAAAAAAAAAAAAAAAAAAAAAAAAAAAAAAAAAAAAAAAAAAAAAAAAAAAAAAAAAAAAAAAAAAAAAAAAAATAATAAAAAGGACCTTAGCTCTTATTCGAGACAGTCATTTCTTGGACGTTTTTCGATACTTGGTCTTTATTTGAATGCCGCAGCAAAACACATGAGAGAAGGTTCTCGAACAAATTTCAAAAACTACACTTGAGAAAAAAATATGTTTTTCTTAATAATAGAGTTATGAAAATAAAACCTAGCTAGTTTGATAGCCCATCTTGAGCAGAGAAATAATATGCTTTCATTTATACAGACGGATAGATAATAAGGAAGATATTGACAAAAGACTGTATTGTTCATATCAGACGAGCGACTGCACTGTTAAACAATGTCACTAAAGTTTCAAAAATTTTGGCCTTGAGCATGCAAACGTAAAAATCGAGCTGTAATTAAAGAGAGGGGAAATGGTGGAGAATTGTAGCTAAAAATAACTTAGGAGGCAGATTCGTGTAGGAAATGCATGTAGAACCAAGCGTGTTTTTTTTTTTGAAAAATCAAGTAGAGACAGACGGACTAACAGACCGTAATACATACTTGACTGAGATTTGACTGAAGTGACTTTTGGTTATAGATTTGAAAGTTAGGGGGGAAGTCGGCGATTGGTCAACGCATTTTATAGTAGCGGGACAGAGAGGTGAAATTTTGCCATTTGACATAAGTCTGTTCAGAGACGCAGTTTAAATTAATAGTGGTGTTGATTCTAGAAGAATACAAATATATAGTGGGACGCCATCATACAGCCAGCAGCTCAGCTGAGTTTTGCTAGCAAATTTAACTGTGTTCTCAATTCTGAATTCTGGTAAGAATGAACAGTATTTATTTGGTATATTTTAATAATTCGAGTGATTGATACTGCCATATCATAAAAATGATTACGACAAGTAAGTGTTCGCTCTAGGTCCCCAGCCCAAGTTCAGGGTCTAGAGACATACATACAAAGAAAATATATAGGAACGCCTAAATAAAACTATGAAAAAAAGATCTAGTGTTGAGATCAGTGGAACATATCACCTATCTTATTCAATAGCAGGAAGCTATTGAACATATCTCAGATGCAATGTAGTCTTGGGGAACTAGTACTATGTGAAAACAACTAGGTAAGATGTGCTGTGTGGTCAGAGAGATCTGACCCATTCTGTGTGGTGTTGTTGTGTCGTGTTGTGTGCAGAAGTGGCTCAAGAGGTAGAGTTCTGACACATGACCCAATACTTTTGTTTCAGAACTGTGAGTTTCTATTTGGCACCGAAGTGGTGTCAAATGCTGTTATAAGACTACACAAGAGTGTGCCTGTGCAGACTAAGATTGGTGTCAGTGAAGTCTAACGTTGTACTCCAGATTCGGAGAGGAGTGGGCCACCAGATTCCAGCACCAGAACTACTCAGTCAAGATACGTGAGCGTCTGGCCTGCTGGACATTCACCAACTAATTTACTAACTAACTCACCAACTATATTACCATCAACTAGAACATATCATTTGGGAAATAAAACTTGTATTCCTCCCATCAGTAAATGGACAATGTTTTGGTAGTCACAGAGTGGAAGTGATGACACCACCCCAACAGCATATCTAGTAATAAGTTCTCCTGGGACTATCTTAATATAATTATTATTAACCAGTCATTTGAAATAATTAGGTACACATTTTCCATTTTATTATGTCATACAATTATGCATTCCATTTATAACTCCATAATATTTCTTATGTTCTGACCAACTAAACATTTGGTTCAGAACAAATAAATTTATCAAAAGATTTAAATTTTAAAACTAAAACAGCCTGAGTTAGTTCAGTGTGTTATAAATTTTATTAATATTATTAGACTTATTGATTATCTGTGTGTGTGTGTATGTAATCTACCACAACACATTACATATCAGTACCCTAGACTTTTAACGTAGCCACATTCATTAGTAAAAAAGATATGTGTGAGGTCGTAAGTGGTAGTAAGAAGGGCCTTCTGTAATTCACATCTACATTTATCTCAGGAGCCTTCACAGCTGACCTCATACATCACACTAGGTTACATCAACCATACAATACCATCAAAATCCACTACACGGGTAAGATAACATGTAGGGATAAAATTATACGTAAGATACTAGGATACATTCTCGCCTACGCCAGCGCTTTCTACCGCCATTGAAACTAACTGGTTAGACATGCAGACGAAACGGTTTACTCTTTTAAACGGGGGGGGGGGGGGGGGGGGGGGGGGGGAACGGAGAGGAAAAAGGAAAAAATATGACTGAACACGTGTTTGAATCTAAAAAGCAAAAAGACGCAAGTTGTAGTTTAAAGAAAAAAATCACGCCACTAGTTGACACAATGTAAGGAATTGGTAGAAAAAGGACCTTGGCTCTTATTAGAAACAGTCATATCTTGGACGCTTTTACGATAATTGGTTGTTTTATTTGAATACAGCGGCAAACGCAGTGGACGAAGGTTCAAAAACATCTTTCAAAAAACTAACCTTGAGGAAAGTAGGATTTTCTTTAATAATAAAGTTATGAAAATAAAACCTAGCTAGTTTGATAGCCCATCTTGAGCAGAGAAATAATATACTTTTAATTATACAGACGGACAGATAACACGGAAGATATTGACGAAAGACTGTATTGTTCACATCAGACTAGCGAACAGGTTCTTGTGCATATTTCACTAAAGTTACGTTTTGGTGTCCTTGAGCCCTAAAAATGCAAAATTCAAACTGCAATGAACTAGAGGGGAAAGTCGGAGGATAGAAGCTAAAAATAACTTAAAGGTGCAGGTTTGTGCAGTTTTTACGTGTAGTTGGTCCAAGAAACAAGTGTATTTTTGTGAAAAACCAAGTAGAGACAGACGGACCAACAGACAATAATACACACTTGACTGAGATGTGACTGAAATTTGACTTTTGGTTTGAATATTTGAAAAAAAGTTAGAGGGGAAGTCCGTGATTGTACAAATGTATTTATATTGGTGAATGGGAGACGCGCACTTGTACCATTTGTTAGAAGACTGTCCAGTAACACAGTTCTAGACTGATAGCGGTGATTTCCCGGAATTAATACATAAAAATCAGTGGGACGCCCTAGTCTGGCCAGCAGCTCAGCTGAGTTTTGCTAGTCCGTAATAACTGTGTTCTCATTTCTGAATTGTGGTAAGGCAAAAAGCATTTATCTTGTTTATTTTAATATTTTGAGTGATTGATACTGCCATATCATGAAAAATGATTACGACAAGTAAGTGCCTGCTCTAGGTCCCCAGCCGCAGTCCAGGGCCTAGAGACAAACTAATAATATATGGAAACCTATCTAAGACTATGGAAGGAGGATCGATTATTGACATCAGTGGGAACATATCACCCACCTTATTAAATAGAAGAAGAAACTATTGAACATATTTCGGATGCAATGCAGTCTTGGGGAACTTGTACTAATTGATAACAACTGGGTGAGATGTGTTACGTTGGTCAGAGAGATCTGACTCAATCTGTGTAGTGTTGTTTTGTGGTGTTGTGTGTAAAAGTGGCGCAGTGGATAGAGTACTGACACATGGCACAAATTTTGTTTCAGAGTTTCTGATCTGGCACTACGATTGTGCCAGATACTCTTGTAGAAGTGCAAGAGCGGGTGTCTGTGCAGCCTAACATTTTACTCCAGCTATTGAGAGGAGTGGGCCACAAGAATTCTATACTACATCATTACAGGCCAGTAAACTGCAAACCTGGCCTGCTGGAGATTCATTCATTCAATATTTCCACCATAAATAACGAAATAAAGCGTGTTAAAGAAACATTACATCAGTCCATATGTTAAGGACTATAAACTTTTGTAACCATAGCTTGAGCATGATGACGCCACCCCAACTAACCATCCAGTGCTAGTGTTCCCAAGACTTTGTAGATACCATTAATATTAATCATTGTAATAATATACCTATGTACAAAAGTTATATTTGATTATGCAATATATATATATATGCATTTCATTGATAAATACCTATCATTTCATAAGTTCTGACCAAAAGAAACAATTGGTTTAGGACTAATAAATAAAAAAAAAAAAATTTTTAAACTTAAACTTAAACAGCCAGTGTTAGTTCAGTGTATTGTAGAGATTATTATTATTATTAGACTTATTATTTACATGTGTGTGTCAGTGTATTTTATTACCTACACATTACATTTCAGTACCCTAGACTTTTAACGTAGCTAACACTCATTATAGTAGAATAGGTCTGTTTGAGGTCGTAAAGTGGTAGCAGAAAGGCCTCCTGTAACTCCCATAAACTTTTATCTCAGGAGCCTTCACAGCTGACCTCATACAGTACACTAGGTAACATATCAACCATACAATAACATCAAAATCCACTACATATATATTACCATGTGAATACTAATATGTGAAAATCGCCAGTGGATTTTCCAGTCATTTGAGGCTGGCAAACTCAGCGCATAGAATGATGATTTCATGAACCACCACTGCATGGGCTGGCAACTGCTTTATTGCTAATTTCATAAGGAGAACTAAACGCATCAGTAGTCCCAGTTTCCATATGGAGCAGGGAGGGAAAGATGAAAGAAATGATGTACATTCTAATTATAATACTTACAGTTTCAAACCATTGTAAATGTCGATGTTAACATATTCACTTTAAAACTAATGGAAGTTTCAAACTTTTCAAATCAGCGTAAACATAAATGAAAACATATTCAATTTTATTGTGAACACTTTTCAATCAGTGGAGATGTAAATGTAAACATATTATATCTGTACTATTAACCTTTTCATTTAAATGTAAAGTAACTATAAAAGCTATTCAATTTAAATGTAAAGAAAGTTTTCTCTCGATGGATTAGTTAATTCTCATCGAAAGTAAATGGGATGGTGGAATAGGAATAGGGGACACATCAGTATCAGTGGCGTATCCTGGTAATGCGAGCTAGGCGTGCTGCTACTTAAAATGAATATGTACGCCTACTTTTTAACTTCTTCCCCTCTTAATTTAAAAACCAACTATATTCAATTACGCAACGATAGTTATTAGGGGTATATGTCAATTATCTCCGAAATACTAATTAACTTACAACTTGAAACTCACTGTCACTGTAATAGTCTGCATTCCCGGCAACTAACAAAAATTAATCACAAAAAACACTCAACGGACACAGCCGATTTTTACAACTCGAGAGCTGCAAGTCCACCGCACGCATGTTCGTATTGTATTGACGTATCTGGCATTGACCCCGATCCACACAAACCAATATTCAGACGTGAATCCGAAAGACGCAGCACGCATTGTGACGGAATTATCCGAGAGACTTCGGGCGATTGTAACCAACCAATAAAAACTGCACTATAAAACGCGTCTGGGAAACTGAAACTAGATATGCGGGAAAATCCGTTATCCTGATGCGTGCGGTCCGAAAGCAGAACTTTGGAAGATTAGAAGAGAAATATTTTATAGAATAATAAATTAAATTTTTATTTTCCTTCGGGCATAGGTGTGCACAGCACGCACAGCACACATAGAGAATACGCCACTGATCAGTATGTATCGGGAAATGCAATACTCAGGAGAGCGTTGCGTTTCTATTCTTTTATCATAGTTGGTGGTAGTAGCAGCTGAAGGGTAATATATCTGGAACAAGAAGGGGACAATGGCCTGAGCTTTAAGACGAGGGACCAACTTTGTAGACTCTCCCTGACACTCATGGGAACGAGCTGCACCTTCAACCTTGACCAGCGACGAGCATGAGCAATGTAAAAAGAACCAACCCAGCGGGAGCAGAAATAACCACTGGCGGCTAAGTGGAATATATAAACTGCCGAAGTGAACTTTATTTCCATAGAACCTACTTTCCATCAATTGTGAGCATTTGCTTTTAAACTATTCAATTATTTTCAAACTGTTAAAACTTAAGTAATTATTAAATTTTGTTATTTGTAATTTTAC
Source organism: Oreohelix idahoensis (assembly GCA_024509875.1). NCBI lineage: Eukaryota > Metazoa > Mollusca > Gastropoda > Stylommatophora > Oreohelicidae > Oreohelix > Oreohelix idahoensis. Next base: position 207,126 of record JAMPIV010022144.1, on the reverse strand, counting down.
AAATTTAGCTTTGATTTAATCATTTTAAATGCCCTACATGTTTCTCTTAGTCAATTTACTACACACACCCTAAACAGAGTTATACCAGAATAATAAGAATTCCACTGAGTAAATCAGAGGTGGAACCTCAAACGGGCTAAGATTAAACGTCGTTTAATTCTTCACAAAAGTTGTCGGCAGATTCTAGAATTAACGTGCTCAGCCAATGCAGCATTGTTTTCGCTTATCTGAATATCCTGTGAACACTCCATTGAGATAGAAGCGTCATTACCCTTCTATTTACAAATCTACCAAGAGTAATCTTGTGCGAAGGTAGACACCTGTGAAGCCCATATTAGATACTCTTGAGTTTTGGCCACTGTTGGACCACTACTGCAAAGCAGTGAAGGCAATACCGTCACAGATCATCCTTGAGAAATTTAAAGAGTGGGTTAAAAAAAGGGGGATAATGCATGTTACGGGGACAAAAAAAAAACAAAGAAAACCGCCTACATTGCGACCACAAGACCTCCATCGAGGACAAACTAACAAAATCAGAATGGAAACGAAAAAAAAAAAAAGAAGAGCTGAGTGAGAGACATGAGAAATTAAGCAAACTAATACCACCGGTCCTTTCTGCGTGACCGGAATCGTGTGCTGAATACGGAAAAGCAAATATAAAAATAAAATGATTGAAAGAGGCAGTGGACATGTAACTGAGAGAAGAATGAACCCGTTTTCAATAATACAGATCATGCGCAGACCAGGTATCTATACTGCACACAACGGCTGAACAAATCTTGGAATTGATGTCACCACATTGGATTTGTGGACTAGGAAAAGTGCATTCGGCAGTTTAGGCTGAAAATAATTTTGGAAACCAATAAGGCATTATGAAGTCTCCATGAAGTTCAATATAACATAATAGAAAAAATAAATAAAGATACAAAATACTTAATTCTTCGTGAAGTTCAGTATAACCTAATAAATAAAATAAATGCCGACATAAAATATATAATTCTTCATGAACAACAAATGACAAAGCTGTTTCGGATAAGCGCTGGAGTGCGGCAGGGATGCCTCTTGTCATTCCTTCTTATGATACTGACTGTAGATTGGATTATGAAAACAACATAAGTCAGAAGAAATGGAATTCAGTGGATGTAGACTTACAAAGCACATGGACGATCTAAAATTTGCCGACGATGCTCTTGTGTACCATAACAGTGACCTGATGGAAAACAAAATGGGAATACTTTGTGAAGTGTTAGAAATTGGGTCTGAAAATCCACACGAAATAGTCAAAGGTTATAAGAATAAATGCAGCAAATGTCATTCAGATTGTATTTGGGGAAACATCTCGACTAAATATGGATCAATACATATATTTTGACAACAATAGTAGTGACACGGAGGAACAGGCAGTGATTTCAAATTAGGAGTACAACCAGCAAAATGTGCTTTCATTGGTGTTCCCGGAAACGGAGCCTCCCAGATCTGGGGCAGAGTTGCGTCTCGGCTCCGATCACGCTCACTGGTGCAGCCACCTCACTGCACTTATGGAAGGACATGAGGTATAGCATACATATAGGCGTGAGGTGTCAGGGAAGCAAACCCATAAAAATTGCTTACTGAAATCGGATTTGTCGGGCAGAAAGGCGCAGATATCGCAGCGTAGCTGTAAACTACGACACCACGCACTTACCGCTCAAAACTAACGGCCAGCTTTGGAAGACACAGATATGGTTTGGAGCGAACGCAAACAACAACAATAACAAATGTCAAAGCAGTCCTTTTGTATAACTCTGAAACATAAATAATAAAAATCTATTTAAAATAAAACTACAAGGAAGAACCTACAGATTTTTACAAAAGACATCTTGCAAGAATAGAAGGATTGAGAATTTATCACAAGTACACCAATGCGTACCTTATAGAAAAGGCCAGGCACGTACCAAGGAAAGGGGAGGACAAGGCACTGGCGTTGGATTGAATACGCATAGCGGAAACAAGCTGGTTGCGTTACAACTGGGATTCCAAGGTCAAGAGGGATAGAGGGAAACCGAAATTACACGAAGGGAGCTGATGACAGACATAAAAGTGAAGACACGGAAAGACCTCGAACATTCGATACACGATTAAACGGCGTAGCTCTTGCTTATTCACAGGATATGAATAAGCGAGAGCAGATGGACAGGGACGGGGAAAATAAAAACAGCTACAGGGGAAACAGTACTTTATTCTGGTAGAGAGGATGGTCAGCACAACGAAGGTGTAGCCATTATCCCGAAGAGAGGAAAAGAAAGGTTTTTACTGGAATGGAAACCCATCAACAACAGACTGATAAGAAAAGGACTGAGAGGGAGATTCACCAACACTACAATGATACAATGCTACGCACCAACAAATGACAGCGATGAAGAGGCCAAAGATGAATTCTATCAACAACTGCAAAAAGAAATGGAAGACACACCTAGATACGATCTTATCATAGTAATGGGAGACCTCAATGCGAAAGTTGGAACACACAATACATATAATGAAAGAATAATGGGGAAATACGGCAGCGGAACAGCAAACCAAAATTGGGATAAATTAATAAGTTTCTGTAGCATTAACAACCTGGTCATTTCCACACAAGAAATTCACACAAATGAAATTCACAAATTAACATGGATGTGAAAATACAGACATTCCACGGAAAGAAGAAATCATCACGGCAATCAAAGTGTTAAAGAATGGAAAAGCTCCTGGCCACGATAACTTAAATGCAGAGCTATTTAAGACAGACCCTGAGCTAGCAGCAGAACTACTAGAACCACTATTTGCACAAGTCTGGAAAACAGGGACAACACCAACGGAGTGGAACAAAGGAATAATTGTCAAATTGCCCAAGAAGGGAGACCTTGCAGACTGCAATAATTGGAGAGGAATCACTCTTCCCAACAAAATACTAGGCAGGATAATTATACAAAGAATTTCAAAAGCAATAGACCACAAACTGAGGAAAGAGCAAGCAGGATTTAGAAAGAACAGAAGATGTGCAGATCATATATTTACCCTCAGGAACATTATAGAGCAGTGCTCAGAATGGCAGAGACAGCTGTACATTAATTTTGTTGTTTTTGAAAAGGCTTTTGACAGTATACATAGGGACAGTCTATGGAAAATTCTGAGGGCTTATGGAATTCCAAGCTTCATAGTGTCGATCATAAAAAGCCTCTATGCCAACTTTACGTGTAGCGTTGGGCAGAGCAACCTAACCTTTGATGTGAAGACAGGAGTACGACAGGGATGCCCCTTATCAACCACTCTATTTTTAACAGTCATAGACTGGGTGATGCGACAGACAACAGAGGGCAGTCCAAGAGGAATAAGATGGACCACATTTTCTATATTGGAAGATCTGGAATATGCAGATGACATTGCCCTACTAGCACATTCACATCAGCACATCCAGGAAAAAACGGATAGACTTAATAAGTATAGTCAGCAGGTGGGCCTGAACATCAATCTAAAGAAGACAGAGGTCATGACACTCAATGTGAGCAACCCCGAGCCCATAATAGTAAGGAATCAACAACTGGAACAGACAGACACCTTCACATAGCTAGGATGCATAGTAACACCAGATGTCGGAGCAAGCAAAGACATCAACAACAGAATGAACAAAGCAAGAACAGCCTTTTTTATTCTAAACAACATCTGGAAGTCCTCTCAGTACAGCACAAGCACAAAATTAAGATTATATCAGAGCTGTGTGCTTTCTGTGCTTCTCTATGGTGCGGAATGCTGGAGAGTAACAGAGAAGGAAATGTCGAAATTGTCCTCTTTCCACACAACATGCCTAAGAAAAATTCTCCGAATCTTTTGGCTGAATACCATCACCAACCAAGATCTGCTTACTCGGAGCAAGCAAGAGGACATGCACACCATCATAGCTGGCAGACGCTGGAGCTGGGTTGGCCATGTGTTGCAGTGTTAGTTTATGAAGTGAGGACTGGTCACGACATCAATTAATAATATGTGACAGTGTCGGTGTGTTGATTCTTCTTTTAAAGTAAACTAGGTGACTGGGGCAGGCCTAGTTGTCTACCTTCTATTTGTCAATTTGGTCCATTGACCTATCTTCCAAGTAAGAGTATATCTTAATACTGGCCCTCACCGCCAGAGTTATTAATTCCTGGATGATATCTTCTCAAACTTCCAACCTAAACTCGTTCCATCCCTTCTTATGATGTTACTTAAGTGACAGCTTCGTATAGCAGTTATCCCCTTATGCCTGTTATCTTGTTTACTCAAGCACTCAACAACCTTTTAGAGAGCTAACCCAACTTGAGAAGTGTTCCATCAAAACAAGTGATTTATTTACATCAAAAATTCCATCATAACAGGAGGCATGTGGTACAAATTCCAGGTACAAACATTTCCTAACTGCCTCTTGTATGTCCCATTCCTTCTGGGCACACTCACATACCTATATATATATATATAGTTATAGCTCTCTGCCTGAGAACATATTCAGGTATGGTTTATACATATTTTCTTCCCTTAAGGCTTTTCTATTTATTCTGGCTTCTCCCAAACCTTCCATCAACTCTTTCCTGAGTTGGTTTCTTTTGTCTACTAATCCTGTCAATTTTGACTCAATTTAATCAAATACCATCATCTAAAAAAATCATATATGCAAATCAATTCATTGGGTACACCTGTTGCGATATCCTCATACTTATACCTGCTAGAGAGCGCATGTTTCATCCTGTAAATACAATCAGCCTTCAATTGCTTACTCATCTTACTTGTAGCAGTCGATGTTGCAAAGTTCATTATACAATAGCCCAACACGGCTATTAAGTCCCTGTTCTTCTGTAAAATCTCCTCAGCTGCCTACTTAGTCTCAGTTTATTCACCTCATAGTCAATTTTGTAGCTTCAGCTTCGTTTCTCATTATTCTGTGCTCACCTAGTTGTAAGCGTCGTTAACCTTGTAATACTTTGTTTCAACTTCTGAAATAATTCTATTCAATGTCTATCAAAAGTTATGAGTCAAAGGACCTACTTACTCTGGTTGCACAGAATCCTCACAACACTCATATTTCTTACTATCACCTCTTATCTCTAAACCTATTTTTAAAACACCGTTCTGTCTTTCATATGTGAATAGATTCTACTACTCTAACTAGGTCTATAGGATTCTTCAGAAGTATTCATTCTGTTTCTCACAGAAATTAAACTTGAGCCTGGCAGAATAGACATTCCTGCCACTCTACGTCCTTAACTAGGACTGCTCCTGCGAAAATGCGACCGCTCGACAGCGCGTCTAAATGGGTTCTCTTCTATAAAATCATTATCAGCTGATCTGTCCTTGTTTACTGTAAATTCATTGGTTCCTCCTATTCTTCGCTCAGCTGAAATATGTTCACGCTTATCCGCTGTGTAAACAACTCAGTGAAGTGTCATCCGTTGTCCTGGTAAACTTTTCACGTGCATATTTTTTTTCCTCTCAACTCACTTAATCATATAAGGGAGGTAATTACCCATTGTCTCCCTTTGCATATTTGACTTAACCTTATATTGTCTTTTCTAAAGCTTGCTATACAATTCTTATATGTACATTTTCTAAACCATAATTACCAACTCTCCAAATCTACTTATGTGTAATTAAGTTCTTTCCTCCCCTGACTTTAATAATTAGAGTCTTCTCCCTTTGATCAAAGCATGATTTCACTCATCTTATTTCCCTTTTAGCAAGACAAATAGTCTTTATTCAAATCTATTCTTATTTCTTAAACCATTTTTTCATACCTTCCCTCTTAACCAAAACCAAATCACCGCTTATAATTCCTGCTTGAGCATTTTATAATGCTCCTAGCAAAGTGAACGGTGACACATGTCGAAAACCTACAGTGTATTTTACACTGTACAACCCCACGGCCTAATATCTGGATTTTGGCTGGGATCATGTGTCTACACACAGGGACCAGTAGTGACATTTATGTCATGAGGTCCTTTGTGTGAAAACATAGAAGATCACTACAATGACACATGGTGTCATTGGGTCTTCGTGTGTTGTGACATGTGGTCTTGACCAGAGCCGGGTATAGGCAGGGGCCAATGCAACCTCATGCGAGGAAAAAATATGCAACCTCGTGCGAGGAATATTAAAAAAAAAAAAAAAAAAAAGGTGACACATGTCCTCAGAAGAGACCCCGATGCCATTACAAGAACAGCTTTGCTATGGACCCCTGAAGGAAAACGAAAGAGAGGCCGACCAAAAACAACTTGGCGGAGGACTGTGGAGGCTGAGATGCAAAAAATGAACCAAGAGTTGGGGCACTGTACGAAGGATGGCCACCGACCGAGCAAAGTGGAATCAATTTGTTGTTGCCCTACAAGACGCCACTAGGCGTAATGGCCACTGACTGCTTTGACGGTCGGTGGCTAAGGATCAAAGAAGAAGAAGAAGAAACAGCGTAGCATCAATTTGTTGAAGGCCTATATTCCTCATGCTGCTGTAGGATGCTGATGATATTGATAATGCAGATGCTGATGATTATGAACATAATGATGATGATAATGCTAATGGTGATGATTACTTAAAATGCATTTGAGAATGAATGGATTCAGTTTAAAAGACGAGATAAAGGAAAATTCAGAAGGGTTTGCACGCCTTATTTTAAACACTTTCAAAATAAAGCTCGCCCGCCCGTGGATCACTATAAAAACACTTGCATTTATAGACAATAATGACATTAATGCTTTCACGCGTTGTCTCGTATCTCGGTATTTTGATTTGTTATTTTGATTAAATAAATGGATGGATTCACTTTATTTCTTACAATGCCTGCATCATGTGTGTGTGTGTGTGTGTGTGAAGCGTCTTAGAGTGGGTTATCTATTGGTTTTTCGATTCTATGCTCGTCTGCGGCCTATTGTGCTGATTTGGTTTGGTTTTAACAACCATCTTCCTTGCACACGGATGTCGTGGTTGAGTTAGAGTGTAGAGTATTTGTCGAGTTGGACAATAGTAGTGAAACCGACAAGGGATAGTGGACTGACAGAGTTATAGATTACACACACAGAAAGGTGTAAATAGGAGATGGACTTGAGACAACCTGGAAGAAGATTTACCAAAATGATCTCTCTCTCCAAGCCTCAACTCACTTTACTGTCTAAGCATCTCCTGCTCTCTCTCTTTTCTCTTATCATACATAGAGATTATAGTAAAGAGCTAAAAATACAAATATGGATGGAAAGGTCGTGAACAGCGCATTAATAAATGTGTAAAATTTATTAAAGAAGAAAAAGCATGGAATTAATGCATATCATCACAACAACATAAAATTACATCAATAATCAAATATTCATCGAGAATCATATACACCAACAACCACACACACACCGATCACCATTCATAAAACCTGTAGAACACAGAGAGATGAAATAAACTGTCTGACAGTCTGTCCGTTTTCGGTGGGACCAAGTACAATGCTTCCGACAGTGTCTTTTACGTAAAAAATATACTCCATGGGGAATGGACTTGACCTGTATAAATCCACTGTAGTCGCTATTGTTGGTGGCACCCCTGATTTCGCGATGGGAACTGGAAGACTGTCTATCTCCTGCTGACCAAATAAACAAACTGAGCGACAGCATGTCCGTGTTCGTGGGACCAAATGTAATAGCTCCAATGTCTTTACGTAAAGATATGCTCCATGGGTGATGGAATTGACCTGTAAATCCAATGTAGGTGCTATCTTTGGTGACCGCTACTTGCGTGAGAGGCTGGAACTCTGTATTTACCTCTGGTTTGCCAAATGAATAACCTGCGTGTCAGTCCGTCCGCTTTTCGTGGGACCAAATGTGCCAGCTCCAGAAAGTGTCTTTTTACGTAAAGATATACTCCATGGGTGATGGACTTGGCCTGTAAAAAAACTTTCTTTGTTGGTGCTAACTGTTGGTGACCTCTAGTTTCGCGAGGGGACTGGAAGACGCTGTTTATCTTTGCTGGCCGCTCCGAAGTGCGAAGTTCTACCTAGACCCAGAAATAAACCATGGGACGAAGTCACGTGAGGACAATTGATCCCAAGGCGTGCTTATCCGGCGCTAGAATTGGCTTTAAATCCGGTTTTGGCTGGTTGACTGTGGCTTGGCTGAGTGCCCCGTTTAGGCACAAAAAAGGCGGGTGATATGGAATTCTGCTATAGGCATGCTGGGCGGTTTTGAGATTTTGGAAGCCGCAATGCCCTGACTGGTAATCCAATAGGCGAGTAGGAAACTACTACTGCCATAGACGTTTCAGATTGTTGCGTTGGCTCATTTCACAATGCGTGAGCTGAACTCCCGTGAGAGGGAAATTGCGTTGACAAAAGGTTGTTGTTCCAGGTATGGCTGTGACACTCGTGGGGCTAGATATCCTCAGAATCCCTCTAGATCGAAGAGACGGTGACATTCTTCGTCTGACTGGAAACTAGACTAGCAATTCGGTATCCCCCTGAAACTGAGACCGAAAAGAGACACCCTTTTACATCAAGCAAATAATAAATCACACTAACTTTATACAGAAAGTTTCGCTCCACTATGGGATTAAATTTATTGTAGTTATTGCTATGATAGTTTAGGGCTGTCGTTAACCATGTCTCCTGTTCCTTAAAAATATCAATTATCAACACGCACCCGCATAGACTTAATATCTTTTGCACACCCAGGTACCTGTCAGTAACTGTTCTGACAGCAACAATCTACTCCTCTTCTCCCAATCTCAATATACAGGAAACCTAACCAGTAGTTACAGTTAAATGGATATGCTTATTCATCTTACAACATTAAATGAATTTACATAAACAGATTACAGCATGTGACATTACAAAATAAGTAATATGTCCCTTTGGGAAAATATATTAATATTCCACACAATGAGTACAAAGAGAATGCAATGTTCTTGCTATAATAATACAATTGTGGCTGAATCATAAGATATAATTATATCTATGCCTGGTGACTGCTTTCTGTGAAAGTTATAGACTAGTGCCTAGCCACACAAGTAAGCATAAAATGATTCTCCCTTGCCACTAAAAATATCTATCAAAAAGGAATAAGTGACTATTTCCTATAATCTAGTTATTACCTGCATCTCACTATTCAGTTTTTAAGTGAACAATCCACACCTGGCATTATCTTACAGAAATGACAGTTAATTTTGCTGACTCTTAACCCAATGGTAAGCATTCGTGGACTGATTCTACGCCTAATATCTGTTATTGTAAGTTTAACATTTAACCCATGATAAACCGTAACAGTTTAAGCACCACTTAATAGGCCGTAGACAGCGCTACCTTATCACTGAATAAAATTACTAGGAGAAGTCCTCAGAAATGAATTCACTTTCCTAACAGATATATATAAAAAGCTAACATGAATATATCATATAATAGTTATAAGAGTTGTTTACTCACCCCGAGAAAATGCCAAGAAATAGGCGAAAAACATTTAGTTCTGTGTTAATGTTTGCCTTATTTCCATAATGGTCTATCTCGGGCCAGGAATCTTCTACGAGTGTGTTTGACGTAGTAAAATTTCAAATCTTATAGCTTACAAAGGACGCTCCCCCCGGACACCTGCCTAACCTGATTCTACAGATGTATTGGCGTAATGCGTAATACCGGGTAATACACAGGAAATCGTGCGAAAGTTCCCCAGGCCTCAAAGGGTACCAGCCGCTCGTCATCAAACGTTTTAAAGCGACCAGAGAAATTCCCCTGTTGGGACCACAGAGGGTACCCGCCGCTAACGAACCGTTTCTTTCACAGAAACCGTCTTGGCTCGTTCTAACACTTAAAGCGGACCCGAGAAATGTTTCTCTGGTCGAACAGGTGCGTTTAGATAACATTACGTCTAGCGTTAGCTGACCGCAGCTGGCCAGCGTAAACAACCTCGGGTGGGGTTTGAGAGGGTGAGAAAGTTTGGCCACAAAGGTAGAAAAGGAAAGAAAAAGAAAATACAAAATGTCTCGGAAAACAGAACATTTAAAGGAGTAATCAAATTATGGACAAGATGGTAAAATAAATTATCTTTCACGTGACAACGGACAACTCAATCAATGCTCCAATCTCCTTCTATAGATCACACAACGAGGATCTCAGCACAGTGTAGTGTACGAAGTAATTAGCATCAGCGAGGATGCGAATGTGTGAATACAGGAATCACACATTCTATAAATATCTTTTGTGGTGGGTAGGTTTCCTAATTCTTAAATTTTGTGAGTGCAGCGGACGTATGACCTACTCTTTAAGATTTCCAACTGCCGAGGGATTTTTATCGTGCGCAACTTACACACGGGACCTTGTATTTTTTAGCCCTTATGCGAGAAGGCTCTGCATCCAATCTCACTACCCAGAAGATCAGGGGGGAGTATGACATCATTAGGAATCACTGGTTCTGACAAAAAAAATTTCATCAGTTATATTCCCTGCGCTGGGAGCGAACCTGGTACCTTGAGAATTAGAGGCGGACGCCATGCTCCTTAGCCACTCCGACACGATTTTGAAGGATTGAAGTGGTATGACAAGATCACTAATGTGGAAATGGTGACAAGAACCAGACAATCGCCAGTGGAACAGGACATGAGAAGAAAACGCTGGATATGGAAAGGACACACATTGAGGAAACCCTTTGTTAGCATTACTAGGCATCCCTAGGGTAAGAAAGGTAGAGAAAGACAAAAGAACACATTGACTGGACACGATATTACCTGTCTTTGACTTGCGTTACCTGGTCTATACTTGTGATTATGAAAACTCCAGAAGTGATTGCGCCTATAATTAATCTGGATCGTTCCTAGGTCCGAAATTCCGTCGCGCTTATGTAAACTGTCCACGAAGCACTACTTTTTATGGTGCCTAGTTGGCAGTGTGGTTAGTGTTGCGGGTTGCCTCCTCTGCTCTGCAGTGGTGGTCCAATAATGCCTCGACGATGGAATAAAAGAACGAGTTTTCAAAGATAGCAACCTACGATCAAGATTACTCTTGGCAGAAATATAAATATGAGGATTATGCTGCTATTTCAGGTAGTCTCACAGGGATTTTTTCGGTACAACAACCGAGTCATTTAAGCTTGTTGTAAACTTTATATTCCCCGCCCACTTCTGTGAGAAATATATTTTTGATTAAAATTATTAATTGTAGTATTAGCTTTGTATATATGTGTTTTACAAAACGAGTCGTACGGGTGCAGACAACACATTCATTCAACAATTGATAGACTCAAACTATGGATTTATATTTACATACATAACAAGAGATTTATTTATGAAATATTTAAGCAACATAGTTAAAAGATTTAAGTTGATTTTGTCCACACACACACACACATAAAACAGTTAATTTATGGTGTATCTTCATTGGAAGATACTGAGGTGTCGTGGAGTTTACAAAAATTAAAGTATGTGAGCTTTGCCAGTACTGGGTACTTAGCTGGCAATGTGGTGGCAGTGATTTGTGGGTGAATTCTGGTTCAGTCACTGCTGGCTCCCAGTGAAGTTTTGACTGTTTCTTCTCAAGTCATGAGTCGAATGGCGTGGTAGCACGTTTCCTGCAGCGCAGGAGTACCTTTCAAAATGGTCGCCTCTTTGATTATCTTCTAGACCCGTCTGTTACAAATGGAGTCTAGCGTTGAATTTTGGTAACCCATACCAGAAACTGAGAGATAGAGAAAATTGTATCTCTGTTAAGTATTATTCCTCCTGATGTTTTTTTTTCCTGATGTAAACATCAGACGCCTCTCGCTATCCTCCACTATTTAATCTCCCTCTCAATGTTTCTTAGGTACCAGAGAATAAATCCTGAGGCCATCGGGGCAGATGAAAGAGTGTCAGGAAAGCGAAAGAAGAACAATGCATCTTTTAAAATATTTACATCACAAATTGGAATTTAGATATGTTGATTATATATATATATATATATATATATATATATATATATATATATATATATATATATATATATATATATATATATATATATATATATATATATATATATATATAACCTGATGTCATAATTATCCTCGTTCTGCCCCTATGGAGCCCGGGGCTACCTCTGTTATTGGTTCTTTGTAGGAAATCCCACACGAAGCAGTCACTAGCTCTCGCAGTGGTAATTTATGTGGCAAGTTATTTTATATGATGAGGTTGCCAGCCCCATATACACACATTTACAGAAATAAGCCATTCATGCATGTTAAATTTATATATAAAATAATAAATTGTACATGTTACAATTCACTCCAATAGGATTAAATATCCAAACTTTTGATGCAGAGGTTGGCAGAAGCATATACTGCAACTGTTTAAGATGCAGTCGTCCCTCAGTTAGTTAAGCTTACTAATTAACGGATACTCCACACTATTTACATTTGAGGAAGGTTCCTCGGACCTGTGGCTCTCCGTGTTATAAACGAAGTTTTACTTTTTTTTTTAATTTTAAAAGATATTCCTAATCACTTCGGCCTGTCTTAAAATGGAATCCGTATCACTAGTCATATTCTGGCTGTCCGCGATCACCCGATGAAGGTGAGAAACGTAGTGGGAAAATCTTAAAAAATCTCTAGCTTTTAAAGTTAAAATTTAGTCCCCACAAAACGGAACATCGTGAGATTCTCTTGGGCGAAACCCAATCACAATTAAGTTTAGTTTATTTTCTCAATCTAAACCAAACACAAGTAAGGCATCTGATTTTAGCAAACTTTCCCCCTCTCCATCACCATGAAAATTACTGCACGCTCATACACGGTATTGCACCTGAGTGTTACATTTACTGGAAACATTATGTCATACGACCTGCCCTAATTATTAAATCTGATAATCTCTTCTCCAAGGTTGCACTGTTAATTATGGCAAGATATCTGGCCGAAACTGATTATATCATGTCTGTCAAATTAGACACATGTTATCTTACACTACCATCGACAACCAGGCTGACCAAAGTATACTTTCGTAATCTAAACGTGGTGTCTCGACCCTTAATTGCTCATGATAGTACTCCCAGACTATCATTTTGGGCGCATCTAACAAACACCGCAGCCTTGACTGAAGCAATACTTGCTTATCTATCAATAGCCCGTCTGTATAGACAATAAGCTGGCGACAAACGACATATCAAATGTCGATTTGACCGTATTTTCCAACTTGGCTAATTGTTGTCTGTCCGCGATTAAAGAATAACAAATTGTTTGCAGTCAAGTCTAAAATGTGTGGGGCGGCGAGGTGTGCTGTATTCTTCTTCTTTGATCCATAGCCGCCAACCGTCAAAGCAGTCAGTGGCCATCACTCCTGGTGGTGTCTTGTAGGGCAGCAACAAATTGATTCCACTTTGCTCTGTCGGCGGCCATCCTTCGTACAGTGCCCCAACTCTGGTTCATTCTTTGCATCTCGGCTTCCACAGTTCTCCGCCAAGTTGTTTTTGATCGGCCTCTCTTTCGCTTTCTATCGGGGGTCCATAGCACAGCTGTTCTTGTGATGGTATCAGGGTCCCTTATAAGGACGTGGCCAACCCAATTCCAGCGTCTGCCAGCTATGATGGTGTGCATGTCCTCCTGGTTATTCCGAATAAGTAGTTCTTGGTTGCTGATGGTATTCGTCCAAACGATTCGGAGAATTTTCCTTAGGCAGATTGTGCGGAACGAGGACAGTTTCGACATTTCCTTCTCTGTTACTCTCTAGCATTCCGCACCATAGAGAAGCACAGAAAGTTCACAGCTGCCATACAGTCTTAATTTGGTGTTTGTACTGAACTGGGAAGACTTCCAAATGTTGTTGAGACTAACAAAGGCTGTTCTCGCATTATTCATTCTGTTGTTAATGCCCTTGCTTGTTCCGCCGTCAGGTGTTTGTTGCGTGATAAATTCTCGCAACATCGTTTTATTTCAATATCTATTTTATAACGCAAGGGCAACAACTGCTTGAAATTTATAGTCACTTTTCTCGGTAAGCATTTGTCTTCTCGCGTTGGTATCGAATGCAGTTAAGTTTGAGCTGTGGTCATTTTGCGCTGGACTGCGCATGACTTGTCTTGCTTCTTGGTCGATCGGTTTCCGCCCACCACTAGTGGAGTGAGCGATTTGGAATGGCGAAAGAGATGCCTCGTTGAAGAGGGGATCTCCGCTATTTTTTGTTCTGTCAGGGATGTGTAGTCCTCTTAATGGATATTTCGTTTATTCGAGATAATACCTCTAGTGTTTCCCACATGTCGGGAGGCGTGATATTTCTGTGTATTTCATGAAAGCAAGGTAAATTAACATTTTCATTAACTCTATTGATTTTGGGTCGTGAGCGATTTCTGGCTCATAGCCTGTCTTCGAAAGTCGTCGTCACGAGATGTTTTCCTAGCTCACATGTCGCTGTATTGTGCTGCATCGGTTGATGCAGGTCCCAAGGACTATTACTTGCTACTTGGTTACCTGAACTAGGTTTGAAAAACCTTTGTTATCTAGAGGATATTTTTGAGGACATTATTTATACTTCGGCAGACGTGTCTGTCTTGCTGAAGTCAGATTAAGGAGAGTGAACTGATCTCATACATCTGGTTATCTCCTGGCTGTTATAGAAAAGGATGGAGTTTTCCACCTGACTACATTTACAGCACTATGAAATATAACATGCATCTGACTCATCATTGTAATGCTGTCTACCGTCTATTGCTGTCTTGAATGTTGCTGTGATAATGACTGTTTGATGTGCCTACACATTTGCGTAACCATTTTGTCACTGTGGCGTCCACAATAAATAATGAAGAAAAACGTCAACGGCTGTTTCAAGAATCATTGACTTTATACGTCGTGAGTTTACTGACGTCCTATGTGGATTGCCCTGTTATTTTTGTATGAACATTGTTTTGACTGAACACATCTGCACACTACACAAAACCAGACATGCGGATACCATCCATCATCATATGGCATCACGCATCATTTGGTGGCCATAAGCTGGTTTGATTCTGGTACCAGCAAACACGGGGTCCCTTACCCACTTCATTTTCAACAAGAATTCATCAACATCCTTCAAGAAATTAACATTCTTCAAGACAGTCAACATCTTCAAAATTTTCAAAGTACTCGGCGTTGCCCGGTAAAAGTCAAAATTTCAATTTTTTGACGGAAACAAGAATTTGACAGTACCCGGCGTTGTTACATGTTGCCGGATAACTCGGACTGCTGTTATCTTTTACGCAAGTCAAGCAAGTTGCTGCTGTCAAGGTTCCAGTGCTGTCGTTTTTTTGAGAAGGTCAAGTGCCGGTTGAAACGGGTTGTTTTCTGAAGAAGGCCAAGTACCGATTTCCATCAACTTACTTTGGATTAGAAGGTCAAGTGCCGAAACAACTCAACACACAGTATTTCAGAAGCTCTTGTACCATCGTGTTAGCAGTGGAAGCAGTTCAGATGTGCCATCATCGTTGGAGCTTCGCTCTTTAGGACGTTGATTGACATCCGTTTTTCTGCTGTTCTACGATTGGAAGCCTATAAGTTAAGTGGCCTGTTTGTATGTAAACTGTGCCCTTATACTTCTGCTGAGTCTTCTGTGTATCATCTCATTCTATATGTTATATGTCTATATGTTATTTGTATATTTATATGTTTATATTTCAGCGGGTTCTCGGTTGGGTGGTGTCTCCGTTAGATTATGCCACGTCATAGAGGTCGTCTATTGTGAGCGTTTTCTGTAGGGTTTGCAAATTTCCGATACTGGAATTTGCTAAGCGACTTCTGTTGCTATTTATGTTAGCTGTGATGACATGTTTTAATATTGTTTTCGTTATTATTTCGCATTCTTTAGTTTTGTTTTGATTTGTTTGTATTTGTTAGCCTACTCTTGTCTATAATTTAGTTTCATACAACATTTTTGTTTATACACTGTGGTGTCATGTATTTTGTTTAATTCTATCGTAGATATCGTCACATTTTTTGTGATATTTCATTAATTTCTGCTTTATTTTTAGTTGATTTCTGCGAACGTTTTTTGTATTGTTGCTGATCTTTGTTATTGTTTACATTGTTATTGTTTACATTGTTTGCATTGTTTACATTTTCAATGTTTACATTCTGCATGTGTTTACATAGTCATTGTTTACAGTTATAGTAATTAGTTAATGGGCTATGCTAATGCACTGTTACTACTACACTGATGATAAATGAATGATGAATAGTGTTGTGCACTATTGAATGAGAAGTGCACTTATGATCAAGAATTGATTGGTGATATTTCATATACAAGTTCTTTGATTGGAGACTTGTTTCCCACAGAGACTGGGATAATATAAGGTGATGTGAATATACAAGTGCTTAATTAAGACTTGTTACACTTAGGTTTGAAATAAATTAGTTAATTATTTCAGGTTTTGGACGCATATGTTAGACAACATGTCTACATTTGAGCACTTTATTGAGCAGGGTAAATTGCTTGGGAAGACTGGTGATAAGTTAGAAGAATTTGCAACTGCTCGATATGATAAAGCAATGGAAGCTGAACAAAAGAAACTGCATATGGAAGCTGAACAAAAGAAACTGCAGATGCAGGTGGATGAAAAAAGATTCCAAATGGAAATGGAAAAACAAAAAAGGGAATCAGAAGCTGAGGAAAGAAAACTCCAGCTAGAGGCTGAAAATAAAAGACTTGAAAAAGAGGCTGAGAATAAAAGACTTGAAAAAGAGACTGAAAATAAAAGACTTGAAAAAGAGGCTGAAAATAAAAGACTTGAAAAAGAGGCTGAGAATAAAAGACTTGAGAAAGAAGCTGAAAGACTTCAAATAGAGGCTCAGGCTGAGGAGAGAAGATTACAGAGAGAGTCTGATGAGAGGAAAGAGAAAGCAAAATGGAACATGAAGAAAAGGTCTTAGCTTTAGAGTTGGAAAAATTGAAATTGATGAACATGAGTAATGGTAATGATTCAAACAAGGGTTCATCTTCTGGTAAGGCTAATAATGATACTTTTAAGATTAAGTTACCAACTTTTAGTCCTTCCAGTGATGACATAATGTTCTATCTGGACAGATTTGAACAAGCATGTACAGCTCATAACATAGACAAAGCAAAATATGTTTATCAGTTATCAGGGATACTGACAGGTAAAGCTCTAAGTATATTAAATATGGTGGATGAACCTGACAAGAACAATTATGAGGTTGTCAGGGCCGCTCTGTTAAAGAAATATCAGCTTAACGAAGACGGCTATCGTCTACAATTTAAAAACATGTTACCTGAAAATGGAGTTGAATTCTCCGAGTTTATTGCAAGAATACGCATTACTTTCTCACGATGGGTTGAACTATCTAAGACGGAAAAAACTTATGAAGGACTTATGGACTTAATACTTAGAGACAAAGTCATGTCGTCTGTCAATGAGTCTTTCCTTGCTTTCCTTCATGAACGTAAACCTAAAACAATAAAAGAAATGGAAGATTTCTGTTGCCAGTTACGTAACTGCGCACCCACACATAACCATGGGTAACTCTAAGGTGAAAGAAGGTTTACCAGTTGCTTCGGCAGCTCCGTATGGTCAAAACTTTGCTCGTAGATTCCAACAAAATTTTGATAGAAAAAGCAGCGGTAATTTCTGTCAAAATCATGGAAACCAATTTCATGGTGATTCTTCTTCGAAGAATTGGAGACAACCTGATAGTGGTCGTTACTATCACCCTAATAATTATAGGCATTTCAAAAGAGGATATGGTAATAGAGGTTATTCCTGCCGAAGACCTCAGAACCAAACAAATAGATGTTCGCATCAATGTGAACATGATAGTAATCGTGGAAACTGGAATTCGAACCAGGATAACAATTACAATAGAGACAATAATAACTGCAGAGATAATAATAACTCTGATAACTTCAGAGGTAATAATAGTCGGGGTAGATCTCAACACAAAAAAAAGAGATATCAGCAGGCTAATGCTGTACAACAGGAAACTGAGGGAGCCTGTAATCATGTTGTTGATAGTAAAAACTTTGACGCTGTCACTGGTTCTGCTTTTGACTTTGAGAGAGCAAACAAATGCCCCCAATGCAGTACTTTATTCGAACCGGGTACCATAACTACTTTGAGTTGTGGTCACCCACTTCCCGCTCTTCCTGCTGCTGTTGCGCATGACGGGAGGGGTTCTTTAATTCTACATAAGGGTCTTGTTAATGATACTCCGGTCTCACTACTTTTCGATTCCGGATGCACCACAATTGGTGTTAGACAATCGCTTGTAGATCCATCTTGTGCTACAGGAAGGGTTATTAAATGTGTCACATTTGGCGGCACTCTAGAAAAATATCCTACTGCTGTAATTCGCATTGCCACTCCTTTCTTTACTGGAGATGTGCATGCTTGTCTCTTACCTAATCCTATTGCGGACCTTATTATTGGTCGTATTCACGGAGTTAGGGAGTGTACCTCACAGCAGATTGCTGCTTGGGAAGATAATAACATGCAAGCTACAAATGCAGTAGTTACAAGAGCACAAGCTCTACAAACACCCGAAACTTCACTGAATAGTGATAATGAAGTTGATAGCCAAGATAGTCACTTAGTGATCACTCGTGACTCTTTCATAAAATTGCAAGAAGAAGATCCTTCTTTAAAAAAATTCTTCGTTCTTGCGAAGAAAGGTGATCCGAATCAGGATACAAATAGAAAATCTTGGATTGCAATGAGAAACGGCGTACTTGTACGTATGGTACAAGATTCGACTACGTCGGCACATTCGCAAATTCTTGTTCCCAAGAGCATGAGAGTGCAAATATTACAACATGCTCATGACTCGCAATGTGCTGGACATATGGGTTTTTCCCGTACGAAGTCGAGAGTCCTTGCGGCTTTCTTTTGGCCTTTGTCAATAAGGACATTCGTATTTACTGCCGATCATGCAAGGTATGTCAGGAGGTCAAATCTAGAGGACCACGACATGCTGCGCCTATCCAGGCTGCTGACATTCCTATTCGGCCGTTTCAGAAAATGGCCATAGATATTATTGGCCCTTTTAAGGTCAAGTCGGCCAGAGGACATCAGTTTATCCTTACATGTGTCGATATGTGCACACGTTGGCCAGAGGCTATCCCTCTTAAGAGCATATCTACTACAGATATCGCAGATGCTCTTTGGTTGATATTTTCTCGCTTGGGGTTCCCCAGAGAAATATTGTCAGACCATGGCACTCAACTCATATCTGACACTATGTCACAGGTAATGTCTGCCTTACATATTGAACGATCTCTCAGTAGTATCTACCATCCTATGTCTAATGGGTTAGTTGAGCGTCTGAATAGAACGCTCAAGACTTTGCTTGGTAAGATAACTGAAGATCATCCTCAAGATTGGGACAGGGTTTTACCCGCGGCTCTCTTTGCCTATAGAGAAGTCCCTAATGAACACACAGGATTTTCTCCCTTCGAACTTGTCTTTGGCGCGCGTCCACGCGGCCCTATGTCTTTATTACACGATCTCATCACTGCCGATGATATTAGCGATGAAACTCAATCCTCATATGAGTATGTCATTGCTCTTAGACAAAAGATCATTGAGGCATGTAAGCTAGCAACTGCTTCATCAGAAATTGCTAAAGAGAAGGCAAGACAGTTTGCTAATAAGAATAGATGTCTACGACAACTTTGTCCAGGTGACAAAGCATTCGTCCTACTCCCCAGTAGGGAAAAATAGACTTCTTATTGCATGGAAAGGTCCGTATGCAATAGTCTCTCGGATTTCCGATGTTGACTATGTGGTAGATATTGATGGAAAGCATAAAACTTTCCACATAAACATGCTTTCGGAATTTCACGAACGTCCGGACTATTTGCTGCCTATTTTCCAGGCAACGGATGATGCTCCTGCACCTCACGGTCATTATTCATCCCTGTCTGTCATACAGGATGAGGAAGCTACCTTCTCTGATGTCAATCTTCCCCTTCCGGTGGTTCCATTACATTCCACGGAATCTTGGAAAAACGTTTCGGTTTCTCCTAATCTTTCTGGTGACGAACATCGACAAGTCTCGTCGATGTTACAAACATTTCAGGATGTTCTCACTGACATTCCTGGACACACAGATGTCATAGAACATGACATAATTCTTACCGACAATAATCCAATTAGGGTTAGGCCGTATCCTATTCCTATACACTTTCAGTCGCAAGTGGAAAAGGAATTGGATGAAATGATTCAATTAAATATAATTGAACCATCGACTTCACCATATTCTTCTTCCATGGTTATTGTCCGGAAGAAGGATAAGAACATACGAATTTGTGTTGATTATCGCAAATTGAATCAGGTCACAAAGTTCGATGCTGAACCGATGCCTTTGTTAGAAGATCTACTGATTAGACTTTCTAATTCTAGATTCTTCACTAAACTTGACTTGTCTAAAGGTTATTGGCAAGTGCCTTTAGCAGAGCATGCCAAACCTCTTACTGATTTTTCTACACCTAGGGGTCTATTTCAATGGAATGTTATGCCTTTTGGTCTCATGAACGCCCCTGCAACTTTCGTTCGCATGATGCGTCGAATTCTGTCACATCGTTCGGATGTCATCGCATACTTAGATGACATCTGTCTCTTCAGTGATACCTGGGAAGATCACTATTTAGGGTTATATGACTTACTGTCCACTCTACGTGAGAATAATTTGACAGCAAAACCTTCTAAAGCTTTTGTTGGTTTTGGTGAAATCTCTTTCCTGGGTCATCGTGTTGGTCATGGTCTCTTGAAGACAGAAGACCACAATACTTCAAAAATACTGAACATCTCTGTTCCTAAAACGAAGAAACAAGTTAGGAGTCTCTTAGGTTTAATTCAATTTTATGGGAGATTTATTCCAAATTTATCTTCGATCATGGCACCTCTCTCAACATTGTTGAAGAAAGGTTCGCCTAATCTGGTCCGTTGGTCTGAAGAATGCCAATCTTCATTAGACCAAATCAAGAATATATTTTCTTCTCCTCCCATCTTAAGATTACCTACTCTTGATAGGACTTTTGTTCTTCGGAGTGATGCTTCATCCACTGGGATTGGAGCAGCACTGATGCAAGAATATGCAAATACTCTGCATCCTGTTATGTAAATTTCTAGAAAACTAAATGCGGCAGAGAGGAACTACTCGGTTTTAGACCGTGAGTTGTTAGCGATGGTTTGGTCAATTCTAAAGCTACAAAGATTCCTCCTGGGCGCACATTTCATTCTAGAGACTGATCAGAAAGCTCTTACAGCTATTCAGACTAAGAATTTGAAGAGTTCGAGATCCACTCGATATGCTATAGCTCTTCAACCTTTTCACTTCACGGTACGAGCTATCCGTGGTGCGGATAATGTGATGGCTGACATTTTGTCTAGATGCCCACATGACTCTAACTAATACTTCTGTCCTATATTCCTATATATTACAGAGTCATAACACACCTATATTACTACAATAGATTAGCACATCTGTACTCACTTTATATGTACACACTATCGTGCTTTGTTGTCATCTTCTTCTGTTCGTTTTTAAGATGATAGAGGAGGACTGAGTAGTTAATATAAGGGCCGTTAGTTTACTAAACAGCCACAATTATTAATAATGTATTGTACCTTATGAAGCATATTAGTTATTAATTAGCATTATATTGCTTGTACTTTCTCAGAATGTCATTGTTGAGCTGAGGACTTACCTTACTAGTATCAAGCATGACGAGTTCTAGATTGTGTACTTACCCTCGGAATACCAGAGCATATGTCCTGGATCGTCATGTAGTTTAACTTTACTATGTACTTATGTCATTACATGTCAAAGAATGTACTATTTAAATTTTCCTATCAGATTTGTACATCGATTTTTAAAGACAATATTAGAGTATGCTGTTTAATGATGATTATAGTAACTTGCATACGTATATTGTGTTTACATGCTAACGTGATGTGTGTTGGTGACACCTCCCCGATCTGAATATTTTTTGAGACATATTTATTTTTCTGTTGAGGTATATCCTCACCAGACACTCTATAATTAGCCTCATGTTAGGCAATTTAATTAATTATCAGCGCATAATTCGTGCGTTTTGAGCCGCTTATCGCATGCTCTTTGATATTTAAAAAAAAAATATGTTCCACATTTTTTTTTTATCGGGAGGAGGTGGTGATATGTTGCGTGATAAATTCTCGCAACATCGTTTTATTTCAATATCTATTTTATAACGCAAGGGCAACAACTGCTTGAAATTTATAGTCACTTTTCTCGGTAAGCATTTGTCTTCTCGCGTTGGTATCGAATGCAGTTAAGTTTTGAGCTGTGGTCATTTTGCGCTGGACTGCGCATGACTTGTCTTGTTTCTTGGTCGATCGGTTTCCGCCCACCACTAGTGGAGTGAGCGATTTGGAATGGCGAAAGAGATGCCTCGTTGAAGAGGGGATCTCCGCTATTTTTTTGTTCTGTCAGGGATGTGTAGTCCTCTTAATGGATATTTCGTTTATTCGAGATAATACCTCTAGTGTTTCCCACATGTCGGGAGGCGTGATATTTCTGTGTATTTCCGGAAAGCAAGGTAAATTAACATTTTCATTAACTCTATCGATTTTTGGTCGTGAACGATTTCTGGCTCATAGCCTGTCTTCGAAAGTCGTCGTCACGAGATGTTTTCCTAGCTCACATGTCGCTGTATTGTGCTGCATCGGTTGATGCAGGTCCCAAGGACTATTACTTGCTACTTGGTTACCTGAACTAGGTTTGAAAAACCTTTGTTATCTAGAGGATATTTTTGAGGACATTATTTATACTTCGGCAGACGTGTCTGTCTTGCTGAAGTCAGATTAAGGAGAGTGAACTGATCTCATACATCTGGTTATCTCCTGGCTGTTATAGAAAAGGATGGAGTTTTCCACCTGACTACATTTACAGCACTATGAAATATAACATGCATCTGACTCATCATTGTAATGCTGTCTACCGTCTATTGCTGTATTGAATGTTGCTGTGATAATGACTGTTTGATGTGCCTACATATTCGCGTAACCATTTTTGTCACTGTGGCGTCCACAATAAATAATGAAGAAAAACGTCAACGGCTGTTTCAAGAATCATTGACTTTATACGTCGTGAGTTTACTGACGTCCTATGTGGATTGCCCTGTTATTTTTGTATGAACATTGTTTGAATGAACACATCTGCACACTACACAAAACCAGACATGCGGATACCATCCATCATCATATGGCATCACGCATCAGTGTTATTATGCATTCTAAGTAAGTAAATGTGCCTGTCTGTTCTAACTTCTGGTTCCTTATTGTTATTGGCCCAGGATTGCCCACATTTAGTGTCATGGCCTCTGTCTGCTTCAGATTGATGTTCAGACCAACCTGCTGGCTATACTTATTCAGTCTATCGGTTTTTTTCTTGGATGTGTTGATGTGAATGCGCGAGGTGTGCTGTACCGAGGATAAAATAATATCGGTAGAAATAAGATAAGCACGGATTAAAAGGAAAAAAAGGAATGATCGAATGAATACTGACGGAGAGGAGTGAAGAAAGAAATAAATGAACGAAAAGAATAGGACATTTTGTAGTCACAATTTGTCATGATTTACTCTCGTAGCATAGCCTGTGGTGCTTCACGGAAGGTTCTTGGTTTGATTCTGCGGTAAGCTTATCATTTCTGTTGTCATTTTGTTGTCTAGTTTTATACTTGATTATTTCGTAAGAGTGCCTGAAAACTACCCATTTATGTGTATTATTTACTTACTGTTCATAGGCCTCGGGTTTCCTTCTTTATTCATTTAACTTCTAATAATTGTAATTCTTTAACGTTTTATAACTCGTCCTACTGAAACTGGATCTGATCCCATGGACTGGATTGAAATTACAGATTCTCAGATAATTAATCCTGTCTTTGGGGTGTCGTATGAATATTCAAATTTTTATTCATCGCTTGCTCTCATATAGCCACATCATTTTCTCTCATACAATTTGCGGTCTGTCAGAGGCTTCTTTTATCGCTATAAATTTCTTCCTCGAGGGAGTTGGTGAGGGACAAGCTGTCAACCTGCTCCTCTCGGGGAGGCGATATTCTTGGAGAACGTTGTTTACTGTTTGCTTGTCTTCCCTTTATGAACACCTGTCTGCCTGTCCAACCTGTAATGTGTTGAACAGATGGTATCTGAGTCTACAAGAGGCTGGTTCTATTTCTAACAGTTATCACTTGATCTTTTCTCGGTATGGAGTAGCTGCTTCTGTTATATCTAAGCTTTAGACAAACATAAAAGTA
The DNA here is from genome assembly GCA_024509875.1 of Oreohelix idahoensis. Lineage (NCBI taxonomy): Eukaryota > Metazoa > Mollusca > Gastropoda > Stylommatophora > Oreohelicidae > Oreohelix > Oreohelix idahoensis. The sequence goes on along the minus strand of JAMPIV010022144.1, from coordinate 182,880 downwards.
TGTTTTCAGGCACTCGTAAGAAATAAAGAAGTAGAACACTAGACAACAGAAAAACAACAGACGTGAGTGGCTTACCCAGGACTCGAACCCCGGACCTTCCGTGCGACAACCCCGCCAAGCTATGCAAGCGAATCACACTATCCTCCCGGCCATCTAGGCATCACCAATAAATGATGATTCCGTGACTGGTCATTAGTGCGAACCGCAAGACACAACACCGGAAGTTTACAATGGGCAGCCCAGCCTATTAATGACGCATTCACTTCTGTTGTTCCCCTATTATACAGTATAGGTCAGTCCACACAAGACAAAGACCTTAATACTGTGTCTAGTAAATGATAGTAGACTTAAGAACAGTAAGTATAGAACAGAGGGTAGGTTTTTGGTACCATAACCTACCCTCTGTTCTATACTTACTGTTCTTCTGGGTAAGCCACTCACGTCTGTTGTTTTTCTGTTGTCTAGTGTTCTACTTCTTTATTTCTTACGAGTGCCTGAAAACATACCTTTATGTTTGTCTAATATTTATCTACTGTTTACAGGCCTCGGGTTTCCCTTCCTTATATATCTAAGTTTAAGCGTTCTCAGTGCCAATTTATGACGCTATTTTTTATTATTACATTAATCACATCATGTGTTGTACTGCCCTGATTTAAAACTTTGCTTCCTTATTCTTAGGCATGCGTGTCTGTCTTCCTTCATGTCCGTGTATGTTGCAGTGGTGTAACGAGTCAGTCTTCGAGTTTTACGTTTTCCTGTGCCATCCTTTTAACTTTTTCAGTGCCCTGCCTTTTCCTTTTTCTCACCCGCATCTTGACGTTGTTTTCGCATTCATAGTTCAATGGTTTGTTTATCATCTTTTGTCTCTTTATGATTTGTACCTCATCGCTCGATCTATCTTTGAAACAAAATTGACTTATGTTTGTGCAGAGCGAACTTGCTACATTGATTTTTTGCTCATAGCCCGCTCCAGACGGAGTAAGAGTGTACGCTGAGCGACATTTCCATATTAACCCAGACGTTCTGTCTGGGAAGATATACAAACCATGTTGTTCACAGGTTGCCGTATAAATGGACAGACTCTATTGGGAGATAAGGCATCAGGTCGCACATGGCGTGTTGGAAGATGTCAATCTGGCTAAAAATTAAGACAATGACAGTAAGATAACAAATCTGATTTTGAGCACGGAAAGATACGCAATCGCTTCCGCCCAAACCTTGTTGTAATAAACAATTACAAGGAAGTCACATCTGGGAGGAGATTAAAATGTTAGATATATGAAGTAGTGAGTTTGTAAACATGACAGGCGAAACAGAAGAAGCGAGAACTAATATAGTCATGGAAGACACGCAGATAGAGTTTGATAAATGACATGCAAAGAAAATTGCTTGTGTCACGCAGAATGTTCTACAGATGCTGGTAATGGGGTGAAGACCCCTACCGATATTAGACCCTAATTTGTGGTTGAATTGGCAATTATGTGCAAAAATTAACCACTTTTTTCGGCTGTCTGTGATTTTCCTTGAGAAAGCTGGAAGTCAGTGAATTAGTCCTAAAATGCTGTATGTTATAAGATAAAATTTCGCCCACGTACACATGTTGCTTCGTCAGAGAAAGCTCCAATCAGAATTAGTTTATCTTAGTATTTTCATGTCAAACCAACCACAAGTAAGTATCTGATTTAGGCAGGGGTCAACCCCCCATTACTGCATGACACATAAGATATTCCCCTTAACATGTGATTCTCAAACTAATCTGACCGTCCTTCATGACCATAAACGGGCTTGCCACTTCCGTTGTTACGTATGATGTTTAACAACTCATTACATCGCAGTTCTATCACTGGTAATCTCCTCCGAGATGTTACTTTCTAGTATTCGAATAAACCACCCCAAAGTCACTCTGCCGGAAATGTTACATCATTCCCGTGCTTTAATCTTTAACAAAGTGGTTATCTTCGGACATCACAGTGAAATCGGCCGTGTATTATGTTTGCGACTAACCCCTATCTCCAAATACCATCTGTTTTTTATATTGGAAAACCATAACAACACGGCTTTTGTGGAAATTTCTTCCATTCATTTTCACGAATCAAACGGTGGTAATCTATCTTCCCCCGACAAAAAGTCTAGGTCAACAGTAAGAATGTCGCTGAATGTAGACTCCTAATTCGTATGGTTAGCGATTAAACAAACAACCATGTCGATGTGGTAGCAAAACAGGTCAAGCGGTCTGGTTGTGACAGACGAACTTAGCTGACCCTGAATCGACCCTGAAGTGTTGGATGATATGGTACGACCCTTCGTAACGACCCCTTCGTATAGCATCAGTGCCCCCGAATATTGTGGTAACTTTTCATCAAACGGGATTTTTTTTCACCTGGACTCATTAGCTATGCAACCGTTCCACGCAGATGGTCAACACGTTGGCTGATTAATATGTGGACAGTTTATCTACCGTACATTCTGGTCATCGCATTGATTTAAGGAGAGATTAAATCACGCCCACGGACATCTCTTGAGCAATCATATGCAGTATTTTCATTAACTTGGCCCAGTGGGGGCGGTGCCAGAATCAAACAGAAAGTAGCGGCACACGATCAAACAGACTGAGGAATCTCAGGAAAGACTATCGGCGCTATCAAAAACAGTAGTGGTCCCTGAAACGAGCGACGCAAGTTTCCTGCCGGTATTTCGCATCTCGGTGTTAAACACGAAACCGATCGCAGTGGGAGCGAACGGGAAAGCCGACGCGCAAGCAGCGAGCGGAGATACGTCAGACCAGGGGCGGCTTCTCTCTTTAGTCTGGCGGTCAGATCCCCAAAAGTCTCCTGAGATCTAAAAAGGTGTCAGTTTTCTCATGTCCCATCAATCTTGCATTTCAGTTAGATATGTACAGACCACGTAGAAAGCCATGTTATCATTCGGTCGCCAGAGATTTAAGATTCACTAGCTATAGTAGAAAGTCTGCTAGATTTCCATCTGAATTGGTGGCTACATTGGAGTGATTTCTGTTTCTGTGCACGGTATAATATATTTGTTAAAGTGATCAGTGGTCTAGTGCTTTCATTTTATTTCACTGGATTTTGTGTTTATTTAAATCTATTAAATTAAACTCATCCCAAAAGTTCCAGTGGTAAATTTAATGATATATCTATTATAATATTTCCAAAAATAATAGATGCTTTAATGTTAAAGTAACTTTTAAAGTCGCGAAGGAATTTATAATTAATAAATTTAGTTAAGTCCTATATATATAGAGGTGTATTTTAACCATTAGACTCGTGACGTGTTTTCTTAAATACATAATTAAATACGCGAGTATATATAATAGCCTTAACGGTAAATTTATCGCGCGTTAGAATATTATTTGATTTTTGAGGTATGATTATGCTGTCATGGGTTTTCTATCTTTTTCTATAGAATGATCACCTTTGCAATCCCAGCATAAAGAAATCATACAGAGAGTTTCAGACTCGGTTCTTAAACTTCCAGACATATTGATGAAACATTTTTTTACTTTAATCTTGTGGCGGTCCGATGCGACCTAGCTATCATGATTACATGAAAGAAAGCCTACCCAAGAACATTTAAAAAAATCATCAAATTAAATTTCAATCTGTGAGACAAACTGGAAGATGAACAGTGCCAGTAGCGATATTTTATTTACTGCTCTGTTGTGAGAGAGTACCGATTTACCTGACTGTGACTGAGCCTAGCTTTTCCTCACTGGATTAAAAACTTTACCGGTCAGTTGCTATCATCACGCATTGAAGGAAATTTACCACCACTTCATTTTCACCCCTGTGTCGAACTGTGTCAGTGCCATCCCATAGACTCCTTTTTATATAATAAAACACAAGAACTCTTAGGCTTCAAGTCCGGAGATAAGTGGGAATATTTGCTATCAGCAAACCTCGCAACATCTGGGGCGGGACATCGAAGTACTAGATAGTTTCACATGTCTAGAGTGTAATTTCTGTTTATATAATTCTATGGATTGTCTGATGCTGCAATCGGTAAGTGTGAGTGAATATATGAGTGTGGATCCTCACGCGCGTGCATGAATGACAGGAGATTTTAGTTCGTTTAAAAAAACCATTTGTTAACTTGCCTACCGGGTAATACATTTTCTGTATGCCCTGCATTGTTCCTTTAAGTGGGATATTTTGTTAACTCTGTTTAACCCCCCCCCCCCCCCTTCATTTGCTTAGTAAAGGGAAGAACAATTGGGAATAACAGGATTTTTCTACCACCCATACCTAATATTGTAAACCCCTCTTTCAGAGTAATTAACTTCACTGTTAGGTTACCTTACCTATGTTCCTGATAACTATCTATCTTTGGACTGGGTTTATCTTTGTCTAATACAAGCAGGAAGGGCTTAGTCGATACCAATCTTCCTTCTTCACCCACAACTTGTTATTTGCATTTTCTGTACTTATGATAATTTTATGTAACACTTGATATTTGTTTGTGATTTGATTTTTAATTGATAAATAAACAACATAAACTTATTTAGTACTGTGTTGGAATACCCAAAGCGCAACATTTCCCCTATTTGTTTAATATAGCTTGTATTCACGTGCGTCTGTGTGTTTGAAGCACCAAATCGGTGTGAGCGCAGATGTGTGTCTGGAAACTGGCAAATAATTGTGTGACCAGGAGAGTCTGAAGAGAAGATTGAGAGAAACGATTTGTCGTAAATAAGTCTGTCTTTACTCTCCCCAGCACTCTGTGAAGCAACTATTTACTCTCTACATTTTCTATCACTGAGCTCTCACCATCATTCTCCACTCTAAACCGGACCACTATTTCTGAGTCTCTTTCTCTCAAAATAAATTTACGACACTGGTATTCGTTGCGAGTAATAAGATATTATAAGATAACTTTGGTCGCTGACAGCGGAAAAGTGTGACAAGAAGCGGTTGAGAAAAAAAGAAAAGGAAAAGCACAGCACTGAGTAAATAACGTCACAGAAAAATGAAACGATCAAAGCTTTCACTTGTCACACTACTGAGACAGATTTTCTGTCCTTTCTTTAGTTTTGTGTATATGCCCCAATTCCATTTATTTTTAATTCTTGTTGCTGATCCGTCTGTTTATGAAGGGGCTCATTCTGCGGTTTAACCCCCCCCCCTTTTTTTCCACTGCAAGAGATCATGAATGCCTTGGTGCAAGCCTCCTGCAAGTGAATCATCTACAGTTGTGGCACATGCTTCATAAGGAGCTAAAAGGGATATGAAGACGATTCTGAGGTTGAGTATGTATTTTTAATGCGTTATATAACTGTATCTACGACGTATAGTTCGGGGGACGGGGGATCTTTTAGGAGGCAAATAAAGAATAGAGAGTCTGACAATATAACTGCCCTGGTTGATGGAATTTCAGACAGCCACCTCAGTGATACAGTAACTGCCTCTACGTTCATTCTCATGCTTGAATTTGTGTTCATGTAAGCTCCATTCTGTTCAGCAACGACCCTGCCCTTTGTTCTCAGAAAAGCCCCATCCTGATTTCTCACCACGCACTACAGACCCATCAGTGTACACAATGGCGTCATCATCCCCAGCATGATCACTTATCACTTATCACCCAGCATGATCACTTATCACACAGCATGATCACTTATCACCCAGCATGATCACTTATCACTTATCACCCAGCATGATCACTTATCACCCAGCATGATCACTTATCACTTATCACCCAGCATGATCACTTATCACCCAGCATGATCACTTATCACCCAGCATGATCACTTATCACCCAGCATGATCACTTATCACCCAGCATGATCACTTATCACCCAGCATGATCACTTATCACCCAGCATGATCACTTATTACCCAGCATGATCACTTATCACCCAGCATGATCACTTATCACTTACAAAATAATACCAATATTGAAAGGTAATCCCATAGCAGATACTGCTGTAGGGAGTGAAGCCTGAGTGACGTCACTATACTATGTCCAGCTTTATGATGTGGGGTGGCCTGTTCCCTTTGCCTTCACTAACTCAAGAGCGGAGTTAGGTATCCATTCACCGCTGGGTAGACTGGAGAGTGGCTCTACTAGGTTTGAAACAACGGAACCAGATAATTTTACCGCCAGAGAATATTTGACAAACTGGACTAAGATTGCTATAGAATCAGAGAGAGAGAGAGAGAGAGAGAGAGAGAGAGAGAGAGAGAGAGAGAGAGAGAGAGCGGAGCGGCTCAGGAAAGAGAAAGGCAGAACGAGAGACAAGAATAAATAGAGGGATTCTTTGCTGTCAAATTCAATGTAAACTATGTACAGCATCACTCCATTTAGCAGCAGCGGGTAATACCACAGGCATTACTAAACAAACTACGAGTGATTCTCTGAATGGACTGTCTCTCGGCTTCTCTATTCAAGCCTAACTTAAAACCGTTGTGTAAAGTCTGTTGTGTGGATCGGATTTAGGAAACATTATGTCTTCAGTTCTGATTCTGCTTTTTCTTCTTTTTTTCCTCATCTTTTTCTTTTTTTCTTTTTAAATTGTATACGTCGGCTGTCTGGACTCGTAATTTTGAATAATATTCTTTTTGAAAACCCGTCCGATGTTTAATATTGTCTTTGTATAAAAAAGTGCAATCTTATTTGTGCACGTACATTCGTTTTATATTACGGAACAACTCTGTCAATGGAAGTAAGAAGCATAGTTCTTCGGTATTATAAAGAGCCAATCCTAACATGCGGAAATGATGCAGAATTATTAAACAAGTTGGAAAAGTAGCAGAGGCCACAGAGATATGGGTTAGCAAAATAATAGTAAGAACACAATAGACAGCGGTTGCGTCTGAAAATGCACAGGGAAAAGACACAGATAATGAGAATAGATGCAAGAAATGATAAGAAGTCTGAATTTGACGAAACACCACTACAAGATGTGGAATCATACACATATCGTGGCAGCAATATAGACAAAGTTGGAACGATAGACAACAATATCAAAATAATAATAATACAAAAAAAGCAAGAAGATCTTTCACTGCATTTAGAAACATATGGAGATCAAGAGAAATCGGGTCCAACACAAAAATAAGAATCTTTAAGTCAGTCCTATTGTATGGCTCTGAAACACGGAGAACAACAAGCAAAACAACCAAAAAGATTCAGATATTCATAAATGGGTGCTTGCATAGAATAGAAGTATTAAAATGATATGAGAATGTTACCAATGTGGAACTGATGACAAGAACCAGACAAGTGCCAGTGGAACAAGAGATGAGAAGAAGACGACGGCGATGGATAGGCCACACATTGAGGAAACCTGTTGATAGCATTACAAGGCAGTCCTTGTTCTGGAACCCCCAGGGTAAGAGAGGCACAGGTAGATCAAGGAGCACATGGAGAAGAGAACTGGAGACATAGGTGAAAATGATGAGAACTTGAGATGATAGCACGTGGCAGGAGGACTTGGCATATGTTTACTGAAGGCCTATGCTCCTTGATTAGCTGAGGGAAATGAATGAATGAACAGCTAACAGAGTAATGAATATGTCCCGAAGGTAGCAAGTTCACAAAGGAAGCCTATTACTAACACTAGAAGGAAAAAACCCATATACTTTGCACGTGTTATGAGAAGAAGAGAGCTGGAATATATTGTAACAATAGGAAAAGGGAGGTAAAGGTAAAGGATCACGTTACACGTCCATTGAGGTGTCGTAGATTTGTGATAGGGGAATTAAGACTTGGGTTGGTCCCTTCTGAATAGAATAGAACAGGTGATAGTTCAGTGAGAGGTAACGTAAAGAAAATAGATTTTCACGAGTGAGATGGTGGAAACTAGTTAGAATCTGTCCCTGAAATCGAGAAGCCTCTCTCTTTCAGCCTATCTCTACAACAGAACTTAGTTTGTCAGACAGTCTAATAGAATATATATATATATATATATATATATATATATATATATATATATATATATATATATTTATATATATATATATATATATATATATATATACATATACATATACACATATACATATACATATATACATATATATTCCATTGTTATAGTTTTCACGTCTGTGCGTCTAACTGTCGTCACTTATGTGTGTGTGTATGTGAGTGGTATATATATATATATATATATATATATATATATATATATATATATATATATATATCTATATGGTATATATATATATATATATATATATATATATATATATATATATATATATATATATATATATATATATATATATATATATATATATAGCACCACTCACATACACACACACATAAGTGACGACAGTTAGACGCACAGACGTGAAAACTATAACAATGGAATATAGATATTTTGGGACGAGCTGACCGACACACTTGAATAAGTTTATGTAAATTTTATTAACATAAAGAAACTTCGCCACAACAATAAATTTGCATATCAAGCACATATAAATACACATAGGTTACTGAATTACCTAAAAAAATACTAGACCCATAGGTATAATCCTTTTCCCTCTGTTGAGCCCACGATCCCGTTAGCAGAAAGTTATAGCCCCAAAGAGTCACAGATTTATACGCTATGGTCTAGGATTTCCCTCTATAGTTAAGAACAGAGTTGATACCTTAATCTATTCTAAGAGGAAAACATCATTAGCAACAACTTGCATAAAGAAATTACAAAGTGGGTGCCTAAATTTACAGTAAAGGAATCACTCAGTCCTGCTTTCTCTCTATTCATTCAGCAGTGGCCACTGGCGTACTTTCTTACCTACAAACTTGCTGTTTTTCGCCTTCTGGCGCAAACTTTAGGACACACATACACAGTGAATCTGTATTCTTTTGATAAAGAGAATCCCAGCTCTGCAGATACAGGTTTCATCCAATGTTCCGGGGAGCGTTCACTTTATAACTATATTTTAAGATTACTGTTAATGTTACTTGAATCAGTTCAGGTAAGAAATTTTAAACCGGGCTCACAATGTCAGAATCTCGAGGTTTCCAGTACTTAGGAAATGACGGGTGGGTACCTCTCTCAATATAAAATTCTTGGTCACACCACAATTGGTCAAAACGTCGGAAATGTTATTGTTTGTAATTTTTCGCCACAGGTTTCTTTCTGGATGCAAACACAATGCTAGACAGGTTTTGACTTGTAAACCCACGTATTTAAGTCCTAAAATGCTTCTTCTATGATTATTCTCATCTGTACTGAAACCGCTGGTAAATGTTGGGCTTTACCCAAAATACTGTATAAAGAAAAAGAACATACAGAACTCTTAATCATAATATTATACACACCTCCTATCCTACCCTCGCGTAAAATATAATATTCACTTCGGTTATTTAACGCTAAATTATAAACTGCAAGCTTAGAGCTTGTCTTATCGTTTAAAACTCCCGTGAAATAAATTCTAGTCATTACAAAAATCAATCATCATGAATTAGAAATACATACATATTTCGTCCACACTCAAGATGAATCGGTGCATTAATTTAGATGGTTAAACTATTCTCTGACTGGTTACTAGCAAATTTAATGAAATTTATTTATAGCTGAATGAGTTTTAGCTAGAAATTATAATTTATTCTGCTATCCACTGTAACACAGTAAAACTTAGAGAATTATCAAATGACGGACCTATTCTAGAAAATCACTTCGGCACAAAAATCTAGTGAAGATATAATTCGAACTAACAATTCTATCACTGGACAATACTAGTCAATATATATATATTACCTCCAAACAGAACTTCTAAAGATTATTTTCCAACGCAAACTGAGATTTTACTTAATAAAGTAATCTAGAAACGCCGCTAGATATGTCTAGAGAAACTTCGGAGTCTGAATGAATTTTAGCTAGATTTCTGTGGTATATACTCGTATATCTCTCTGATGAAAGGAAATAAGTTACGTCTATAACCCGAAACAGACTCGACTGCCAGATGTTGGCACCTTTTTAAAATCTACATAATTTCTATCTCATTCTGCGAATCAAACAACTTTTATCGCACCAATGCCGACCAGGTCTCTATTAAGATCTAGATGAAATAGAATCTACATATATTATCGCCTCACTCTCGCCATCTGCAGAAGTAGTCGTAAATGAATCATAGCGAGAGTCTTTGATTTCAAATCTTTCGCCGTGAATAATTAACTTATAGGTGAACAGATCAGGGAAAAGTGATATACAATAGTCTTCCTCATATCCCTGTCGAGAACGAATTAACACGATACGATCTCTCATCAAAGAATATTAGCTAATGCAATAAAATGCGTTGCTAAATTAGAAAAGAAATGACAAAGGTATGAATTTGGGAGGAAAAAGTACCAATCGAACGTATGCGAAAGAAAGGTAATACCAATCGAGCGTATGCAAAAACAGGTAAAAGAGCGAAAGAAAGGTAAAAGACAAGTGTAGAATAAAGAAAAGAAATAGACATTTATTAATCATAAATCTCTGCCACATGAGGCATATTTGGAATATGGTGTTAGGCCCATATTTTCTTGACCATCGGCACACAAGGGGTGATGTGGTCAGCATCACGCCGGCCGCCTTAACCTTCCCAGAGTTGCTCGGGTACCCAATTCATGAGGCTGGGTCCGGAGCCGTCTGATGTCTAAAAATCCCACCTCAACTGGGGATTGAACCATGGACCACCGAGCTAGGTAGCCAGTGCACTAACCACTGCGCTATCGTGGCTCCCAACAATAGGAAAAAAATTAAGAAAACAGAAGTAGAATCCGACAAAGAGAGAAGATTCTGAGTAGTTTGACAACATGGCATGGAAAGAAGTCATCAACAGAATTAATACCCGGTACTAGGGACGTAAAGTTATGTAGAGGCATGTTCACATCTGTCAGATGATGGTGGTAGAAGAAGAAGTTATACAGAGCAATTTAAAAAGTCACTATTTTTTTTATTCATATCCTCACTCTTATCTATTGGATAGACATGCACAAAATGTCAAAACAAGGGGCATTAACTGGCCTTCTACAAATACGTTTTGTTTATTTTATTCCCAGAAGCAAAATAAAATCTAAAGTGACAGATAAGCTAACGTTACAAGAGAAGCCACCGAATAAGTTATTTTTTGCAGACGACTACAGTCTAATGTAGGAAGATAAAAAGAAATTGCAAAGACACACACTTACACTTAATTCAATATGTGAAAGATACCACTTAACATACATATCGATGACATCAGGCTTAAGCGGGTTCCAGATGTCAAATACCTATGAAATGGAAAACGTGACAGAGAAATTGATACAGGATGTCACAAAGCCAGCGCAATGGCTTACCAAATGTTACCACCACGTTAAACATCAGAACATCAGTATGGAAACTAAACGACGGATGATGAACTGTATATTCATAACAACTATTGGCTATCAGTGTCAAACATGGACACTGACCAAAGCACAGGAGAGGAAAATCATGTCCTGTCAGACGAGATGCTATGCTTCAGAAAGGCAGTTAATGTTACAAGGAGAGAGAATGAGAAATGGTGACATCATAAAAACTGCGGGAATAACAACCTGCATCAAGTATATAGAGACACAGAAAATAAAATGGTTTGACCATCTCAAGAGAATGGAGCCCGATAAATTGCCACTACTAGCCTACTACACTAGAAGATCTAGGTTCAGAGCATGGGGAAGACAAAGAGTCAGACAGATAGAGAACATCACAGACATCCTACAACTAACTACACGGGCTCACAGCAGCCAAGGCGACACACTTGGCTCGGAAACGAAAACTTCAGCTGCACACGACTCTTCACGGCAACAGTGGAAGGAAAAAGTAAGACGTTACTAGAGAAGTACACGGTTGCTGCCCGCTATGAAATCATGTAATCAACAGGCGTAATATCAGGTTGATTTGTAATGTGATTTGTAATGTGACATAGCATTTAATGTGATAAAATAACAGTTCATTATCGCTACTTTAACTTTCGTTTCATATAAATTAGTTGGATAGGGGTGGATGTATAACAATTTAAAAATAATAAGTGGCTTTTCAATTACTCCGTAGAATGGGGATCGGCTGCATTTTTAGTTAAGCAGACGCGTTAGAAATCTGTGGTACGCTGGACCAGAAAGTACTGGGTTGGGCTGGGAAAACTGTCACATCGTATACAACTAACTAGTCGGAGTTAAAACGTGATCTCCCCTTGCCGACATGTCGACTTAACTTTTGACGCTAGCGATTTTCTACATGAATTTTTTTTTTTTTTAGAAACCAGTCAAACAGAGAGACCACACTGCTGCCTTGCTGGTATGTTTGGGGACAGTCAAAGGCTAAGGAAGTCAACCCACCATAAATGCCTGTTGAAATCGGATGCGCTGGGCCACAGGCCTAACGAAACAGTGCAATCTACGCCGCTTGATGATGACGTCATAAAAATAAGAAAACCGACACTAGTACCATTCGTGGAAAAGCATTGATATATGGATGGGAGGGTGTATGGATGGAAGGATGTATGGATGAATAGATGTATGGATGGAAGGATAGAGGAATAGAAAGATATGTGCTAGGGTGGACGAAAGATGTGCGTTGAGATATGTGATCTGCCTTATTGACTTGCGGCCAATTCACCAGACCCGTACACTAATAAAATTCGATTATAAGGCAAGGTTGTATTTATTTATCCAGCCCACTCAGTTAACAGCAAGTATTTAACAAACCAACAAACATCCAGCCAGTGCTCATATGTTAACTTGAAAAGCTCTACTGAGGTGTAAATGGCCGCAAACTGACTACTGCTTTTTTGTGAAAACATTCGAGTACACATCTGAGAGTGTACGAAGAAGACGTGAGCTAATAGAAAAAGAGCCATAAATACAACGGCTATCGTGGCAGAAGACATTATAAATGATTACTTCTGACAAGATCTTTAGCTAACGTGCCAAATTGTTGACTGCTGGCATTCTCTTGTCACGTTCTGTCTATGTTCATAAGTTGTTGATAGTGCGATTAGTCACAGAGCTGAGACTGATAATGTGTGCCCTACTGATCTCTAGGAACAGAACTATGGACGCAAATGGGGATATTACATACGTGTTTAGATAGAGGGAATCGGGGATAGTGAGACGTACTGATGTTCATACAGACAAGCAGGCTGGCAGACAGACAGACAGGCAGGAGGGCGTGTAAGTAGGTAGGTTATTTAGGTAGCTAGGTAGGCAGACAGAGAAGACGGACAGAGACAAACATACACAGACAGAGCCGAATGGATGGAATGATGTATGGAAAGATTGATGGATATATGAACGGAAGGATGTGTATATGTATGGATGGAAGGATGTATAGATGTATAAATGGAAGGATGCATGGATGTGTAGATGAATGGATTTATGGATGGAAGGATGTATGGATGTGTAGATGAATGGATGTGTGGATGGAACGATGTATGGATGTATGAATGGAAGGAAGTATGGATGTCTGGATGACTAGATGTATAGATGGAAGGATGTATGGGTGTATGAATGGAAGGGTGTATGGATGGAAGGATGTATGGATGAATAGATGTATGGATGGAAGGATGTATGGATGACTAGATGTATGGATGGAAGGCTTTATTGATGTATGGATGTATGGATGGAAGAATAGAGGAATATAAAGATATGTGGTAGGGTGGACGAAAGATGTTTGTTGAGATATGTGATCTACGTTATTGACTTGCGGCCAATTCATACTCGCACCAGACCCGTACACTAATAAAACTCAATTATGAGGCAGGGATGTATTTATTTATACAGCCCACTCAGTTAACCCTTTCAGACCTGAATTATTTTTTGCAAATGAAAAAAATTTTTCTTTCAATTTATTAAGCAATAAGGTCTAAGAAAACAAGAATATAAAACATTTTTATGAAAAATATTTTTCAGGATATGAATTATGTAATGATTCCTATTGGCATCATTGGGACATTGTGATGCATATAGGAAATATATATAGGGTGACACATAAAAGCTCACCTTTACGCTACGATGAGTACAATTTTACACATATTTCAAATCATTTTACATGGAATGCTTTGAAACAGTTCTTGTCCTTGTTTAGGCAAAGAGCAACGTTACACTTTCCACACTTCATTCTACTGTAACTTGTTATACACAGTTTGCATCTTGACTTGTCTGGATTATATTCTGGCCAGTGACTCACAGCATCATACCGCACATCAGCAACAGGACGGGGTGCTCTTTGTACTCTCTTCTTTTTGGATGGTCCTTCCTTTGTTGAGTCTGATGGACGCCCTCTTTTTCTTGGGTCATTGGTTCCCCTTTTCAGGAGGCCAGCAGCTATATCACACACAAAATCAAGTAGTGGTCGGTGTTTTTCTTTCTTCTGATCACAGTGCCTCCTATACAAAAGCCATGCATTGACACAGGCCATATTTATGAAATGAAATATGACTCTCAAGTAGAAGAAGCGTCTACCCTTAATGTTGGTACGATAAAGCTGAACAAGCATGTCATGGAGATCAACACCTCCGATGAATGTGTTATATTCTTTCACAATATTTGGGCGAGGGACATTCACATGCTGCTTAGCAGCAACAGACCACCGTCTGACATTTTCAACTGGCTCTTGGCTTTTATAGGTGGAGATAAGGTGCACAGCCTTATTGTCAAACCATTTCAATAGAATGATATTTTCTTTGCTTTCCACTCTAAAAATCATAGGAACCTCGACCACTCTTTTTCAAAGAGGCATCTGTCTGCAAAGAGCAGCCTGCCAGCATGTTCTTTCTCACAGTTCCGACCATATGCATTCCCAACTTCTTGAGTTCTACTGCCAGGTCAAAGGAGCTGAACCAATTATCAACAAATACCTTATGGTTCTGGTGTTTAGGCAAATGCTCCACTAGCCTAATGACTACATTACCACTAATGCCTAGAGGACCATCTTTCACTTTTGTCCCCTTGCCTACATAAATTTCGAAGTCATAGACTATCCCACTTGCTCCAGCCCGTGCGAATACCTTAATCCCCCATCGGTGTGGCTTGCTCTTCACATATTGTAGCATAGATGTGTGGGACTTGAGTGGGATCATCATCTCATCTACTGAATTATATTCCTCTGGTTCAATTTTCAGAAAATTGGTTCTCAGAGACTCTATGAATGGCCTGACTTTGAACAATTTGTCGTAATCTTTATGTTCCCTTGGAACCATATTATCATTATTGTTAACGTGCAAATAATTTCTCAATTTGCAAAACCGATCACGTGACATAGTACCTGCTATAGGCTCGTAGCGTGTAGATTCAGCCCAGTACATCCTGTATTGTGGCACATGAACAACTCCAGCTAAAATATGAATACCAATAAATTGGCACATTTCAATCACAGATGTGTTGATACACTTCCCTGTTTTTTTCTGTAGAATACATGTTAGTTTGATCCACAAAATTTTTAATGATGCTGTCATCAATAAATTTTTCAAAATAGTTCAGTGGGCTTAAGTCATCATTTGGAGGATCAGAAAATGTGGAATGATATGCCACATCTATTGCTTCCATATTTTTGTGTCGCCAACATCGATTCCTTATCTCATATACTGGTGGCTCCCCGCGATTTTGTCTTCCGATTCGTACACTGAGGGGTGTGTCATCTTCATCTTCTTCTCCATCATCTTCTTCTCCATCATCTTCATCTTCACTATCAATCCTATGAATTTCCACAGGCATGCTGTAGCTGTCTGTATTCAACGTTTGACCTGCACCTTCCTGTTCATCCAAAACTATGCCTTGAACAGCTTCTGTCAATGCCACCTCCTCCTCCTCATCATCTTGCAAGTCAGCATCCTCAACATCTGATATATCCCCCTCTAAGAGCACCCAAACTTCCTCGCATGTCAATTGCCTCGTCATATTCTAAAAGAAAAAGATATGAAAATAATAATTATATTGTGATACATAACCTTCAAATGCCTAATCGTATATCACGAAAATAACTAAATAATCATATATTACGATACATACTCAAACTTAAATATTATTTATGTTATATTTGTTCACCAAAAACACTTAAAAAGAGATAAATATAGGCAGAAGAAACTAAAACATTCGCTAAATATTCCATGTAATTGCTAATAAACAACAAGGTGGAACGTGACATATTATATAATCCGTGGAATCGCTACATTTTGGTAGCAAATATTCAACTTGCGTGCCTATACTCTATAATCAAATATTTGTATTATTCTAAAATTATATAAGTAATAAAAAAAACAATTTAGATAAGATTTATAAGTTTAATACATACCTGTTATTATTTTCGACAATATCAAGGGTAGCAGGAGCTGGAAACGCACCTTCTATGTCAACAAACAAAGAAAACTGTTCGCGAATGCTAATTTGAAAATTATCAGCTAACAGCGCCCTCTGTCGGCAAGGCCCGGAACGAGCATTTACGATGCCATTTGGAATCATCCGTCGTTTAATATGCGCTATGAAAGCCAAGACAGTTAATGATTCCATTTGGAATCATACGGGCCGAAAGGGTTAACAGCAAGTATTTAACAAACCAACAAACAAACAAACAAACATCCAGCCAGTGCTCATACGTTAACCTCAAACGCAAATAAAGCAATAAAAATAACTAAAACTAAATACATCTCTCAAAGGAAATTTAACACGCTAACTATGTACATCACCAGGTGTCAATCTCAAAGTAAACCAAGCACAATATATAGTAACTTACTTCTCACTACAATAAACTATCTTTGCATCAATCAATACCCTTTAGCTCCCCAAGGAGCATAGGCCTTCAACAAACACATGCCAAGTCTTCCTGTCCTGTGCCATCCGCTCAAGTTCTTTCCATGTTTTCCTCATCATTTTCACCTCTGTATCCAGTTCTCTTCTCCATGTGTTTTTGGTCTACCTCTGCTTCTCTCTCCCTGTGGATTCCAGAACAAGGACTGCCTTGTAATGCTATCAACAGGTTTCCTCAATGTGTGTCATATCCATCGCCAGCGGCTTCTTCTCAACTCTTGATGCACTGGACTTGTCTGGTTCTTGTCATCAATTCCACATTTGTGACTTTGTCATACCATTTCAGTCCTTCTATTCTACGCAAGCACCCGTTTATGAAAGTCTGTAGCTTTTTGGTTGTTGTTTTTGTTGTTCTCCATGTCTCAGAGCCATAAAATAGGACTGACTTCACATTTGAGTTGAAGATTCTTATTTTCGTGTTGGACTTGATTTCTCTTGTTCTCCATATATCTCCCAATGCAATGTAAGCACCTCTTGCTTTTTGTATTCTTATTTTGATATCACTGTCTGTCCCTCCAACTTGATCTATATTACTTCCACGATATGTGTACGATTCTACATCTTTTAGGGGTGTTTCTTCAAGTTCAACCTTGTTATCATTTCTTGCATTTATTCTCATAATCTTTGTCTTTTCCCTGTGTATTTTCAGGCCCACTTGTTGTGACCTCTCATCGAGAATTTTAATTTTCTCTTGCATCTGATTTATGGTTATGGAACAGAAAAGCCAAGTCATCTGCAAAATCCAGATCATCAAGCTGTTTATCAGATTCCACTGGATTCCATTTCTGTTGAGTGATGTCGATGTTTTCATAACCCAATATATTGCAAGTAAGAAAAGAAATGAAGACTCCCGTTCTAATCCTAAACGGTTCTGTAAGTTGTCCTTCATGAAGAACTCTGCATGTCATGTCTTCATAGGTCTTCTTTATTAAGTTAATGATCTTCATGGGAACTCCATAATGCCTCATCAATTTCCAAAGCGCTTTGTTGAGCGCTTTAGCGCTTATGATATATTTTATCCATAAGTGTCTAATGAAGTATAAAGCAGAAGTTAATTTCATGTACAATCAGCGCCCCAGGCTTTTTGTCAATTTGATGTTATATTTTTTTACTGCAAGCTATAAACTCCGTGAAAAATTATTTGTGGCTTTTTAGTGCATTAAAAGCTTGTGTTTAAAATATGTTTTATATATTTTTTTATTTTCGTCTTTTTAGTGTTATTTTGTTGTTGTTTGTACATTTAAGTCAAATGTAATCGATCCGCTAATGACATTATCAGTTTGCGATAAACGAGTTCAGAGCACAGGCGGCGGATTTCATTATTCTGTATATTAAACGGAAAGTTAATTCTTTTTGTTTGTTTTATTTTTTTTAAAAATTTAGGTAAGAGTTGTAAACTACATTTTTTTAAATGTAGTTGTCAGTTGCGTGTATTTCTGTGCACGCGCGTGCGACAGTGTGTGTGTGTGGAGGGGGGAAGGAGGAGAAGTTTCAATATTTCTCTCAAGAAAGACAATCTTGTTGGAAAAAATACACCTAGATTATTTGCAGTTATCGCCAATTTCACCAAAGAAACAATACAAACAAACAAAATTAATGTTATTTTAATGTTATTCATTTTATTATTTTTACGACTGATTATTGTATTGTCATCGGGAATACACAACTATGTGTCGTAAATTTATTTTGAGAGAAAAGAGTCGTAGAAATAATGGTCCGGTTTAGAGTGGAAAATGATGATGGTAAGCTCAGTGATAGAAAATGTAGAGATTTAATAGTTACTTCACAGCGTGCTGGAGGAGAGTAAAGACAGACTTATTTACGACAAATCGTGTCTCTCAATCTTCTCTTTCACTCTCCTGGTCAAACAATTATTTGCCAGTTTTCCAGACTCGCATCTGCGCGCTCACCGATTTGGTGTTTTCAAACACACACACGACGTTGATACAAACTATATTAAACGAATAGGGGAAAAGTTGGGCTTTGGGTATATCCAACACACAGAACTAAATGAGTTTATGTGATTTTATTCACTTTAAACATCAATCACTAAAAATATCAGATATTACATAAATTATCATAAGTACACAAATGCAAATAACAAGTTTGGGAGGGGTTGAAGAAGATTGGTATCGACTAAGCCCTTCCCGCTCATTAGACAAAGACAAACCCAGTCCAGAGATAGATAATATCAGGAACACGGGTACGTTAACCTAACAGTAAAGTTAATTACTCTGAAAGAGGTGTTACCAAGTTAGGTATAAGTGATAGAAAAAAAAACCTGTTCTTCCCAGCTGTTCTTCCCTTTACTAAGCAAATGGAAAGGAGGTGGTTTTAAACAGAGTTAACAAATTATCAACTATCCCACTTAAAGGAACAATGTAGGGTATACAGAAAAGATATATGTTACCAGGTAAGCAAGTTAACAAAATGGTCACACAAAAGAATTAATTTCCTGTCATTCATACACGCGCTAGCAAAGGCCTTCACTCATCTTGCTCTCACTTACCGATTGTGAAAAAATCTTGCACTCCATAGAATAACACAACAGCAGTTACACCTCAACTAAATGTATGAGTGTTTGTTCAAGTTCTAGCCCCAGATTATCGGGTAGGCGGTCAGCACATAAAAGGATCCCGTAATCGCTGGAAAATGAATCTGTAGTTGTGTCTGTCTTTTCTTAATAACAGTTTCTATGGGAGGGCACGGTCTCTGATACCGGGGTGAGGATGGTGTGGTCTATTTGACTATGCCGCGGATAATAAAATTCTTACGCGTGCTGGTACACTTTATCCGTGAGGTATGGTTTAAGTCCAGTGAGAAAACTAGTCACATCACTGTTCAGGAAATTATGAATTATCTCTCTGTGTCAGTAAACTAACAAAGCTCGGGCCAGTGTTCTTCTTCCCGTTACGACTTAAGTTGTTTGATGGTGCGTTAAATTTGTCTTTGGGTGTGCTTTCTTTGCTATAAGTTAGATAGCGGAATTCCAAACATAGAATCGCCTCAAAGATTAAAAATTTTACACAGTCTCAACAAGTTCTGCGTCAGGGGAACTCTACACACTGTTTATGCTTTGCTTTGCTTAGATTGATTTCTTTATTGCTTTCTTAATGCTGGGATCGCACAGGTTACGATCACTCTGTATGAAAGAAAAAAAGACATGTAATATACCGAAAACAAATAACCTTCTAAAGCGCGATGAATTTCCCGTTAAGCCTATAATACACTCGAGTATTTAATTATGTATTTAATAAACACTGCGCGAATTCTAGTGGTTAAAAACCCACATCTATAAAACTAGGACTTAACTGAATTTATTAATTATAAATTCCTTCGCGACTTTAAAAGTTAATTTAAGCATCTATTATCTTTTGAAATAATATAATAGATAGATCATTATATTTAAAACTGGAACTCTTGAGATGGTTTAATTAAATAGATTTAAATTAACACAGAATCCCTTTAAATAGAATGACTAGACCACTGATCACTTTACACAATATATATTTTACCGCTTTGCACAGAATTAGAAATCACTGCAAATATATAGAAAATCCAGGGGAAAATCTATAACAAGATTTCAATAAAGCTAGTGCTTCTGTAAAGGTCTGGCCAGCGAGTGATAACGTGTCTAGTTCTTCATGGTCTATTTAGCTAAAATGAAATGTAAGTTGAGTGGGACATGATAAACTTGACAACTTATTTGATCTCACGAACTTTTGGGGATCTGACCGCCAAATCAAGAGAAAAAGCCGCCCCCTGGTCTTCGTATCCGCTCGCTGCTGCCCGTTTCGCTTTCCCCCGTTCGCTCGGTTCCTCGATTGACACCGAGACGCGAAATTAGCGGCAAGCAACTGCGTCTCGTATCAGGGAAAACTACTGTCTTTGATAGCGCCGATAGTCTCCCCTAAGATCCCTCGGTCTGTCTCTTTGATCTCGTCGCTGTATCCTACATGAGTCCCGGTGGAATGCGTTCTGGCAAACGAAAAGTTACAACAAATGTTCAGGGGTTCTAATGTTATGAAAAGCTAAAGGTCCCTTTAAATCATCCATCATATCAGGAAAAATTCACTAGTCAAACTAGACGTACGTCACAATCGTCCCCACTTTTAGACATGAAACCATTTTTCATGTTTTCATTTTTGACAATGGAGGTGACCTGATTGGTGATTTTTAGGATGAGTGGTATCTTCAGTTTGCTCTTCTTCCTCTGTAGACCAGTTTCTACTCAGAAAATCAGCCCCGACATTCTGTCTTCCCGGAATATATTCCACTTTGAAAGAATAGACGCTTAGAAGGAGGGCCCAACGCATGATCCTAGCGTTAAATTCTTTATTGGCACCAAGAAATGCTAACGGAGCGTGGTCTGTTTGCACCGTGAACGATGTACCATAAAGAAACTCATGATGGCGTCTGATACCGTCAATCAGAGCAAGACATTCCCTTTCAACTACGCTGTAGTTCCGTTCCGCTTTATTTAATTTCCGACTGCCATAGGCAACTGGAAATAGCATGTTCAGGTCACTGTCATCGGCTTGAAGCAGTGTTGACCCGATGCCCTGACCTGACGCGTCGACTCTCAGTACAAAAGGTTTCTTGAGGTCAGGCAACCTCAAAATGGGGGTATGCAGACAACTGTCCTTTCAAAGTGCTATACGCGTGTTCGCACTTTTGATCCCATATGACCTTATCAGGACAACCTTTCTTTGTGAGGTCAGTCAGAGGTGCCGTCAGTCCGTTGAAGTTCTGGATGTACTTCTGATAGTATGCACATAGCGATATGAAGGGACGTACGTCTTTCTTCGTTCGGGGTCTTTTTGCTGCTGCCACTATTTTCTCCACGTTCTTCTTAATAGGCCAACTGCATCCGTGAGAAATAGTGTGCCCCAGGAAGTCTAACTGTTCAAACCCGATGAGACATTTGCTAGGTCTGGCTGTGAGACCCGTTTCCTGTAGTCTCCTGAGGAGCATAGCAACCGTAGCAATATGTTTCTTCATAGGTTTCCGATGCAATTAAGATGTCATCCATGAAATTATGGATATGGGGACTTTGCAAAGGTTGTAGAAGCTTCCTCATCATCCTGGTGAACACTCCTGGTGCGTTATGCAAACCGAACGGCATCACGTTAAATGTGTAATGTCCTTCACTAGTGCTGAAAGCTAACAAAGGTTAATTTCCTCCTTGACTGGTATTTGATAATAACCTTTGCTGAGGTCAATCTTGGAGAAGATCTTAGCTTTGCTGAGCTTGGTGAACAACTCAGAAACAGTTTGGAGAGGTTCGGGCTGGAATTCCGTTACAGCGTTTAGCAACCTGTAATCAATGCACAGCCGAACTTCCTTATTGGGCTTCTGCAACATCACACACACTACGCTCGAGCTGTAAGGAGATGTAGACTCACTGATAATTCCTGCCTGACGCAGCTTGTCTATTTCTCCGCGAAGTGCATCAGCTTTAGCGTACGGGATGGGGTAAACTCTGGTTTGAACAGGGGTCTCGTTTGTTAATTTTCATATCAAATTCAATGAGATTTGTTCGACCAGGTACATCCGTTAAAACTGCACTGTACTGTTTTAGTAGAGCCCTAGTTTCTGTTTGTTGTTCTGGTGAGAGATTGTCGCCGAACTTGACATCTTTAAAGGATTCTGTGGGTTGCAGTGGATACTCCATGCAACCATCATCATCTTCCTCGTCTTCCGTTGCTATGGCGACAGCCAGGAGATGCTCGGAGGATGGCACCGGTCTTTCCAAATATTTCTTTAGCAGATTTATGTGGAAGACCTTCTCCTTTCCTTTGATGGAGATCTTGTAGTTGGTACGTGAGATCTTTTTAAGGACGGTAAACGGTCCTTGCCATCCGATGCGAAGTTTATTGCTTCCGGTTGGAAGTAGCAATAGGACTTTCTCCCCTGGTTGTAGTTCTCTCTCTTTTGCAGCTTTGTTGTATCTTTTAGTAATTTTAGCGCGGGCTTTCTTAAGGTTGGTAGTAGCTAGATCCCATCCTAGCTTTAGCCTTTCCTTAAGCTCAGATACATACTTGCTTGCAGAGACGACTGTCTCGTCAGCCTTCTGGTCTGTCAGGGACCGAAGTAAGGCTTCTAGTGGCCCCTTAATAGGTCTGCCAAATAAAAGTGTAGCTGGCGCAAAACCCGTAGACGCTTGGGGTACCTCTCGGTAGGCGAATAAGGCAGCCGATATATATATTGGTCCCAGTCTTCCGGTTTCTCCTGACCCAGCTTACGTAACATCATGGTGAGGGTACCGTTAAAACGTTCCACGAGCCCATTTCCGGCCGGATGGTAGGGACTTGTGTGGATATGTTGGGCCCTCAAGATCTTAAAGATCTCCTCCATTAACAGGCTACGGAATTGGGATCCATTGTCCGTCAAAACTTGTTGAGGGAATCCCAACCGTGTAAAAATTTGCACAAGGGCTTCTGCGACATGCTTGGAATTAGTGCATGGTAGCGGTACGGCTTCGGCCCACATAGTGCAAGTGTCAACTAAGGTCAGGATGAACCTGTTCCTTCTTTTGGTCTTTTCCAGAGGACCAATAATGTCGACAGCAACCCGTTCAAATGGAGTCCCTACTATTGGCATTTGCCCCATCGGTACTGGGGGGTGTCAAGTGCTTGGGTGCTACCCGTTGGCACTGGGCGCAGGATTTCACGTACCTGACAATGTCAGAGTTCATTCCTGGCCACCAATAGTGGTTTTTTATTCGCTGAATAGTGGCGTTTTGTCCCATATGTCCGCTAAAGGGAAGAGAGTGCCCCATTTCTAAGATCTGGTTTCTGTGTTGCGTCGGTACTAGGAGCTGGTTATTCCCCGTGTCCGGGTTGCCCGTTCTACGATACACTACACCATCCTTAGAAAAGATGTCTCCGTTGTGTCTGGGGTCCTTAGCCATGGGCAGTTTTTTAAAGCAGGGCGCCAGAGTAGGGTCCTTTTGTTGCGCCTCCTTCAGTTCATTCGGCAACAAGTTTGGCGCAGGCTCCCTCTCCTTCTTGGCTTGCCCTCTTGTCGTTACCGCTGCCACAATCGGCTCCTTAGGTCTCCCAATGAACACATATCTACATCCCAGGATAACTGGGTAGATCGGATCATCCATTATGGCCGCTTTAATAACTCCTCTGACAAAGTCAGAGTGTATTTCTACCAGTGCGATAGGAAGCGTCCTGGGTGCAACACTCCTGAAAACTCCACTAAGTTTGACGGTTTCCTCTGTCTCCTGACCGGGTTTGACTAGGTGCCTAGCGACAATACAATAAAAACTTAATCCAGTGTCAAAAAGACAAGTAGTAGAGGTACCGTTTCAAAAATTACAGTTCCTCGAGTTGAGGGTCGGTCCCCCCTCAGGGGGGGGGGAGTGAATCACTGACATTGACTCTACCTTTCGAGGCTGTATGCAAACATCCAATGCGGTTTGCACCGGTTTGTTTGCCCTGATCAGACGTTCCCTGGTGTAGTAGGGGTCTTCCCTTTTCCTTGACCTTGGTGGCCGCGCTGCCCACGTAGGCTTGTTGGGTTGATCAGAATTGTTGTTGGGGGGGGGGATGTATCGGGTTTTGTGTAGAATTTCGATTTTTCCTGGGGGGGTTTCTGGGTATTGTTATCTCGTTGGTTTATAATGTTGAGAGGAAGTGGAAGAATAGGATGCCTGCTCTAGATTCTGCTGTTTTCGAGATGGCTCATCGTCGGTGGGTTTACGTTTAGTGCTGGGAAGTTCGGCCATTGCATTGCTATAGCGTTCGGCTTTATTGAGTATGTCTTCAAGCCTGACTGCCCCCTGTTCAGTACTATGTTCAGCCAAAAAAATCTAGGAGTTTCATTCGACAAAGTGGATTTTATCTGCTCCACAAGAACAAGTTCGAGGAGTCCCTCATATGAAAGAGGTAGGTCAGATAATTCAATGCACTTTGTCAGATAACCCGTGAGACGTGAAGAGAACTGGGGAAATGTTTCCGTGCTCGCTTTTCGGCTGTTTCTGAACAACTGCAGAAACTTTCGGGCAGTCATCTCAAACTGCTGTAGTAAGGCCTTTTTCAACATGTCGTAATCATGTTGATTCGGTCCCAGCTTTGTGTACACGTCATAAGCATTGCCTTTCAGTGACGTTTTTTAAAGTTTTTAGCGCCCAGCGGGTACTCTCTAAACCCATAAAGATTCGCGAGTCTCTCGAATTTTTCTAGGTAGCTGTCAATTTTTTTCGTTAGGGCTAGGAAAAGATTCTAAAGAAAACGACATAGCAGTTAATTGGGCAGATTGAGTACTGGGAGAGAGGTCCATTGATTGAGACTGGGGCGAAGACGGCTCTCCGTTAGTCGAAGTAGAGGCGCCCCGACTCTCTAGAGCCTTAAGCGCCAGTTGATGCTGTCTTTCCTTGTCTCTCTCTCTCGCTCTGCGAGTTTCCATCTCTGCTTCAATTTTCTTCTGACAATTCAGGGTAAGTTCCTCTTAGATTGTTTTTTTTCGCTCTCAATTTCTCTGAACGCTCCTTGAGTTTCGACTTTCTTCTGCCCTAAAATCCTGATCTGTCTCTCTTCCTCTCTCGATCATTCTTTCTTTCTTCTTCCTCATCAGCTCTTTGAAGCTCCTGACTCTCTGTTGCTCCGCCTTCCTTCTTCTCAGCTTCTTCTGTTACTTCCGTTTTGGTTAGCTCTCTGGCCTCTTCTGTTGCTGGATTGCCTTCCTCTCAGCCGCGTCATATATTGCTATCCACGCCAATTCCATCCAATTCCTGGTTAATAAACGCGTTTGCAGCTTCTGCATCTAATCCTGCCTCTTTCGCTTCCAGCCTCAAGATGGACCTCATCTTTATCCTCTCTGCCATTGTTAAAGAATAAGATGAAGTATGCCCAGAGAACTAGTAAGAAAAACGCGAAAAGGGAGGAACTCTGAACCGCTACGAGAAAAAATACAAGTATAAATTTACCTGTGTTACCTCCTACCTGTACTGTGCAAACTTATCGCTGCTATTATCTGGCAATTAAGGCTCTAAACGCAAGCGACTATGCCACTAAATGGTAAGTTACACTGGAAAAGAATCTACTTTTACTAACAGTAGAGAAAAATTTATATTAAAACAATTTAAAAGGAAAAAAAAATTTCCCCTAAATTTTTAATCTCTGACAACAAACTCCGTCCCTAAAGTCAATTATTGAGATGAGACGTTGTTAACTTAATTTTTAAAAATCAGAACAATCCGTCTTTAGCTAAGCTCAACTCTTTTTAACTTCAAAAACCTTAGTGACTGTAAAACAATCACGCAATCCCAGCAACTCTTATAAAGAAAGAAATTTAATTATCTCCGCCAGAGGATAATTAAAATAGCAAATATATTTGTTTGTCTGTACTTTCTACTGCTGTGGAGAGAAAAACAACCTGTAAATATGCTGTGTGGACAACCCAAATACTTAAAGAACGTTTGTCTAGGGGTGTAATTATTTATTTATTTCCCTAATTCACAAAGACAAATCATTCACACTCTACCTAGTTAGACCCAAACTAAATCAGACTCAAAATATCTTTAACCCGGCTATGCGATTGCCTCAAATGTAGCTCAAGATCCCAGAACCAGCCCACAAATATGTGTGCATCAAATGTATCTCAAAATTATCCCAGACGAGCCGGCCAAATATTGTCGTAAATTTATTTTGAGAGAAAAGAGTCGTAGAAATAGTGGTCCGGTTTAGAGTGGAAAATGATGATGGTAAGCTCAGTGATAGAAAATGTAGAGATTTAATAGTTACTTCACAGCGTGCTGGAGGAGAGTAAAGACAGACTTATTTACGACAAATCGTGTCTCTCAATCTTCTCTTTCACTCTCCTGGTCAAACAATTATTTGCCAGTTTTCCAGACTCGCATCTGCGCGCTCACCGATTTGGTGTTTTCAAACACACACACGACGTTGATACAAACTATATTAAACGAATAGGGGAAAAGTTGGGCTTTGGGTATATCCAACACACAGAACTAAATGAGTTTAGGTGATTTTATTCACTTTAAACATTTTATTCACTTTAAACATCAATCACTAAAAATATCAGATATTACATAAATTATCATAAGTACACAAATGCAAATAACAAGTTTGGGAGGGGTGAAGAAGATTGGTATCGACTAAGCCCTTCCCGCTCATTAGACAAAGACAAACCCAGTCCAGAGATAGATAATATCAGGAACACGGGTACGTTAACCTAACAGTAAAGTTAATTACTCTGAAAGAGGTGTTACCAAGTTAGGTATAAGTGATAGAAAAAAAAACCTGTTCTTCCCAGCTGTTCTTCCCTTTACTAAGCAAAGGGAAAGGAGGTGGTTTTAAACAGAGTTAACAAATTATCAACTATCCCACTTAAAGGAACAATGTAGGGTATACAGAAAAGATATATGTTACCAGGTAAGCAAGTTAACAAAATGGTCACACAAAAGAATTAATTTCCTGTCATTCATACACGCGCTAGCAAAGGCCTTCACTCATCTTGCTCTCACTTACCGATTGTGAAAAAATCTTGCACTCCATAGAATAACACAACAGCAGTTACACCTCAACTAAATGTATGAGTGTTTGTTCAAGTTCTAGCCCCAGATTATCGGGTAGGCGGTCAGCACATAAAAGGATCCCGTAATCGCTGGAAAATGAATCTGTAGTTGTGTCTCTTTTCTTAATAACAGTTTCTATGGGGGGCACGGTCTCTGATACCGGGGTGAGGATGGTGTGGTCTATTTGACTATGCCGCGGATAATAAAATTCTTACGCGTGCTGGTACACTTTATCCGTGAGGTATGGTTTAAGTCCAGTGAGAAAACTAGTCACATCACTGTTCAGGAAATTATGAATTATCTCTCTGTGTCAGTAAACTAACAAAGCTCGGGCCAGTGTTCTTCTTCCCGTTACGACTTAAGTTGTTTGATGGTGCGTTAAATTTGTCTTTGGGTGTGCTTTCTTTGCTATAAGTTAGATAGCGGAATTCCAAACATAGAATCGCCTCAAAGATTAAAAATTTACACAGTCTCAACAAGTTCTGCGTCAGGGGAACTCTACACACTGTTTATGCTTTGCTTTGCTTAGATTGATTTCTTTATTGCTTTCTTAATGCTGGGATCGCACAGGTTACGATCACTCTGTATGAAAGAAAAAAAAAGACATGTAATATACCGAAAACAAATAACCTTCTAAAGCGCGATGAATTTCCCGTTAAGCCTATAATACACTCGAGTATTTAATTATGTATTTAATAAACACTGCGCGAATTCTAGTGGTTAAAAACCCACATCTATAAAACTAGGACTTAACTGAATTTATTAATTATAAATTCCTTCGCGACTTTAAAAGTTAATTTTAAGCATCTATTATCTTTTGAAATAATATAATAGATAGATCATTATATTTAAAACTGGAACTCTTGAGATGGTTTAATTAAATAGATTTAAATTAACACAGAATCCCTTTAAATAGCATGACTAGACCACTGATCACTTTACACAATATATATTTTACCGCTTTGCACAGAATTAGAAATCACAGCAAATATATATAAAATCCAGGGGAAAATCTATAACAAGATTTCAATAAAGCTAGTGCTTCTGTAAAGGTCTGGCCAGCGAGTGATAACGTGTCTAGTTCTACATGGTCTATTTAGCTAAAATGAAATGTAAGTTGAGTGGGACATGATAAACTTGACAACTTATTTGATCTCACGAACTTTTGGGGATCTGACCGCCAAATCAAGAGAAAAAGCCGCCCCCTGGTCTTCGTATCCGCTCGCTGCTGCCCGTTTCGCTTTCCCCCGTTCGCTCGGTTCCTCGATTGACACCGAGACGCGAAATTAGCGGCAAGCAACTGCGTCTCGTATCAGGGAAAACTACTGTCTTTGATACCGCCGATAGTCTCCCCTAAGATCCCTCGGTCTGTCTCTTGATCTCGTCGCTGTATCCTACATGAGTCCCGGTGGAATGCGTTCTGGCAAACGAAAAGTTACAACAAATGTTCAGGGGTTCTAATGTTATGAAAAGCTAAAGGTCCCTTTAAATCATCCATCATATCAGGGAAAATTCACTAGTCAAACTAGACGTACGTCACACTATGTCAAGTTTCAGAGCTATTGCTCATCTGGAAGTGATCGAAAAATCAATTGCAAGATTTGAAGGTGACATACGTTGCAAGTTAAAGAAAAGCCTGTAAAAATGATATTGTTATGCATTTAATGTTCATTGGAGGATTATTTAGTCAATCCGTATTTATCTGGGGGTAATCTTCCACCACTGTAGACTGGCTCGCATCATTATTTATTTATTAATTTTTTTTTTTTTATATGTTAGCTTTTGTTTTTGTAATATAGTGTTTTGTGTTTTATTAACTTTTGCATTTCTGGTGGGGTCTTAGTTTCAATGAGATTTTCTACACTCATTTCTACCTTGTGATTACTACAGCATGTCTTAATTAATGTTTAGCCTCTGTTGGTCATATTTTTTTGCAGTCCACAAGAAAGTGTCTAATTGTGTATAGTTTGCGTGTTAAATTTCCTTTGAGAGATGGAGTTAGTTTTAGTTATTTAAATTTCTGGTAAGCAAGATGCCCCTCCTTTGTGCATATGACACTTTAAGACATAAGCGTTTGTCTGTTTGCTCCTTACGGAGCATGAAGACATCATTGTGGCTGGCGTCCACCGGAAGTTTGCACGAAGCATTTATATGCTATTGCAGCGGCTGTTTCTGTAACAATGCGTTTGATATGAGATTTCCAGTCTTATTAGTCGTCATATACGACACACTTGTTGCCAGTCTCACCAGTCGTCACATACGACATGCTTCAGTGTGCAGGAATGAATATTGGTGTGGATCGGTTGCGAGGTGGTAGCTTAACCTCATTAAGAAGAGTGTTGGTTGTACACAGCGTTTAATTCTGTTTTATGGGTACACATGCCTATTTCTATTATTAGACAATTATTGTCATGGAATGGAAGGGTGTAGGATGGTTTTACTGTTGTTAAGGTGATCAAAACGTGTGTTCTTCAAATCTGCCTCAATTTGTCCTATAGTTATTAAGTTGTTGCCAACAGGTATTCTTAAATCTGTCTCGAACTTTACTGTTGTTAACTTGATGGAAACCTGAGTTATTTAAGTCTGCTTCGATTTTTAACTTTATTTGTTATCTTGTTGAGAACTCGATTTCTTAAAGCCTGCTGTTTTCCCATTCAGGACAACTGTCAGAGAATAATGTAACTAGAGACGTTATAGTATCGATGTTTCTTCCCTGAGCTCAAATGGTGCTGTCGGTTCCTGCTGTATTAAATTAGTGCCGTACCCAGAATGTCCTGGGAAGACCCGCGAATATTTAGTTAGCGTAGAAATTGTTCCCAGCGTGGTGTAACAGTGTTTCTTAATTAGGATTTAGCGGATTCTTCTGTTTGTCGGTGAATGAACGAACGAATTACAAGGTGTTTGTCACAGCTACGGCCTAGATACTGATCCGTGCGCAAATAAAATAGTGAGTGTGGGTGTGTCCCATGCTGGTCTCTGGGGTCTCTGAACATGGAAAGAAAGAATATGGCTACTGCTTCCTTAGACATGTCGTCTATGGTGACTAATATGAGGTTGTGTGTAGAGCTGGCAACCTCATCATGAAAGCAAATTGCCACAAAAACCATCACTGCAAGAACATGTGACTGGTTGGTGAAGGTTTCATACAAGGGAATCAGTTGCAGTGGCGACTCTATGCTCCGTACGCAGTGCACAGGAAAACCAAGATGAATGAATTTGGGTGTGGTTTCTATTTTTATGTAAATAAACTTAACATTGATTTGATATTTTTTTTTAACTAATTAAAATAAACAAAAGATTTAAGTAGGTCTAATCGAGGCAAGAAGATTTATTTTTCGGGTTTCTCCCTCCTACTACAAGTAAAACCCCTGTCTATGTAAGCAAAAAAGAAATCAAGATGGCAACAAATGAACAAACTTGGCTGCGAGATTGACATCCGGAATCTGAAGCTCGCGTGACTGCCAGTGGTGAAAGTCCAACCAGGAACTGCTTACACGGTGCAGTCAAAAAGGTATGCACACCATCATTGTGGCAGACGCTGGAACTGGGTTGGTCATGTCCTCAGAAGGGACTCTGGCACGGTCACCAGAACTGCTATGCTCTGGACCCCAGAAGGACGGCGAAAGAGAGGCAGACCAAAGACAACCTAACGGAAAACAGTGGAGGCTGAGATGCAAAGCATGAACCAGAGTTGGGGCACGGTATGAAGGATGGCCACCGACCGAGCAGTTTGTTGCTGCCCTACAAGACGCCACTAAGCGTGATGACCACTGACTGCTATGTCAGTCAGGGGCTGAGCATCCAAGAAGATGAACAAGACAAGTAAAACTGGGAAACCCCAGGGTAAAAAATGCGAGAGAAGTAGTTTGGAAATGTAATAAAATTAACAGGACTAAACGAATCAATGTTTCCAGAAGTGCTCAGAAAAAAAAAATAAATCAAGATTATGTTGTAGTCCCCATTGGATGTTGTTGGTTTGGTTTTTAAGGACTATCTTCATTGCTCACGGACAACGCCATCAGTGCTCCGATCTCCTACCTTAGATCATCCAAGGAGGATCTCAGCGCAGTGCACGAACTCCGTAGCACCGGCGAGAATCCCAATGTGTGTGTATAATGTATAGGAATCACACATTCTATAAATATTTTTGTGGTGGGTAGGTTTCCTAATTTTTAAATTTTGCCAGGGCAGCGGCCTGATAAGCCTAGGATGTTGTTGGAGATGATGAAGTTAATGATTGCGAAATCGTGTTGTTAATTATGATGGTGGAAGTGATGAAGATTTTGTTAATGGTAAAATAATAATTATTATTGTAATTATCCAAATTATATTGATACGGCACACATTATGGTATCCGGCTGATAGTATTAGTAAGCAGTTCTTCTTAAAGAATATCAGGGTAAGGGAGATATGAAATTAATTTTTTTTTTAAAGTAAATAAATAAATAAAACACACACACACACACACACACACACACACACACACACAAACACAAACACACACACACACACGAGAAAGGAATCAGATATATTAATAAAATGAATAAAGAAAGCATGGAAAAAACATTGAACTGATGTTGCGGAACAGGAAGTCTTGGCATGACGTTGTCGAACTTCTATTCTCCACAGGGAGCTGAAGTCTTATGAGTAAATGGCTATTAGGGAGGGGAAGAAAATGAATTTAAGAAGAACACAATGTAGACACTTAAAATAGTAAACAGCTATTGTGTCTGATAGGGAGCCGTGGTAGCATAGTGGTTAGTGCACTGGCTTCCTAGCTCAGTGGTCTATGGTTCGATCCCCAGATGAGGTGGAATTTTTTTAGGCCGCAAACGGCTCCTGGGTCGACCCAGCCCCAACTGGGTACCAGAGCAATTCTGGGAAGGTTAAGGCGGCCGGCGTGATGTTGACCACGTCACCCCTAGTGTGCCGATGGTCAAGAAAATATGGGCCTAACACCATATTCCCAATATGCCTCAATGGGCGTGTAACGGGATCCTTTACCTTTTATTGTGTCTGATAGCTGAAACTAACTCGTAACCAAGAAGAAATAAAAAAATTTGCCGGCGAGTTAACTTTGCTGAATATTTGTAATGAGCAATTGTACACGTCAATACTGTCACGGGGAGCCAGCGTCTTAACTTTTCTGCATCTAGAGCACATTTTGAGGACTGGAGATTTAGCCTATTACTCATTGTGTTGATTCTGATCGAAGTTACTTGAAATATTTGTAACATTTTGAAAATAATTAAAATTGTTGCCTATTATTTTGTCAAGGGTTGTAATGTTTCTAAATTCGCTGTTTAAGGGAGCCAATCAAACCGCAAAAAACATCATTAAACATATGTAATTGTGTGACATTTTTCTATGCTTTTCACTTATGATTTTACAACATAACTACACAATATTTGTTATTATTTTCAATTAAAAATTATTCTTACCTTTATATAACAATAAGTTATATTGTCTTACAAATAAAAAGGGACATAATGTTATCGATCTTTACCGTTTTGGCAGCCATGGGCGCACGACTTTGACATTTTATAATTTTAAGATTTTTCATTGTAAATATGAGACCTCACAAATCAAATCCAACTCATGACAATATTTAACACACAACGGCTGTTTTCAATGCTTTTTTTTAAAATAATCTCATGCTTGTTGTTTTTAGATACAAGTTTAGTTAATTAATGAATGAGAAAATCAATTAATAATTTGGCCTATACCAACCCCTGTGAGCAAAAATAACGTTACGGTTAACGTGAGAAGCCTCAGAGAGACTGCCAACTTTAACATAAAAATAGATGTGGTTATATGAGAGTGAACATAAAAATAGATGTGGTTATATGAGAGTGAACATAAAAATAGATGTGGTTATATGAGAGTGAACATAAAAATAGATGTGGTTATATGAGAGTGAACATAAAAATAGATGTGGTTATATGAGAGTGAACATAAAAATAGATGTGGTTATATGAGAGTGAACATAAAAATAGATGTGGTTATATGAGAGTGAACATAAAAATAGATGTGGTTATATGAGAGTGAACATAAAAATAGAAGTGGTTATATGAGAGAGAACTAAGAAGAACAAGAATGTGTATGTGGTAATATCTTCTACATAATGACATACCTGCAGTTCTTGTTCTGGAACACCCAGGGTAAGAGAGATAGAGGAAGACAGAAAAACACATGGAGACGAGAACTGGTGGCAGAAATGAAAGTAAAGAAGAAGACATAGAAAGATCTGGAATTGATGGCACTGGACATGAGGACTTGTCATACGTTTGGTGACGGACCTATGCTCCTAGGGGAGCTGAAGGATCGTGATGATAATGATGATAATGATGACGATGATGATGGTGATGATGATGGTGGTGGTAATTGTGACAGTATAGCCTCCCCTGCTTTGCAGTAGTGGTCCAACCGTGGCCAAAAGAGTATCTAATATGGGCTTCAAAGGTGTCTACCTTCGCACAAGATTACTCTTGGCAGAGATGTAAATAGAAGAAACAAAACCCTTCTATCTCCAGTGAGTCTTCACAAGATATTCAGAATAAACGAGAACAATACTGCTTTGGCTGAGTGTGTTAACTCTGTAATCCTGCCGACACTTTTATGAAGGATTTAAGCACCAATTAATTTCAGCTCGTTCTGCCCCAACCCTTGATTTACTCAGTGGAATTCTATTATTCTAGTATAGCTCTATTTAGAGTGTGTGTAGTAAGTTGACTGAGACAAACATGCAGTAACTTTAAAATGATTAAATCGAAGTTAAATTTGTATAATTACAAATAACAAAATTTAATAATCACTTAAGTTCTAACAGTTGAAAAAATAATTTGAATAGTTATGGATCAAGAAAGGTTATCATCACAGTCGTTATGGATTGTGAAATGTTACAAAACGTTCAAGCGGCAGCATAGATTTGAACTTAGCTGCCAAAGACCGTTCTGCTCCTTCTTATGGGTTGGTTCTTTTCACACTGCTCAAGCTCGTACCTGGTCAAGGTTGCCGGGAGTAGCTCGTTTCGCAGAAATGTCAAGGACAGTCTACCACGTGGGTCCTTCGTCTTAAAGCTTAGGCCACTGTTCCCTTCTTGTTCCAGAGACAGTACTTTCTGCTGGTACCACCAATAACTATTATAAACGAATAGAACGACTAGCTCTTCTGAGTATGGCGTTTTCCACCCCATAGTTATGGGTTCCTATCTTCCCATTCCACCATCCCATTAACTCAGAATTTACCCTCGATGAGAATTATATTTAATCCCTCGGGATAAAACTTTCTTTACATTTAAATAGAATAGCTTTCATAGTTACTTTATATTTAAATGAAAAGGTTAATAATACAGATAGTTTGTTTACATATACATCTCCACTGACTGAAAAGTGTTCACAAAATAAATTGAATATGTTTTCATTTATGTTTTACACTGATTGAAAAGTTTGAAACTTCCATTAACTTTAAAATGAATATTTTCACATAGACATTTAAACTGGTTTAAAGCTTGAAAGCTTACATTAATTTTAAAGTGAATATGTTTATATGGACATTTACACTGCTTTGAAAATGTAAGTATTATGCTTAGAATGTACTTCATTTCTTTCATCTTTCCCTCCCTGCTCCATATGAAACCTGGAACTACGTTATGCTTCTAGTTCTCTCTACGAAACTATCTATAAAGCAATCACCAGCGCGTGCAGTGGTGGTTCATGAATCCTCATTCTTTACGCTGAGGTTGCCAGCCTCAAATGAATTTGACATCCACTAGCGAGTTTCACATATTAAAATTCACATGGTAATATATATATATATATATGTTAGTTCATATGTTAGTAATAAAAAATGAAATGTAAATCACAACTTACGCCAATCCTGGCTCACAGACGTTTTGCTCAGATGAATAAAAGAGACTTGAATCGGCCGCTTACACTCGTCTGGGGTGTCGTTAATTTAATAAGTTCCCTCTCTGACTTCGTGAGTGATCCTTCAGCTTCCTCAGTCCCGGTGTGATAAACGAAAGCAAAGGCCTTATAGCTCTATTTTTTCCTACATCTCTCGTATTGTATTTTCTCCCACATGTGTGCTCTTTCATCCCACATTTGCTATCCCACATTTGCTATTTCATCGTTTTGATTACACGCGACTGGTATCTAAAGAACCGCATTTGTTCTTTCATCGGTGGTAAAATAAAGTCTTTTGATTGAGTCCTCATACCTGACATCATCGTTTGAAGCCCACATTGCATCGTGATAGATCTGGTGAAAACATATCTGGTCATCCAAATAAGACATTTGGGCATTATATAATTTCTGTGGACTGTTGTTATCTTTGTTGCTCGGCCAGGTCACCACATTAGACGCCCAGCTTGGCCAGGTGAAAACGTCTCATGCTGATTAAACCAACCAGCATGTAAATCAATAGCCGGCGCCACAAAGAGGACATGTTAGCATGCTGGCGACAATGGGCGGAGGTAACAAAGAATTCCGCCAACACATGAAACAATAAACAACCAGAGAGCAATGTGACAGCACTTTTGCATTGGCCCGCCAATTATCTCCATACCTGTTTGTCAAACAAGCCAGGCAACGAAAGTTGGTCGCGAATTACCGCACCCACGTTTGGACTGACAGGGGACAAGAGCGATCCTGTGAATGAGTGACCAGAGGGGCTATTAAGGATTGGTTGTATGGGCGGAGCTGTACGTCACGGATCCAAGAAACCCACATTGGACTTCTGATATAATACCGCGTAGCTCGCAAGAGAGAGGTGTCAAGTTTTTACATTGTGAGGAAGAGATATAATCCCTATAACGTCAAGCCTAAATACACGTGTTTATTCAGAGTGGATAATAATTCAGTTCTGTGATGAATTGTGTTCGTAAAAAATTTTGCGAAGGGAAAAGAAGGTTAGTAGATCTTATACAGATTATTAATACATTTTCTTATTCTTTGTTTATTTTAACCTCACAGTTAAATGTGCGAAAGATAGAGTTTCAATTAATTCTTTTCATAACTGATTAATAAAATCAGAAGATTTTCCTATAAGATGATAAGATGATAGGAGGTAATTAATAGTTCATACTTCACCTTCATCATCATCACAGTCTCTCATGCACAAGATATTTAACATCATTAGAATCGAACTCAGTGAGAGATCAGTAATGAGCAGTAGTATGAATGAAAGTCAACCAGTGATGTTAAATGTGAAAAACTTACGAAGACTTTTGTGTGTCTTCAGTTCATCAGAAGTCTGAGTCTACACGCAACGTGTCTGACGTCTAACCAGAAATAAGTTATCAAAAACGGACATTTGGCTAGCAGAATTCGCCATAGGACATCTTTCATTCCTCAATTAAAAAGGAATATTGTCTCACCCACAAGTCAGAAGGTGGACGCAGCATTTTTCGTCACCCATATACTGCTGGCTCACAAGTTCAATACAGAGTCATCACAAATTCAAATCACTCGAAAGATCATTATTATCTGAAGTCAAGCAAAAGAGCTCAAAAGTAGAATCTCATATTTATACCAAGTGCAACACACTCTTAAGCGCATTCTATGAAGCAGACTCTAAAGTATATTTTATGAATCACGACTACATACACAAGATTATGAGTCTGTCTACATATCACTAACATTTCGTGAAGATATCCTGTCTGGCCAGTACCCTCGGGAGATTAGACCACAGACCTTTTGTTCGTATGACAGCTATTAACTGTTGATCAACACTACAGAGATATACTCAAACAGTGAAGGAATATACATATCCTCGTCAACGTTCTCAGTCCGACCTCAGTTTTCATCAGAACGTCCTCGACTTAGAGATACCCCACTCGACATAACGTATAACAACTTGGGACATTTTATGCATACATGTGAATCATCATATCAATGAGAAGCATTTAGAGACACATGGACAGTGTAGATTACTCACCATTTTGGTAACACGTATCATATCACATCATCATCATTTCGCTTTGCACCAGCTCATTCTTAATTAACTACTACTTAATTAACTGCAATTTTATCAGCTCATCTGTGTGTTCTGTGTGAATCGTCTGTCACCATCATCACGTTCTAACCATTACTAACCCTATATGTGTGGATATTTCATTAATAAACCCAACGATCGTTTGATCATTATCTAGTTTGTTAATGTATCACTCGTGCTGTAGGTGTTACATATTCCCTATAGGAACCTTTCTCTACTTAGATGAGGTTGGGGGCTTTTTCTGTTACGGGATCTAAGGGCAGAAGCTAAGGTCGTGGGGAAACAGAACTCTTTCCATAATTAATTAGAAAACACTGTCCAGTGGAAAGCATTCGCATTCCCGTCTTCTTGTCCCTGTCTCGAATAGGTCTTTATTCTTTCTTAACGAGCCAATTTCTAGAGACCTTATACCTAATATCTCATAGGCTATTCCTGGCAAAATCTACTGTCGCAGTTGCCCCAATACGCACTACACGACACCCGGTTTCCTTATTTAATATGAAAGAGATTTCCTGGACTATGAAAGTCAGTCCAAAATTTTCCAATAAACGGTGTCCTGTATGTTAAGAAGGAATTATGAATTCTAATTCTTCACTGTAGCAAGGTCTGGTATCGTGGCGAGCGATTTCTCAAGTGAAATAGCTTGAGAAAATGGTCAGATTATATTCACTGCCTTCCCACGCGTTCGTTATGCGCGCCTCAAAGAATCAGCCAATCTGATGTGAATCTTTTGCATGACTCATGTAATGCAAAATTTCAAACATTACTTTTCTGAAAATGGGCTGTACACATCCGCTTGCCCTTGGGTACAAAGTTACGAACATGTCGGTAAACTCATTGATAAGGTCTGATTTGCAGTCACCACGTTAATAAGTGCTATTTTGTGATATAGCTCGTACAGGCACAATGTTAATACAGCTGGTATAGGTGTAGATGGTCAACTCAAAACCGACACAGTGTTGGGCATACAGATCACCTTGTCCAAAAACATAATGAGGCCCCGACAAGGATGTAATGTTGACTTTGGGTGTTGATGTGAGTGTCAGTACGCGAATGCATGGATTGTTCTGAAGAGTTGACTAGAAGATCAAACACTCACTCACATGTATCTAGAAGTCAATGATGCAGACTACTGTGGTCGTTCATACTGTTTAATTGGACACACACACTTGGACAGTACGAGTATAGTTACAGGAACACAGGTCGACATAAATAGCATACAGTTGATCAATGGTCTACCATCTTAAGTTAGCATTCAGGTGGAAGAACATTCCAATGGAACATCTATAGACAAGCACTTAGATTTCCACTGTTTATCAATATAATCATCAGGCCTTACTGACCCAGCGTGTCAGTTAATAAATACTGTTCAAGCATGACTCCTAAACAGAACCTCTTTTCTAGCGAAGATTCCTTTAGGTAAAGTTCAGCAAATCTATCTGAAGACAATGTTAACCCACCAGTATTGGGTTTTCTTTATAACTGTGATCTCTTAATCATCACCTGATAATAAGGGGGCATCCCTGTTCTCTGATTGATGATCGACAATAAATAGGATTCCAAAATGGCTTCTGGTTCCCTTTGAGCATCGCTCACTATACAGATGTATAGTAAATCTTCAATAAAGGTTCAGTTCATGAACACAAATATTTTCTACAAGTATCAGCATATTCTGTCCTCATAATTGCTGCATATAAACATATTCAGTGCTGCTAGATAACATGTCGTCCCGACAGATAGACATAGGTAAATTCATATAGACGTCTGCCTATCTGAGCCTAGGAATGAAAGAGTTCAGTGAACAGTTCTTTTACCTTGGCATAGGAAATACATTAGCAAACACAAACGCTCTCCTCTCCTGGCGTTATAGAATAAACACTGGGGACTAATAGACTTAATAATCATATCAGAAATTATCTTCGTCCCCATAACAAATCACAGAGATCAACAGACTGAGGACGCGTCTTCAACATGGCCTTTGCCAGACATTCCATCGTCACGGAAGACCCTCTTTCCTCTCGTCATGCGCAGAAACTCCCTGACCCCAAAGTACAGTACAAGGAAAAATAGTTTCACTTAGACATACCAAGATATCACGATATAAGACCGAATCTTCTGAAATAGACACAGAGTAAACATAGACTCGGACCATAAACATTCCTGCATAAACCTAAGCAAGAACAATCTGTTTTCTGGCCCAACAAGGCACAGACTAACGAAGTCTAGATTCATACGCCAAATTCGATCTCCAGGGGAGATAACCCATATAACAAAAGTATTAATCAATCATGGGTGATATATCTTTGGCCAGGAAAACATCCTGATTCTAGAAACAAATACCTTCCCTCAGACAGATAAATATTATAATAACTATATATACATTGTCACCAGTAATCTGTTGGTAACACTCATATAACAACATGTTCCCAATATAACAATCATTACTTTTATCAGAAAGTAATCTCTTATCTGTGTCTGTCCATCAGTTGTCTCCCCGTATTCCATGCTTTGGTGATGCGCGTACCCGTGTCTTATCAGTTATTTAGCACTGCGCTGAGGCGATTTACGTGTTAATCTGTGTACTGATATCCGCTGCGCCCACGATAGCCAACATGGTTAGGTCGCTGCCACTCCTTGCAGCGTAGGGAGAAATGGATAACAACCAGACATGTCTACTTATCCCTAAGAAGGGTGTAAGAAGGAAAATACATAATATCTGCTACACATAGCAGAAAAAGAAAGAAAGAACGAGCGACAAATGAAAACACACACAAAAATCAGGACCACAAATGTACCGATACTGCCGGAGTAAAACAAAGATCGTGAGGGGCCGCCCCGTTCTGTTGCAAGTTAACAATGTAAAATAAACAAAGTTGTTTCTAAAAAATGAAGTGACGACATTTATCATCATTGGATGATTTAAACTGTGGTGGAAAGTATGGGAAATAATGAAATGGTCTTTTGTTGCGCTGTTATGGTACTTAGCTTCCGGTATGCTGGTCGGCTGGCGTCTGCTTCAGCCGCTGTTGGCTCCCACAGGTGTCTTAGACTGAACTTATCTACAATAGTCAAGTCTGGTATAGCACGTCTCATGCATTAAGGTTGAGGTAACTACGAAGGTTGTCAAGCGGATTCAAGACCCGTCTGATGTTGGTGACTAGCGTCGACTGCTGACAGCTTGAACCACAAACGGAAAGGAGATAAATGTCTCTGATAGGTATTGAGTCTCCTGACATAGTCACCAGGCGACCGCCGCTTCCATCCACCACTTCAACTTTCTTAGAAACTTTACCCTCCCTGAGCGTTTATTTTAACCCCAGTGAGTCGGATGAAACAGTTTTTGGACAGCGGAAATCAATATATATATATATATATATATATATATATATATATATATATATATATATATATATATATATATATATATATATATATATATATATATATATATATATATATATATATACTAATGAAATTGACTAAATTGCTTGTATTATAAATATGTACACCATAATATCATCATTCAATCCCTGCTCTCTGTGGAGCCTAGGGAAACGTCTGTTTTTGGTTCATAGTGAGGAAATCAGCACGAAGCAGTCACCCGCTCTTGCAGTGGTGGTTCATGTGTCAATTGTTTGCAGTGATAAGGCTGTCAGCTTCATATGCCACTGTACCTCCACAAGGAAATTATACATGTCAAAATGCAAATATAAAATGATGAAATGTACATATTTCAACTTAACCTGAGTTTTTTTTCGAGCGAGCACAGACGTTTTGCACAAGAAACGTTCGAATATTGTCAGGCACCGGTTTAAATGCCGTACGTTTCAGGTGATTTAAGTGTCTAACTAAGTGCACTCGAAGTAGGATCCTAGAACTTAAGGCGCAAATGGATGTCTCTGGGGTTACCCTCTTCTTATCTTAGAATTCATGTCCAGTCCTATGGCCTGTCCTATATTTTAGGTCCTAATATTCCATGTTCCTGGCTGTGTATTATTTCTTCTTGACGAAATTGGAAGCCAGTGAAGTAGTCTACTACGCTGTAGAATATAAGCGAAATTTTGGCCTACACATCCAGATTGCTACGTAGAGGAGAAGTCTAATCAGGATCAGTCAATCTTAGCATCTCAAACGCCAAACAAATTGTCAAAGAGTGTCTGGTTTTGTTAGGAGTCTCCTCCTCCTCACACCCCCTTCCCCAACTACCCTCATGTAGAACACTACTACATGACAACATAAGATGTTGCCCTTTACATGTGATTTTCAAACTCCATAACCATATAAGGTCTTGCTTCTTCCGTTTCGCCTGTCATGTTTACAAACTCACTACTTCACAGATCTAACATTATAATCTCCTCCAAGATGTTACTTTCTGGTAGTTGATTATCACAACAAATTCCATCTGCCGGAAGTATTACATCACTGTCCATGTCTTAATATTTACCAAGATTGTTATCCTCCTACATCCCAGTGAGATCGGCCGCGTATTTAGGTACGTCATATTTGGAAACTAGCACCTTATAATGCGATAACACGGTTTCGTGTACCTTAAAAGTGTGGGTTAACAATAGGAATGTTGCTCAGTGTAGAATCGTACTCCGTCTGGAGCTGACGATAAGCGAAAAGTCAATGCGGAAAGTGCGCACCTTCGCTAAGCGTCGTCGATAACAAAGAAGAAACTAACCAGGAGAGAGGGCTGGGTGAGAGATGAGACAAAATATGGTTCGAAAACCTTAAACAATAATAGTGATCACAACGAATAATGGAAGTATTAGCACGTAAAAGGAATGGCAAAGTAGTATTGCCGGAGAGGAGTGAAAACCAGAAACAGAACGAACGTAATTAGTGACAGTGATGATGATGAAGATGATGGTCATGATGAATGAGATAGCTGGCTGGCCCCTTACGCAAACTCACACTAGTAGCCTATTACGAATAAATAAATAAGAATAGATCAGTAACGCGCACTCGTTAGAATGAAAGTCTGTCTAACGAGTACCTACCACTTCCTCCTCTTTACCTTTCAACTCCCAAAGGAGCATAAGCTTTCAACAAACTTTTGCCAAGGCTTCCTGTACCGTGCCATTAGCTTACATTCTTTCCCTGTCTTCTTCATCCACTTCATGTCAAATAAAAGGTTAGTCAGAAACACAAACTCCTTACGGCTTTCTTTGAGTTGCTTCATGCACCTCCCTGCAAGAGGACCTTCTCCTGTCTTGGGTGTTTTATTTTCATTAGTTGATTTGTCAATGTTGTTTGTTGAAGTTTTTATGGTTTAAAATTTCTACAAGATGGGGTAACCGGGCCCATGGCCAACCCTCCTTATTCACCTTTTACGACATGCAGGGTAGGTCACAGTGTTACTATTTTGTCTCCCCTTTCGAGCCCCAGTAACACACGCCTGCTATTTATCCATATTTATTTATTTTGCTACTGAATGGCCTCAGGTTTCCTTTATTTTTTTATTTAGTCTACTACGAGCTGCATCCTGGGGGAATAGGTTCATCTCTAGCTTCGTCTTCTCGCTAGCCAACAAGAACCGAACGGGGTGCTAGGAACTTAAACTACATAGAATGCAGCTCTCAAACTAACACTTCATCGTTGCAAACGCACACAAAAAGCCATTTGGAGAAATTAAAAATGTTGAGGGATGCAACGAACAGCCGGGAGTAATGCCCTAGTGTGATGCGCCTTAATGGCTACTGGGTAATGCGATGTGGAAATCGAACAAGATAAAAGGGTTAGAGCTGTCAATTATCAGCCAACATGGCTTCTCAAGAACGATAATATCTCGCTGACAGCAACGATAAATGAATATTACTGCCCTTTACGTCAGCCCTGTGCTCCCCCCCCCCCCCCCCCCCCCCCCCCCCCCCCCGACTCCAAAAGTACCATATCCAATGAAATAGGCGATTTGTGTCTCTCCATAACTTAGTATCCCGTGTGCTCTTGTTTATTTCTAGTGATGACGTCTTGACATGTACAGGGTGTTCATAAAAGATTGTACCCTTTTCAAAAAATTTATTCTCGGCCCCATGATGTGGTATGAGGGTGCTTTCTATCACAAAAGTAAGATAATCTATGCAAGTTTTTAAGCATACCTTACAAAGACTCAATATGTGCACCCTTCGTGACGCGACATATATCTTAGTCGATAGTCCATTTCTTCCCACACTCGAATCAGCAAGTCTCCTGTAACAGCAACAAAGGCTCCAATGATCCGCTTTCTCAGCTCCACCAGATCTCAAGGCAACGGTGGGACAAAGACTCTGTCCGTGATGAAGCCACACAAAAATAAATCACATGGTGTCATGTCTGGGGACCTCGGGGGCCATCTCAGCAACACTGCATTGTCAGGACCACTGCGATCGATCCACCGTTGTGCGAGATGTTCATTGAGGTACCCTCTCACTGCTCCATGGTAGTGGGGTGGAGCTCCATCTTGTTGGAAAACGAAATCCCGTGAGTCCTCTTCAAGTTGGGGCATCATCCAATTGTCGAGCATGTCCAGGTACGAGAGTCCAGAAACGTTTTTTTCCGCAAAGAAAAATGGCCCGTAAAGCTTCATTCTGGATATGGCACCAAAGACGTTTAAATTTGGAGAATCTCTCTTACGCACAATGACTGCATGAGGGTGTTCTGAACCCCAGATCCGTACGTTGTGTCTGTTGACTTTGCCGCTGATGTGGAAG
The DNA here is from genome assembly GCA_024509875.1 of Oreohelix idahoensis. Lineage (NCBI taxonomy): Eukaryota > Metazoa > Mollusca > Gastropoda > Stylommatophora > Oreohelicidae > Oreohelix > Oreohelix idahoensis. The sequence continues at coordinate 138,882 of JAMPIV010022144.1, read as the reverse complement.
GTCGCCTCACCACTGAACACGAGCCTCTCCCCGAAATCATCATTCTCAAGCAATTTCAGCATATAATGTTAAATATCTACAGGGTAATTGAAAAGTCACTTTCTTATTTCAAATGTTTATATCCTCACTTTTATACATTGCAAACACACAAAATAAATGTCAAAACAATGGGAAATAACTGCCGTTTAACAAATAAGTTTCTTTAAAAAAATGAAATACAGTAATATCTAAAATGCCAATAAACTATCACAACAAGATAAAACTACTGCCCTCTATGTAATTATGTGTTGAATAAACTGGATCACACGTTGAATTGATATGTTAATGTAAACATCATTTCATGTAATAAAAGGGAAGTTAATTGTCTTTGTCTTGATGTTTGTTTCATATAAATTAATTTGATAGGAGTGATAAAAAAAACAATTTAAAAAAACTGCTGTGACTTTTCAGTCACGCTGAATTTTTTTTCAGTGGTTAGAGCGTTTGCAACTCGCGTCAAAGTTACTGAGTTTCGGGTTCAAAACCTGATAGTGTCATGCGCCAGTGTACCAATATATATATTTATTTATTTATTATCACCTCCAAACTACAGATATTTGTAAATAGATGTCTCCGACGGATCCTCCGTATAAGATGGCCAGATGTAATAACAAATGTAGAGCTAAGGAAAAGATGTGGGCAACAGCAAATACAAACAGAAATTAAGGAAAGAAAGTGGGGATGGAAAGGACATACACTCAGAAGAGAACAATCAAGCATAGCCAGATGTGCCCTTGACTGGAACCCACAAGGGAAAAGAAGAGTGGGGAGGCCAAGGAGAACTTGGAGAAGAACTGTGGAAGAGGAAGCTAAGGAAATTGGAATGACTTGGGCACAGCTGAAATAGAGAGCCCAGGATAGAAATCAATGGAGAGCAACTGTTTCTGCCCTATGTTCCACGGGGAACGGAAAGGAATGATTTATATATATATATATATATATATATGGGTACCTGTTTCTACTCTTGAGTAAAGGGAGACAAAAGAAGCGAGGAAGAAAACTTAAACAGAGTAATGAAGATGTCTTGAAAGGGAGATTATTACTCATATTAGACGGAAGTGAGCCACTTCTTTGGGCATGTTATGAGAAAAGAAAAGCTGGAATACATTGCGTGACCATAGAAAAGATTAAAAGGAAAAGAGATAGAGTACGATAAAGAGAGAAGAGTTTGGACAGTTTTAACATCGTAGCACAGAAAGAAGTCAACAGCAGAGTTGATAAACAACCCTGAGGACAGGAGTTGTGGAAAGATATGATCGCCTACGCCAACTGGCATAGTACGGAGATAATGCTCAGCTACATGATTTAAAAAAAAAAAAAATTTAAATCATTCCCAGAAACCCTTGGTTATTTAAAACACAATACGCATGACTTGTGACCTTAGCAGAGAATTAGGCTTGAAATAAATAACTACATACAGCAATAATTACCACTAAGTTATGACTTATCTAGCTAGACAGAACGGAGAAGAATGCTATCTGGTTTTTTTTTTAAGCTCCATAGCTATTCCATTTCTGTGCATTATTTATAAGCAATTTTCATGAGATGAGATTACATGCAGTCGATAGGAAGGTGATGCAATCTAATCAGTTGTAAAGTAGATTTGCTTAGTTTTTTTCTTCTCTTTAGCATTATACAGAACATATGTCTAAATATCATTCATCAAATATGTATAGCAGCATTTCGAATGCTCATCAAGTACATAAAAAGCCAATGCAGATAGCGACAACTGCATATTCTTTATCATTCAAATGCGACTACTGGCTTTCAGAATAATAACTAGGCTTCAGAGTCGGTCTTAAAGTAATGTCATACGTTTATAAAGCGAGAATTTCGAGGTAATACCGACAAGCCAAACCCGATATTCTGTTCGACAAATGTAACAAATTTATGAGCAAATGAAGGGGAAAGGTAGTTAGGGAGAAAGAAGATGACCTGAAGCGTTGTTTCTTTGAAATTAGGAATTAGATTTGTTACCTTGTTTACGCCAGGCGCTCGTTTAGCCTAGATGCAAGGTTGGTTGGTTATGTTAGGGCGGAATGACCAAATATAATGAAAAGCAACTACTGTATTTGTTTTCAATTGAAGTAAGAAAGAGAGTTCTTCAGTGTTACATAGAACCCAATTCTGGCATATGGGAGTGAGTCATGGACAATTAGTAAACAAGCAGGAAAAACACTAGAGGCCGCAGAGATATATTGTTTTACGAGAAGAGTGTTACAAATACCACGAACAGCTAAAAAGAGTAATGAGGATGTCCTGAAAGATGGACAGCTAAAAAGAGTAATGAGGATGTCCTGAAAGAGAACAATGCGCTAAAGAAGATATTCCTCATATTAGAAGGAGATCCACTTTCTATGGGCATTTTACGAGATGAATAAAGCTGGAATGTGTCATGATAACAGAAGCGTTTGGGGGATAAAGAGTTCTAGGAAGATAAGGAGAGAAGATGCTGGGTAGTTTGACATCATGGCTTGAAAAGAAGTCAACATACTGGAGCTAAGTGGAAAAGCTGGGTCCATTTTATTGCTCTTCTCCACAAAGAACTTCGAGTTGATGAACAATTCTAAATATTAAGATTTGCCATGTAAACAACAAACTTAACTCATTGAGAACTTTATGTTATTTTGTAAACGTGTTATTCCAGATACTTCATAAATACATTTAATTTTATATGTTTGTGTGTGTGTGTGTGTTGTGTGTGTGTGTGTGTGAGAGAGACTGCGCGCGCGCATGTGTATATATACACCCAGTTGGAGTTTATAATTGTTGGTTGAGTGACTTATTCATGTTTGCACTCGAATGAATTCAGTTCCTGCACACATTACGAGTGTATTACGAGAAGTATTGAGCTGGAATATTATCGTGATAAAATGAAACACTGAAGGAAAAATGAAATACAGAACGACAAAGAGAGATGATACTGAACAGTTTGACATCATGGAATGAAAAGACGTCAAAAAGAGAATTGATACGTAGAAGTGGAGACAAGAAGTCGTGGGAGACATGACTTCCTACGTCACTACGCATGTTAATTAAATAAGAAGGAGTGATCTTTATTCTTCTTCCTCGTTCACCTTCAGACTTCCACATTAATGGCTCTAATAAAGGCAGTAGTCAGCTCAAGGTTCCTGACATCTCGTTCACCTTCAGACTTCCACATTAATGGCTCTAATAAAGGCAGTAGTCAGCTCAAGGTTCCTGACATCTCGTTCACCTTCAGACTTCCACATTAATAACTCTAATAAAGGCAGTAGTCAGCTCAAGGTTCCTGACATCTCGTTCGCCTTCAGACTTCCACATTAATGACTCTAATAAAGCCAGTAGTCAGCGCAAGGTTCCTGACATCTCGTTCACCTTCAGACTTCCACATTAATGGCTCTAATAAAGGCAGTAGTCAGCGCAAGATTCCAGACATCTCGTTCACCTTCAGACTTCCACATTAATAGCTCTAATAAAGGCAGTAGTCAGCGCAAGGTTCCTGACATCTCGTTCACCTTCAGACTTCCACATTAATGGCTCTAATAAAGGCAGTAGTCAGCGCAAGGTTCCTGACATCTCGTTCACCTTCAGACTTCCACATTAATGGCTCTAATAAAGGCAGTAGTCAGCGCAAGGTTCCTGACATCTCGTTCACCTTCAGACGTCCACATTACTAGCTCTAATAAAGGCAGTAGTCAGCTCAAGGTTCCTGACATCTCGTTCGCCTTCAGACTTCCACATTAATAACTCTAATAAAGGCAGTAGTCAGCTCAAGGTTCCTGACATCTCGTTCACCTTCAGACTTCCACATTAATGGCTCTAATAAAGGCAGTAGTCAGCGCAAGGTTCCTGACATCTCGTTCACCTTCAGACTTCCACATTAATAGCTCTAATAAAGGCAGTAGTCAGCTCAAGGTTCCTGACATCTCGTTCACCTTCAGACTTCCACATTAATAGCTCTAATAAAGGCAGTAGTCAGCGCAAGGTTCCTGACATCTCGTTCACCTTCAGACTTCCACATTAATGGCTCTAATAAAGGCAGTAGTCAGCGCAAGGTTCCTGACATCTCGTTCACCTTCAGACTTCCACATTAATGACCCTAATAAAGGCAGTAGTCAGCGCAAGGTTCCTGACATCTCGTTCACCTTCAGACTTCCACATTAATGACCCTAATAAAGGCAGTAGTCAGCGCAAGGTTCCTGACATCTCGTTCACCTTCAGACTTCCACATTAATGACTCTAATAAAGGCAGTAGTCAGCGCAAGGTTCCCGACAACTCGTTCGCCTTCAGACTCCATTGTTTTTATAACATCCCTTGTCTGCTTATTGATTTTTTCATGTTTCTTATTACTACTGTTGCCCTGATTTAATGGATGTTTTCGTTTATCCGTTATCCTTATAATGCACCCCATAGCTCGTGCAGCTATTATATATTTATTGTTTTGTTAGTATAGAATTTTACTATGTTGTGTTCTTCCCGAGGTAGGTCTATTTTTAACATGGTTTCTAATTATGGTGTTGGTGAAGGGGATTTTTGTGCTTTTGAGCATTCAGTGCAGGGTGCACAGGGACAGGACAAAAATGGTGAGAATAGGTGCAAGAAATGATGGCGGGATTGAGCTTGGGGAGACACCACTGCAGGATATGGAGTCGTACACATGTCTTGGAGCGGTGTGGACGGGGTTGGAGGGGCGGACAGTGATGTCAAAGTAGGAATACAGAAGGCAATGGGAGCTTTCATTGCGTTGGGAAATTGTCACGAGAGGTGAAATTAGTATAGAAGATAATGAATAAAAAGATGTATCAGATTGATACGTGGTATAGCTGCTAGCTTAGCGTCTGGTCTTACAAGTAATACCCCAGTCTCAGAAATGAGCCCTGGTGTATGGATGTCATAGGATATAGTTAGACTGTAAAGAATCTGGCCTAGGTGGTAATTATTCAGCATCAGAACCTGAATTGTCTCCTCTCGACGACTATCATGTGCAATAATATTATGTCTAGGGAAAATAACAAAGTAATGAAGTAACTGTAAACCAAACTGTAAAAGAGTTACTCAAGACTTGAATACAATTGATTGATTTATCGTATATACAAGATTTCTGCTTTTTTCTTTTTGAAAAATAGCAAGATGGAGTGAAACTCAAATTGATGATGATTTTATACACAATGATGAAATGTGTAACAAACACAATCGCTTTAAAAAATACACTTGTTAATAGTTCCTTCTTCTTGGAGCTTGATCACTTTTAAAATTAAATGTACTTTTAAACAAAAGTTCAATTATTCTACTCTCACTGTTCCTTGACTTGAATTTGAAAACTGTATTCACTGTTAGTCTTTGTGACTTAGATTCTGTCTTTCACAATATTATGTCCCAACAACAACTCAATGTCATCATGTGTCTTAATAAGTGTGGGTGGCCATATTTAATGAATCGGGTCAGTTGTAGACCACTAAGCTTTGGTTGACAACACCGTATGTCCCTCTGCTGCAACTGTGGTTGGAAAAGCCCACGTAATAGGGTTCCCAAACCAGACTTGAGGTAATCATTAGGTGCCTGAATCCTTCTTTGCTTTGCACAGGAAAACCAGAGTCTTCAGTTTTGATAACAGTAGGTTTCGATAGGACCTGAAACATATAATGTCCTTGGCTTGTTTCTGGCCCATAGAACTTTCTCTACCACAGAGGTGAGATTAGCAAGACAATCAGACAGAAGATGTTAAGATACAGTAGACAGTTCCAGTCAGAGACACAATACAGATAGTTTTAACATAAATAACTATACATTATTTAAAAAACTCAGTTTGACTTGATTGTTCATGATTGACATCACTGATATAATATAGGCCTTAACATAGTATTCAAATATGTACTAACATTATTCAGTACTTCAAACCATCCTGTTATATCAGTATTCCTTAGGTATTGTCTCATCCAATAATCATAAAAAGTTTCCAAAGTCTCCTGAAATTTACTCTACTTTTTCAAACAATCTTCTGGTGTAATTTAAAAAAATTATGGACAACACACAAAGGCGTTTTCCCTCCAGAAATTTCACAAGATGATTCTACACACAATTACAATATGAATATGCAATAAAATAATATGATATGCACATTCTTAATTAAGGTACTCTTACCCTCAATCAGAATACAATCAGAATACAAAGAGCATCTAAAGGCCTGACAACCTGCACACACTGATGAATGGCAAAGGCGCTGGGTGGTGTAACACTGTCTTCTGTGTTATGTATTTGATTTTGGCGGTGAGTGAAATTGTCCTCCATGCTTTCCCCCTTATATACGGTCACAACCGGCGTATGAGAAACAATAAGGCCATTGGCTGGTACCTTCATTCATTTCCTCGTAAAATATGTAGCATCTGGTCCAAAGTGTTCTTGTGGTAAAACTTTCATAAATTCCTGTAACGTTATTTTTCAACCAATTTCTTTCATCTCGGTCTTGTTTTATCCCATAGATGTAGGTATCTAGATAATGCTTAGGCAATGTAATATCGTACCTTTATAGCCATTATGTTGGAATCCATCTGTCATTTCACCATAATAACAGAAAAGCACACATCTTCGAACGATTTCATATTTCCATTTTGTTTATTAGCCTAGACTCCTAAGGGTCATGCCTCGAACTATCTCTCTTCCCATTGCATGACTTTTGCCGTACGCAGTTTAGGCGGTGTTAGCTATAGTTTTGATTGCCAAAACATTGGTTCAGTCGAATTGTGACAGAAATATATGGAGATCGGGAGAAATCGAGTTCAACGCTGGAATGGGAATAGTCTGCTCCGATGTCAAGTCAGTCCTGTTGTGTGGCTCTGAAGCTTGGAAAACGGCAAAAACAAAACAAAAACCAAGGAGCTACAGACGTTCATGGGTGGGTGCTTTCGTGGAGTAGAGGGATTGGAAAGGCGTGACAGGGTTACCAATGTGGAACTGATAACATGAACTAGACAAGTGCCAGCGGAACAAGAGATGAGAAGAAGACGATGGCGATGGATGGGACACGCGTTGAGGACACCTGTGGATAGCATTACAGGGCAGTCATTGTTCTGGAATACCCAGGGTAGGGGAGTGTCGTGCTTAGATAGGTTTTAAAATTAATTTAGGTCCCGCCTGAGTATAGGGGATGGTGATATTACGTGAGAAGTAAAGGTGTAAGAAATAGAGTTTCACGAGTGGATAGTTTAAGGAGAAGATCTGTCTCTGGACTGATAAGTTTCTCTAGTCCATAAGACAATCTTGCACCTCCTTATATTGAAAATTGTAAGTTACACTAAACACTCACACACAGCTATGTGACAACAAGACACACAAATGTGAAAAAAACTATGGTAATTTTGGGTAAGGGTCTGACTAACACACAAAGTTTAGTTCTTTTGTTGTTTATTATCATTAAACTTTACACCATCGAATATCTAAAAGAGAAAGATCAAATACATCAGAATTACATATATAGAAAAATTACAGAATACCTGTGCCCTCCCCTCATTGAGAAGATAAGAACCAAACAAGTTAATAACCCCAAAGGTTAAAAGTTTAGCACTAGGTTACAGTATAGACAGTAAAGAAAGAACACAGTTCCCACTAAACGTTATCCCATAAAATTAAACAATAGTCAAACAGTGTGCAGATGATACAATGTTTTTTGTACTAAAGAAAATATTTCACTCTCTCTCTCTCTGTCATACGTGGCCACACAGTCTCGCTTCTTACACTATTCTTGGTGAAACAATCTGTTGGACGTAAAAATCCATGAATATGTATTTAAGGTCCAGAGTAATTTTCTTCCGAATTGGGCCCCAGTCCCTCCACTGATAATTAAATTTTATAAGTGGGACGCCTAATTTGGTGGTTGATTCCTGGATAAACAATGTCACCTTGAATAGTCAATGCCGAGACTCTCTGAGATCTGGTGTTTACAGTAAACAGTGGGAAAACATCTGATTGCTAAAAACTTTTAATTATTGTTAATTGAGGATGGTGGTAAATCCTATAAGCTGCCTCTGTGGTGAGTGCCGATTTTGAAAACAGCGTAACTTGCTGGATAAATCCGATGAAAACGACTGTCAACAGACGGGAGAAATGTTATATCTGTCACACCCAAGTGGGCTGATAAAATTGCATAAATAATTTCTGGTGTTTATGGTCCAGTTAAATTTACTATTAAAATATCAATTAGTCTCTGTGGCCTGTCCTGTTCACAACTGAACTTGGAGACGCGTAAGCCAAAAGAAGACAACTTTAATCCAATCAGTAAATGGAAAAAAGGCCAACATAGACCACAATGGACCAAAATATAGATCCAAATAAAGCCAAAAAACAAAACCGCTGGTCGCCGTTGATCAGGTCATGCCTAAGGATAGAGGAACATTATGAAAAAAATTACTGCTAATAAAATATCTACATATAAGCACCCGGTGTCTCTAGCCTATGCATATCTGGTCAGTTATCGTTTAATTATCCATACGCGCACTTTAACAAATATCGCATGTCACTAAGTAGCTATTAGAGGGTCGGCGTCGGTTTGTTAAGTCGTATGATATTTAAACAACAGTCACTTACAAAATTACACACAATGAAATATAACGTGAATTCTATTCTGTCAACTACGCGTTATTTATTTCACTAGTTCTAACACCTAGAAAATCACAGCGAATTTAAGATGATAAAACTTTTAACACTTTAATACGCTTAAGCACAAATTTATATATTACCAGAAATACAGAAATGAAATCCCCACGAAACTATTAACACATCTACTCACAATGGTTCTAAATAACGTGTTTAGACTCTCCGAAAAATTCTGAGCGACAACTGATAACAGATTTTGGAAAGACGCAGTTTATATACCATCATGTTATGATGATCTCTAGAAGGTGTTAATTTTCACACTCTGTTTCCTAGCAGAGAAATCTGAAACTACGTTTCCCAGATAACAGGTTTACGGTCGATTCTGTCGGCCGCTGCTAATCGACAACAGAGGCTTAATCCCTGTAGCGGGCTTCCTTTCGAGATTTTCCACGCTTCTCGAGATCAAAGCGTTATCTTTCCGTGTATGTACGAACATCACATGATTCTCGGGGAATTTGTTTTAGCCCGTGCGGCTACTTCAAACGAAGTCCAATGTTTCCACGTGCATCTATCTGGTGTCTAATGATTGACAGACCCGCTTGCGTCAGAAACTCAGGTAAACAAACCAGATTAGCTCCCCGTTAAGACTGGCAAGTCGCGGAAGTTGGTAATTTGTCTGTTTGTTTACGTCTTAAGAAAAAGAGGCGTGGATTAAAGGTGAGTAATGCAGTCTGTCAAATGCTCGACTTTGCTAACGAATCCTAGAATACCACGAGGTCACGAAAGGCTGTCGGATACTGTATGCTATATTTCCATTATGCGTCACAGTTCGTCCGGGCTTGAAGATGTGAAACCCTTTCATATCTCATTTATGGAAATAAAACTACTGCCATCCATAGCTATCCTCAATTGCATCATCATCCTCCATGCTCCAATTTCAACTCATAAAATCCGCTCCAACATTCTCTTTTCCTGGTATGTATTGAAATTTGAACGAGTACACGCTTAACAGTAGAGCCCAACGCATAATCTTTGCGTTAAAATTCTTATTGGCTCAATGGAGCATGATCAGTTTGTACTGTGAATGGAACTCCGTATAAATATTCATGGTGTCTCCTGATTCCATTCACGAGTGCCAAACATTCTCTCTAAACGGTCGAATAATTCCTTTGTGCTGTATACAGTTTACGGCTGCCGTAAGACCATTGAAGTTTTTGATAAACTTTAGGTAATATGCACAAAGTGAGAGGAAAGAACGTGTGTCTCTCTTTGTTTTTGGCCTCTTTGCTGAACGTATTTTCTCGATATTTTGGCCACGGGCCACATACAACCTTGAGAAATAGTATGCCCTAGGAAGTCAAGCTTTTCAAAGCCGATTAAACATTTGCTAGGTCGGGCGGTAAGGCCAGCTTCCTTTAGTCTCCTGAGAAGCATAGCGAGCGTAGCAATATGTTCTTCGTAGTTATCCGTTGCAATAAGTATGTCGTCCATGAAATTGTGTATGTTAGGACTTTAAAATGGTTCTAAAAGTTTTCTCATCATCCTGGTGAAGACTCCTGGCGCGTTGTGCAAACCGAAAGGCATAACATTGAAAGTATAATGTCCTTCACTAGTGCTAAAGTCTAATAACGGTTTAATTTCCTCCTTGACTGGTATTTGGTAATAAACTTAACTGAGGTCAGTTTTGGAGAAAATCTTTGCCTTGTAAGTTTGGTGAACATTTGAGATGCGTTTTGCAGTGTTTCAGGCTGGATTTAAGTGACTGTATTAAGTAATTGATAGTCAATGCAGAGCCGAACTTCCTTATTAGGTTTCTGCAACAGTACGACGCTTGAGCTATAAGGAGATGTAATCCCAGCTTGACGTAGTTTGTCTATCTCTCCACGTAACATGTCTGCTTTCGCATACGGGATCGGGTAAACTCTGGTTCGCACAGGTGTCTCGTTTGTCAGCTTCATATCAAACTCTACGAGATGTGTTCGACCAGGTATGTCCGTTAAGACTGCCGAGTACTGTTTTAGTAACGCCTTAGTTTCTGTCTGTTGTGCTTCTGAGAGAGTGTCGCCGAATTTAACATCTTTAAACGATTCCGTGTGTTGCAGTGGGTATTCCATGCAACTATCGTCATCTTCCTCATCTTCGGTTGCTATAGTGACCGCCAAGAGATGTTTGGGGGAAAGCACCTGTCTTTCCAAATATTTCTTTAACAGACTTATGTGGTTGACTTTTTACTTTCCTTTAATAGAGATCTTATAGTTCGTTCTCGAGATCTTTTTAAGGACGGTAAACGACCCTCGCCATCCAAACGTAGTTTGTTGTTTCCGGTAGAAAGTAGCAACAGAACTTTCTCTCCTGGTTGCAATTCTCTCTCTTTCGCTGCCTTGTTGTATCTTTTAGCGTGCTTCATGCGTGCGCGCTTAAAGTTGGTTGTTGCTAGGTCCCATCCTAGCTGTAACCGTTCCTTTAGTTCAGATAGTACTTGAATGCTGAGACGACTGTCTCATCAGCCTTCTGGTCTGTCAGTGACCGTAGTAAGGCTTCCAGCGGGCCATTTATTGGTCTGTCAAATAAAAGTGTAGCTGACGGTAGCCCTGTAGATGTCTGGGGGACATCCCTGTAGGCGAATAAAGCTGCAGGAATGAAAAAGTCCGAATCTTCAGGTTTCTCTTGTCCCAGCTTACGTAACATCATTGTGAGGCTTCCGTTGACACGATCTACTAACCCACTTCCGGCCGGATTCTAGGGGCTAATATAGATATGCTGGTCCCTCAAGATCTTAAAGAGCTCCTACATCAACAGGCTACAGTATTGGGATCCGTTATCCGCAAAAACCTGTTTAGGGAATCCCAACCGTGTAAAAATCTGTACTAGGGCTTCTGCGACATGCTTGGAATTCGTGCATGTTAGCGGTATAGCTTCGGCTCACATAGTGCATGTGTCGACTAAGATCAGGATAAACCTGTTCCTTCTTTTAGTCCTTTCAATGAGTCCTATAATGTCGACTACAACCCATTCAAATGGTGTCCCTACTATTGGCATTTCTTCCATAGGAACTGGGGGTGTCCAATTCTTGGGTGCCACACGTTGGCAATTGGCGCAGGATTTCACATATTTGATGATATCAGTGTTCATTCCTGGCCACCAATAGTGAGTAGTTATTCGCTGTATAGTGGCGTTTTGTCCCATATGTCCGCTAAAGGGAAGAGAGTGCCCCATTTCTAAGATTTGTTCTCTGTACTGCGTCGGTACTAGGAGCTGATTATGTCCCTGTTCAGGGTCGCCCGTTCTTCGATACAGCACTCCATCCTTAGAAAATATGTCTCCGTTGTGTCTGGGGTCCTTGGCCATGGACAGTTTCCTAAAGCAGGGCTCCAAGGTAGGGTCCTTTTGTTGCGCCTCTTTCAGTTCCATAGGTAACATATTAGGTACAGGCTCCCATTCCTTTTTGGTTTGCCATCTTGTAGTTACTGCTGCCACAATCGGATATTTCTGTCTCACTATAAACACATATCTACAATCAAGTATGACTGGGTAGATCGGATCATCCATTATAGCCGCTTTAATAACACCTCGGACGAAATCCGAGTGTATCTCCACGAGTGCGACTGGAAGCGTTATGGGTGCATCTCCTTTGAAAACTCCACATAATTTGACGGTTTCTTCTGTTTCTTGACCAGGTTTTACCAAGTGCCTTGCGACAATACAATCAAAACTCAAACCTGTATCAAACAAACAATAAGTGGAAGTCCCGTTCAATATAACAGTTCCTCGCGTAGAAGGCCTCTCACCCTCAGATTGAGAATCACTGACATTACTACTCCTTTGCGAGTCTGTTTGCAAACATTTAATCCAAATTGTCCTGGTGTGTTTGCCTTGATCAGATGTCCCTTGCGCAGGGGTTTTTCCCTTGTCGTGTCCTTTCTGGCCTGCCTGCCATGAGTGACGCTGGGGCTGATCATTGGGTTTGGTGGGGTATCGAGTTTTGTAGAATTTCGATTTTCCTTGAGTTGGGGGTCTGGGGTAAAGTTTCTCCTGGGTGTTGAAGGGAAAATGAATGGGAAGAATGTTCTAGGTTATTTTTCCAAGAAGGCTCATCCGTAGGCTCACGTTTTGAGCCTGGAAGCTCGACTAACGCATTGGTATATCGCTCAGACTTACTTAAGATATCTTCCAGCTTTACAGCTCCCATTTCAGCAAGAAATCTACGGGTTTCATTTGACAAAGTGCTTTTCATTTGCTCAGTTAGAATGAGCTAACCCTTCAAAAGTGCAAGGAAGCTCTGAAAGCTCCAAACACTTCGTCAAATATATCTTCAGACGGGAAGAGAACTGGGCAAACGTCTCGGTTACTTCCTTCCTGTTGTTCCGGAACAGTTGCAAGAATTTGCGAGCGTTCATTTTGAAGCGCTCAAGTATAGCTTTCTTCAACATGTCGTAATTGTCTTGATCGCTGCTTCCTAGTTTCCCACACGCATCATATGCATTGCTTTTTAAAGCCTGGGAAAGCTTTAAACACCATCGCAAACTTTCTAAACCATACAGTATTGCCATTCTCTCAAATTTTTCTAGGTGGAGTCAATTTTCTCATTGGGGCTTGTGAAGGATTCTAGGGCAAAAGACATTGTTGCTAATTGGGGAGATTGAGTACTGGAATGATCAGTTGAGAGTGACTGAGGTGAGGAAGGCTCTCCGTTGCTGGAGTTAGACGCTGCACAGCGACTTTAAACCTCTAAAGTCTTAAGCGCCAATGCGTGCTGACATCGTTGATCATTCTCTCTTTCCTCATGTTGTCTGTCTGTCTGTCTGTCTCTGTCTGTCTCTGTCTCTCTCTCTCTCTCTCTCTCTGTCTTTCATCATGTTGTCTCTCCTTCTCTCGTTCCATGTCTCTGCGAGTTTCCATTTCCGCTTCAGTTTTCTTACTTTCCAATTGACGCTCTTCGCTTGCTTTCTCAATCTCCCTAGCTTCTTGTTCCATCTCTCTAGCTACTGCTCCTTTTTCTTTCTTCTCCGCCTCATATCTGTCAAGTTCTTCGTTCACAAAAGCTAGCAATTCTTCACCTTGTAGCCCTGTTTCACTTGCTTCCTCTATTAGCTATTTTCTACGTCTAGCACGCTCAGCCATGGCAAATAACTGTTTGCGACTTACTCGATAAAGAAAGAAGAAAAGGATACAGTGCTCCCTAACCAATTAAGAGAAATAAAAAAAAAATTCTTCTTTTACTGTGTTTCCTCCTCCCTGTACTCAGTTGTCTAATCTATCGGTGCTCTTAACTGGCAAAAAGGCTCCCAACGCAGACGACTTAAACCATAACGATGGTAGATAAGGCTAAAAACTGAAAATCTACTATTACTACCGTGAAAATTTAAAAAAAAATAGTTAAGGAAAAAAAAAAAAATATCCTTATTTTTAAATCCACCCCACTCGCCCGCACCTGAAGTCAGTTTTGGAGTTAGGGAAGGCTATTAACTTGGCGACTGCCAGAATGCACTTCTTTTGCTACGCTAACACTCCACTGCTCCCAAAAAATGTTGTGATTGATAAACAATCACTTGTACTATCGGTCGTTTTGTACAAAATTATTATATATCATATCTCCAACCAAGATCACAATCAAAATCAAACTGTATGCAAATTCTAAGATGCCGTGGAAAGAAACAAATTTCTAATTTGTGTGGTCAGAACCCAGAAAATAAGAACGTTGTCCAGGGGATAATTATTTTAAATATTCCTTAACTCACAACACAAGACGCACCACACTCTATCTAGAGTTAGACTAAGATACACCATCAGACGTTAGTCATTTATCTAGTGTATTTTGATGACTTGACATGAAGTTTGTAGATTATGAATGCATTTCTCTGATAGAAAATGAATTTGTTTAATGTTAGAAATATTAAATGTGATTGTCGTGAGAATATTTAGTATGCTATTGTTGTGGGTTTGTGTATTTTGGATGGAAGCATTGTTTACTTTGATGATGTGTTTTGGGGTTAGGGATGTATAGGACTTCCATCTCTGTCTCCTCGGTGAAAAACCCCGGTTTTTCCCGTGGGGAAAGGGTTGGATGTCACGGTGTGTTTTGAGGGGGTTTTCGCATGTGTGTATATTCTCATGCTCCAGCAGGAGTTTATTAGTCATTTGATTTTTTTTTTTAAACATCTTTATTCACATTCCGTGGAAATTTACAAAGGCATATGCATTGAAACATTAACAAAAATAGCATGAATATAAGTATAAAAATGAAAATACAGTGAGCAGCTGTATACAACAACAACAAAAAAAGACCTTTCACTCCTTACACACACTCATTTCCACACTCTTTCTTGTACCCGAAATATACATTGCATATTTTTTGTTGTTGTAATCATAGTGTTCATTTACTATGTAGATATATTTGTGCTGGAATGTCTGTCCCTGTCCTTTTGTGTGATCTCTCACACCTCCAGCACTACAGCAGTATCATTTCTTTTTCTTCATTTTTCCCTCCAATCGCTTTTATTTGGCATTCCATTTTTCCCTTCATATATTTTACTCTTTATGCTGAACATACATGGGGAAAGTCTCTAACACGCCTCTCCCCTGTGGCAGTATTTGCTACGGCAGTAATTCCTGTCTTATGGGGTCTCTTATGGTGTCACATTCACGCTTCACGAAGACATGTTAAGTTACGCCAGGTAATTAGACGGTCAGCGACAAAGTTGTTGTGACTTAGGAATGCTTGCCTCATAATAAATGCATTTTTTTCCCCTTACGTCTGTTATTTTGCTGTCATACTCTGTTCAACCAAAACCCGTTTACGGTTACAAACGGTTATATTGGGGTATATAGGGTGTTAACGTCTTCGCTGGGAACACGTTCCTAGTCCTGGAAATGACTGGCCCTGAAAAGGACCACTAGCTGCCTGTTAGGTCCTTACTTGTTGTCTTTTTCGGCTGTGTATTGATCATGACTGTCTTTATTATATTTGGTAGGAGTTCCTTTAGGGTTTCGGTAATTATTTTGTCTTCCGCCTCTTTGCTTCTCTCTCTTCCTTGACTGATTTTTGGTAGGCGTTCCTCTACGGTTTCGGTAGTTATTTTGTCTTTAGTTTCTTTGCTTCTTTCTCGTCCTTGATTGTGTTTTGTTACGATATCCTCGATGATCCTTCTCTCTGTTTCAATTCTCTTGAGGATTTCTTCGTTCTCTTCCTTTAGCTCTGTGAGTTTGACGATGTCGACTTCTATTTGGTGTTGAATGGTTTTCATGTCCTGTAACATTGCTCTGTAAGGCTCCTATTGTTTCGTCTCTTATGGTACCTGTGTCTTCGTTGTGCTGTCTGTTCTTCTCGACTTTGAGTTTTTGTTTTATGTCTCGCACCTCTGTGGTGAGTTTTACCAGCTGGTCTCTTGTGTGCTGTTCCTATTTAGCAGTGCCGCCTGAAGCCACTCGGTGTCTTGCTTCTCTGAAGGAAATGTTTTTGGTAAAAGATTCCTTCAGTATGGCCTTTGTCTCATAGAAGACCGGACAGCCACGGTATCTTGCTCCGTGGTTCCCAAGACAGTTTGCGCAGGTTCTGTTGGAGTTGCGCACTTTATAGTTGTTATCCTTTTTCGCAAGAGGACATTCATTGTAAGAGTGACTTCCCGCACAGTACCGACAAATTGTCTCTCTCTTGCATGTTTTCTTAGTATGCGAAAATTGCTTGCAGTTTGAGCACTGCATAACAGGAGGAATGTACTCTTCTGTTTTTCGACTTCTATCGTCTAGGTTAAGTTGACTTAGTCTTGAAGTCCCTTCTATAGTTACGATAACTAGGTTTGTGTCCTTCTTGTCCCATGTCTTCAGTCTTTCGACCTGTGTCATTGTACGATAGCAATATACTAAAATGGCTCGTACTAAGCCACAAGCGAAAACGAGGAAAATCTATAGAAGCCCTCAAACACTTGTCAGCATCAGCAAACAAGAATCTGCAAAGAACAAAGAGAGTCAGCCGGAGAGTACGATTACTGCAACTACTAGCGTCGGGGCCGGTCCTTCTCAGAAGCCGAACAACGCAACCATTGACACGACCGATGAACAACCCAAAGCTTCGAAGGCAGAGGACAACCAGGCTCCAAAGACTGGCAAAGCAACCTCACCGATAAAACAAGATGTCGAGGCGGCGCCTCCATTGTGCAGTGACCAGACAACATCTGCAAAACACGGCCACAAAACTTCGAAGTCAGAAGGTAACAATGCTTTGAAGCCCGTCAAAGTAAAACCACCAACAAAACAAGATGTCATAGTCGAGCCTCCATCATGCAGCGACCAGGCAACTTCGGTAAAACGAGATCAGAGGCAGACAACCAGCCAGAATGTGAATCTGTCCCGCAGACCACACACTCAAACTGAGACAGATGTCGGAACGTGCCAACTTCGAAAGCAAAAGAATGCCGTTTCTCACGTGGCACTACAGGAGAGGATCATTAAGATCACTCAGATATCTGGAGGCGAGGCCTCGCTCAGGGCCCTACCCGACGATAAGGTGATCGGTATCCTCGAGGCAATAACGGGCAGGAGGAGTATAACGAGAGTTACAAGTCACGAAAACGGAGTTATATTAGCTCTAAATAACACGGAGAAGAGAAAAGAAATGATGGTCGAACTAGAGTCCGGACACAAAGAAGTCCAGCTGCCCCACCAGATTAAAGTAACTGCGGAGCTCTACAAGAAGACCAAAAAGATAGTTGTAAGAGGGGTCGACAACAATCAATCTACACAAGAAGTCTTTTTTTTTCCTCGCATGAGGTCGCATATTTTTTCCTCGCATGAGGTCGCATTGTCCCTGCCCCAAACCCGGCTCTGGTCAAGACCACATGTCCCAACACAAGAAGACCCAATGACAAAATGTGTCACCTAGTGATCTTCTGTGTTCTCACACAAAGGACCTAATGACACATGGATGTCACTGTACCGGTCCCTGTGTCTAGACACATGATCCTAGCCAAAGGCCAGATATTAGGGCGTTGGGTTTCACTGCGTTATTTGCGCTGTACATCATACACAAGAAGTCCTTTTTTTTTTTTTTTTCCTCGCTTGAGGTCGCATATTTTTTCCTCGCATGAGGTCGCATTTGGCACCCACCCCAAACCCGGCCCCGGTCAAGACCACATGTCCCAACACTAGAAGACCCAATGACAAACTGTGTCACTGTAGTGATCCTCTGTGTTCTCACACAAGGGACCTAATGACACATGAATGTCACTGTACCGGTCCCTGTGTCTAGACACATGATCCTAGCCAAAGGCCAGATATTAGGGCGTTGGGTTTCACTGCGTTATTTGCGCTGTACATCATACACAAGAAGTCCTTTTTTTTTTTTTTTTTTTCTCGCTTGAGGTCGCATATTTTTTCCTCGCATGAGGTCGCATTTGGCACCCACCCCAAACCCGGCCCCGGTCAAGACCACATGTCCCATTACTAGAAGACCCAGTGACAAAATGTGTCACCTAGTGATCCTCTGTGTTCTCACACAAGGGACCTAATGACACATGAATGTCACTGTACCGGTCCCTGTGTCTAGACACATGATCCTAGCCAAAGGCCAGATATTAGGGCGTTGGGTTTCACTGCGTTATTTGCGCTGTACATCATTATTTTTTTCCTCGCTTGAGGTCGCATATTTTTTCCTCGCATGAGGTCGCATTAGTACCCGCCCAAACCCGGCCCTGGTCAAGACCACATGTCCCAACACAAGAAGACCCAATGACAAACTGTGTCACTGTAGTGATCCTCTGTGTTCTCACACAAGGGACCTAATGACACATGAATGTCTTTTTTTTTTTCCTCGCTTGAGGTCGCATAATTTTTCCTCGCATGAGGTCGCATTGTCCCCGCCCCAAACCCGGCTCTGGTCAAGACCACATGTCCCAACACTAGAAGACCCAGTGACAAAATGTGTCACCTAGTGATCCTCTGTGTTCTCACACAAGGGACCTAATGACACATGAATGTCACTGTACCGGTCCCTGTGTCTAGACACATGATCCTAGCCAAAGGCCAGATATTAGGGCGTTGGGTTTTACTGCGTTATTTGCGCTGTACATCATACACAAGAAGTCCACTTTTTTTTTTTCCCTCGCTTGAGGTCGCATATTTTTTCCTCGCATGAGGTCGCATTAGTACCCGCCCAAACCCGGCCCCTGTCAAGACCACATGTCCCAACACAAGAAGACCCAATGACAAACTGTGTCACTGTAGTGATCTTCTGTGTTCTCACACAAGAGACCTAATGACACATGAATGTCACTGTACCGGTCCCTGTGTCTAGACACATGATCCTAGCCAAAGGCCAGATATTAGGGCGTTGGGTTTCACAGCGTTATTTGCGCTGTACATCATACACAAGAAGTGCTTTTTTTTTTTTTTTTTTTTTTTTTCCTCGCTTGAGGTCGCATATTTTTTCCTCGCATGAGGTCGCATTAGCCCCGCCCAAACCCGGCCCTGGTCAAGACCACATGTCCTAACACAAGAAGACCCAATGACAAAATGTGTCACCTAGTGATCTTCTGTGTTCTCACACAAAGGACCTAATGACACATGAATGTCACTGTATTGATCCCTGTGTCTAGACACATGATCCTAGCCAAAGGCCAGATATTAGGGCGTTAGGTTTCACAGCGTTATTTGCGCTGTACATCATACACAAGAAGTCCACTTTTTTTTTTTTTTTTTTTTCCTCGCTTGAGGTCGCATATTTTTTCCTCGCATGAGGTCGCATTAGTACCTGCCCAAACCCGGCCTCGGTCAAGACCACATGTCCCAACACTAGAAGACCAAATGACAAACTGTGTCACTGTAGTGATCCTCTGTGTTCTCACACAAGGGACCTAATGACACATGAATGTCTTTTTTTTTTTTCCTCGCTTGAGGTCGCATATTTTTTCCTCGCATGAGGTCGCATTAGCCCCGCCCAAATCCGGCCCTGGTCAAGACCACATGTCCTAACACAAGAAGACCCAATGACATAATGTGTCACCTAGTGATCTTCTGTGTTCTCACACAAAGGACCTAATGACACATGAATGTCACTGTACCGGTCCCTGTGTCTAGACACATGATCCTAGCCAAAGGCCAGATATTAGGGCGTTGGGTTCCACAGCGTTATTTGTGCTGTACATCATACACAAGAAGTCCACATTTTTTTTTCCCTCGCTTGAGGTCGCATATTTTTTTCCTCGCATGAGGTCGCATTGTCCCCGCCCAAACCCGGCTCTGGTCAAGACCACATGTCCCAACACAAGAAGACCCAATGACAAAATGTGTCACCTAGTGATCTTCTGTGTTCTCACACAAAGGACCTAATGACACATGAATGTCACTGTATTGATCCCTGTGTCTAGACACATGATCCTAGCCAAAGGCCAGATATTAGGGCGTTGGGTTCCACAGCGTTATTTGTGTTGTACATCATACACTTTTTTTTTTATTACCTTTATTAAGGTCAATATAACAATGTTATTTACAAAAATTACTCACAATATACCAAAATATAAACAATATCACCTAACAAACATACTGAAGATAAACCCCACCCCCCCCCCCCCAATATATTGCAAGTCAATATTTGAAAATAGTTGAACATGGATGATGATTAATGGTACATCGACAAAGGGGTGTGACCCCCTACTATGAAGTGATTAATGAGGACATATGATGTTAATGAGTATTTACATTGCATGATGTTTATAGTATTTATAAACAAAGCTACCTGCTTTGTGTGATGACCAAAGGGTCAATTAATTATTATTTATCAACAACAAAAAAGTTTCAAATTTGTTCTGTTATGTTGCATGTTATTTGTTCATATATCTGTAAAAATATTCTACTATTGTAATGTATGCCGTCATGTACTGCCCTATTCCTACATGTCCGTACTAAGTATCTAAATTCTGCTAATAAAGTTAAGAGTTTAAGCTCCGTCTGTCTCGGTAAAGTCGGTAAAGTATTCAACATGACCGCTTGGTACATGCTGAGTGAGTGCGGTGTTTTGGAAGCTATCAGTGTTCTTAGTTTATTTAATGCAGGGGCCACTGTTTTACATGTGTAAAACAAGTGAACCTCTGTTTCTATTGTGTTGTTACTGCACAGTTTACACCTTGGTGGCGCTTTGCCTGCCTTCATTGCTGAATGCTTACCCATGATAGGTGTTAAACCGTACAGTAACCTAAATGTAACTTGTTTGGCTTGTGGCTTGATGTCTATTGCATGAATGTTTGAGAAGCTTTGTGTGTAGTCTGTTATGAAAAGGTTGTACCCTCGTTTAATTCGTGTACCTAAATAGGGTTCCTGTGCTGCAACTAATAATTTGTATATAAGTTTGGTGTCTTGCTTACTAACTGTTCGTATCCTTTTAGATTTTCTATGCATATCCTATAAAAAGGTGGTGGGGTGTCAAAGGAATGTGGTTGGTTGTTTTCTAGTTTGTGTAACTTAATAAGCCTAAGTCCGATATAGTAATGTGCTAGGGGGTACAAGCTTGGGTTTTTAATTATCTCCCCTATATATTTAATCCTTAAAGCTTTAATCTTAGTGTTGATAGCTTGTAAAGCTATCCCCCCTTTATGTTTGGGCTGTATTAGGGTTAAATGTTTAATGTTTTTAAAGGTGCCCTTAAAAATGAAATTCCTAATTAGTACATTTATTTTAGTTACCACTGACTTAGGCATAATCTGGATATTTGCTGTATATATAATTTTTGGCATAATGAAACAGTTCACTATGATACTTCTCCCAAAGATAGTAGCTGTCTTGTATTTATATTTCTCTAACATGTTTTGAATTTTATCTACTAACTTTACCCATGTCTCTGTATTAGGGTCGTGGGGGTTACAAGAACAGTTTATCCCATAAATTTTGATTCTGTTAACTTGCGTTAACGGAAAGGGGAAATCTGTCTTATTTGCCCATTTACCTAATCCCATTAAACTAGATTTTTGAATATTTAGTTTGGATTCGTTAGCGTATCCAAACTCTGTAAAGGTTTCTAATATCTTTCTTATGGAATCTACAGTTGCTGGAAGGAATAAAGTATCATCAGCATACGCTAATGATTTTCTTTCTCCTTGCCCGGGTACAAAGGTCCCCTTGATGTTTACATCTTGCCTAATTCTTTCCAGCACTGGTTCTAATGTTAATACATATAACAGGGGAGACAAAGGGCAACCCTGTCTCACTGCTCGTGTCAGCCTAACTGGGTCACTTAAACTGTGATTAATTAATATTTTACTATGGGGTTTTTTATATAAGATTCCTATCCATGTTCTAAAATAAGTACCTATGTTGTTTGCTTGTAAAGTTTTGTGTAGGAAGGAATGTGATACCCTGTCAAAGGCTTTTTCCTGATCTAGTGATAGTATTGCACTTTGACACTGTCTATCATGCGTGTATGTAATGAAATCCCTTATGAAGTGTGTATGTCTACAAAAGTTCCTACCATGTACACTACATTGTTGGTCAGGATGTACCAAATTCTTCATGAATAATTTAAGTTTCAGAGTGAGAGCTTTGGCCAAGATTTTATAATCAGTATTTAAAAGCGAAATAGGCCTGTAATTTTTGATTGACTTTCTGTCAGCATTATCTTTAGGTATTAAAGTAATAAAGGATTCATTTAAACTATTCGGAAGCTCTCCTTTCTGGAAGGCTTCTTCAAATACTTTAATTAAAAGGGGGCCTAAAATTGGGAAAAAGAAGAAGTAAAATTCTGCCGTTAACCCATCTGGGCCGGGTGATTTGTTTTTCTGGAAAGTACTGATAGCTTCCCTTAAGTTTTCTAAAGTTAAAATTTCATCTAATTTTTTGCTCTCATCGTCACTTAAACGTTTTGTGTAGTGTAGAAATTTATCCTGTATGTTTACGTTGGTTGGTTCTTTAGTGTATAATTTTTTGTAATATTCAAAAAAAGCGTGTTTAATATTAATGTCTTCTGTCTGTTGTTTCCCATTCATGTCAAATATTTCGTGAATCTGCCTACTGTGTTGTACATTTTGTTCAATCGCTAAATATTGTCTACTGGGTGTTTCTTGTGTAATAGTATTTAATTTTGACCTAAGGAGAGCTCCTTGGTATGTGTGTTGTTTGTACAGGTCTAACTGCTCTTCTAAAGAATGAATGTGTGGGTTAGATTTGTCTATCTGCTTTGTTAAACTTATTGCGTCTTCTAATATATTTTGTTCCCTCTTAAAAGCCCTGTGTATTATTGTTGCTAAAATCTGTGTTCTATCCCTTATTGTGTTTTTTAACAGGTCCCAATATTCTGCGATGTTGTTATTGGGGATATCCTGTGTGTAACCCTGAATGAGTTGTGTTATTGTATCTGTGAAAAAGGTATTTTTTAGCAAGTTATTGTTGAATTTCCAATGCGGGGATCTCTTTAATTTTGTATATATGTGTCCCGTACTTAAAACTGTGTATACTGCTTTATGATCTGTAAATTTTAGCGTATTTTTTATGTGGTGAGTTTTTTGTATGTTATAACTGTTTGATGCATATATTCTGTCCAGTCTAGAAGCTCGTCTAAAGTATGGGTTTCTTTTGTCATGAAAAGTGAAAGCTTGTGTTTGCGGCTGTAGTTTTCTGTACACGTCTACTAGGTTATGTTTGTCGATCATAGATTGTAAACGTCGTTTTAGTAGGGATGTTTCAATTTCTTTTTTTTTTAATTTCAGAGCCAAAGGAACTTTTATCTAAATCGGTCAAAACGCAATTAAAATCTCCTCCTAACACTATTTTGGCTCCTTTGTAATACCTATCCATAATGTCATACAGTCCGTCATAAAACTTAGGTTGGTCAGCGTATACTGCAGGTGCGTATATGTTAACCAGTGTGTGTGTGTCTTGTTTGTTGTGTTTATTTTGTATTTGAGTAAGAAGTCCACATCCGCCGTCAAAAAGAGGACAGTATTTTTAATATTTGCAGTGTTTTTTTTTTTTTTTTTTTTTTTTAAATGTGTTTGCTACTTCATTTTGTAGCACGCCCCTTTCAACCATCTACCATGTACATGGATTTGTTGGTTATATCAGGACGTGTTTCTTTTATTGTAATATGTTTTTGTTTGTATTTGTTTTATATTATATTATCTCTAGTCGGTATTTTTCCTTTTGTAGTTATAGTTCAACATGGTTTTTAAAAAAAAAATTCCAATATATGCTATTTTCTAAGTTAGTATGTTTTTGATTTTTACTGGATGGTTTATTTGGTTAATCTGTATGTTTCTGGGGCGAGTCTTTCACCAGTTTGGACTACTGGTTCAATTCCTTATTTGATTTTTATATGTTAGCTTTAGTTTTTGTAATATAGTGTTTTATTAACTTTTGCATTTCTGAAGGGCTCTTTGTGCCTATGAGATTTTCTACACTCATTCTACCTTGTGGTTACTACAGTATGTCTTAATGTTTTGCCTCTGTTGGTCATATTTTTTGCAGTCCACTAGAAAGTGCCTAATTGTGTTTGGTTCTTGACACTCTTCACATGTGGGTTCCTCTATCATGAAATATCCAGTTCCCAGCTTGAGTCTCAGCAATTTTTTATTAATTGGTATTTTTAGTTCATCTTTTATTTGACATTTTTTGCTTGGTTTTTTAAGGATTTTATATGAGTGTCTTGCTTTTTTACTTAGGTCCCATGCTGTTATCCATTCTTTAGTTATTTTTTGAGCAATTAAGCTCTTAATTTCAAACTTCCCTAAGCCTACTTCAATTTGGTTATGGCTAGTTCTCCCCCCTTTGGCTTCTTTGTCTGCTAGCTCATTTCCTGCTATCCCCACATGTGATGGTATCCATGTTAGTGTTGCACTGCATCCTATATTTTGTAGATATGTATTAACCTGTAGTATTTCCTCTATAATGTCTGGCCTGCTGCCGTCTGTTCTGTTTTTGATTGCTAGTACTGATGATAGGGAATCTGTGAGAATGGTTACTTTTTTTGGTGGATTTTCTGCAGCTATTTCTAAAGCTTTTAGGATTGCCACTAATTCTGCTGTAAAGATAGATGTATTACTTGTTACTTTGTATCTTTTATAAATTTTTAATTTTGGTATTGCTATTCCTGCTCCTAATTGTCCTTCTTCATCTTTGGACCCATCTGTATATATAGTTAGGCTATTATTTGTATACCGTTCTATGTACTCTAGTGTTTTATTTTTTGCTGAGATTATGTCGTTAGATTTATTTATGATCTTTGATAAGTGGGAGTCAGTTTCTGGCACTTTTTATTCCCATGGTGGGATCTTTGCTTTATACAGAGCACTACTGTTTATCGCATTAAACAGGTCTGGGTATTGATCCACTTCATCCATTGTTTTCCACCCTGACGGGTATCTATTATGGTTTAATGGAATGTGGCCTATGTACTGGTTACCCCTATCAAAGGTTTTATGTGCCGGGTGAGTTGGATCTTTTGCCACTCTTGCCCAGTAGCTGAATCTCAGTTCTTTTCTCCTTAGCTCCAGGGGTATAATGCCTAGCGCTACTTCTAGTGCTTCTGCTGATGTTCCCTTTGAGGCACCTGCTATTATTGACAGTGCCTGGTTTTGGACTGTGTCTAGTTTCTTCTTATTGCTTGGGGCGGCTGATGCATAGACAACACTGGCATAGTCAAGTTTGCCTCTAATAAATGATTTATAGAATGTTAACATTGTCTTATTGCAGGCGCCCCAACCACTTCCTTTCATATATCTTAGCATTAATCCATTTGTCCTGTTGTGTTTTTAGCTCCTAAGTATTGTTTCCATGCCATTTTCTTCTCTCTTATTTTCTCTTTGACTTCCTCTGTCCACCAAGGTGTCCTCTTTCTCTGGTTCCCAAGTCGGACTTCTCCACATGCTTCTGCAGCAGCTGTAGGGCCCTTACAAAGTATAGAAAAGCCAAAACTGAAGAGAATTACACAAACTATAAAAAAATAAGAAATGAAACAAATAAAATAATATTCAGAGCTAAAGAAAAGAGTTGGAGAAAATTTTGTCAAACATTAAACCATAGGTCCCAAATAACTACAGTTTGGAGAAAACTAAAAGCAATTAAAGGAGGAAACAGCAAGAAATTTAAAATCCCAACAATTAAAATACCAGAGAGAGCTGAAACAGATAGAGAAAAAGCCAACATACTAGCTAAATACTTTTATCAGGTTAGTTCAATAGACAGTCTAGATAAGGCAGAAATAAATAGACGAAAAACACTGCTAGAAAAATTAAAAGAAGAAAATATGGAAACCACACAGGATGCTAAGTATTTAAATGCAGATATTACAGTAGATGAAATAGAAAGAGCTTTAGCAGAAAAAAACCAATACTACCTCTGGGGAAGACATTCTGAGCTATGAAATCCTCAAAAAGGTACCAAATACAACTCTAAGAGTGATTGCATCCCTCTACAACAAAATCTGGCACACGGGAAAAAATACCATGTTCATGGAAGACAGCAGTAGTCATCCCCATGCTAAAGCCAGATAAGGAAGCACATGATGTCAGCTCATACAGGCCAATATCGTTAACATCACATCTAGGAAAAATTCTAGAAACAATAGTCAACAGCAGACTAAAATTTCATCTCGAAAAGCATAATTTGTACAGTCCAACCCAGGCAGGCTTTAGAAGCCAACATAGTACAATAGAGCAACTGCTGAGGCTGGAACATGATGTTAAAACAGGCTTCAAAAGGAATGAAAAGACAGTAGCTATATTCCTTGATGTAGCAAGAGCATATGATGAGTGTTGGAGGGAGGGTGCACTACATAAAATCAGGAAACTAGGTATAGTAGGCAGAACCTACAATTACCTAGAAAACTTCCTGCAGGATAGATACTTCATGGTACAAATAAACAATGATAGATCTGAGGTATATGAGCAACAGAATGGAATTCCCCAGGGATCAGTAATATCACCATCAATTTTTACGATTATGGTCAACGACCTAGGCGACGAGTTTAAGGACTTAAAAAACAACCTATCTCAGTTTGCAGATGATGCTGCGATATGGAGAACGGGAAGAAATCTCCCATTCCTCTATAAAACAGTACAAAAAACAAATAGATAAAGTATCTGACTGGATGAACAAGTGGGGATTTAATCTAAACGTTAAAAAAACCATAGGAATGATTTTCAGTAGAGGGCGTGTAATTAAAAACAATATAATTGACATAAGCATTAATAAGCAAAAAGTATGCACAGCAAAATCCACTAGATTTCTTGGCATGGTACTAGACCAGCAACTAAACTGGAACAAACTTTTTTTTTTTTTTTTTTTTTCCTCGCTTGAGGTCGCATATTTTTTTCCTCGCATGAGGTCGCATTGTCCCCGCCCAAACCCGGCTCTGGTCAAGACCACATGTCCCAACACACGAAGACCCAATGACAACATGTGTCACCGTAGTGATCCTCTGTGTTCTCACACAAGAGACCTAATGACACATGAATGTCACTGTACCGGTCCCTGTGTCTAGACACATAGATCCCAGCCAAAAGCCGGATTCTAGGCATTGGGTTGTACAGCGTAAATTTTTTTTTTTTTTTTTTTTTCCTCGCTTGAGGTCGCATATTTTTTCCTCGCATGAGGTCGCATTATCCCCGTCCAAACCCGGCCCTGGTCAAGACCACATGTCCCAACACAAGAAGACCCAATGACAACATGTGTCACCGTAGTGATCTTCTGTGTTCTCACACAAGAGACCTAATGACACATGAATGTCACTGTACCGGTCCCTGTGTGTAGACACATGATCCCAGCCAAAAGCCGGATTCTAGGCATTGGGTTGTACAGCGTAAGTTTTTTTTTTTTTTTTTTTTTTTTTTTTTTTTTTTCCTCGCTTGAGGTCGCATATTTTTTCCTCGCATGAGGTCGCATTGTCCCCGCCCCAAACCCGGCTCTGGTCAAGACCACATGTCCCAACACAAGAAGACCCAATGACAAACTGTGTCACTGTAGTGATCTTCTGTGTTCTCACACAAGGGACCTAATGACACATGAATGTCACTGTACCGGTCCCTGCGTCTAGACACATGATCCCAGCCAAAAGCCGGATTCTAGGCATTGGGTTGTACAGCGTAAATTTTTTTTTTTTTTTTTTTTTTCCTCGCTTGAGGTCGCATATTTTTTTCCTCGCATGAGGTCGCATTGTCCCCGCCCAAACCCGGCTCTGGTCAAGACCACATGTCCCAACACACGAAGACCCAATGACAACATGTGTCACCGTAGTGATCCTCTGTGTTCTCACACAAGAGACCTAATGACACATGAATGTCACTGTACCGGTCCCTGTGTCTAGACACATGATCCCAGCCAAAAGCCGGATTCTAGGCATTGGGTTGTACAGCGTAAATTTTTTTTTTTTTTTTTTTTTTCCTCGCTTGAGGTCGCATATTTTTTCCTCGCATGAGGTCGCATTATCCCCCCCCAAACCCGGCCCTGGTCAAGACCACATGTCCCAACACAAGAAGACCCAATGACAACATGTGTCACCGTAGTGATCTTCTGTGTTCTCACACAAGAGACCTAATGACACATGAATGTCACTGTACCGGTCCCTGTGTGTAGACACATGATCCCAGCCAAAAGCCGGATTCTAGGCATTGGGTTGTACAGCGTAAATTTTTTTTTTTTTTTTTTTTTTTTTTTTTTTCCTCGCTTGAGGTCGCATATTTTTTCCTCGCATGAGGTCGCATTGTCCCCGCCCCAAACCCGGCTCTGGTCAAGACCACATGTCCCAACACAAGAAGACCCAATGACAAACTGTGTCACTGTAGTGATCTTCTGTGTTCTCACACAAGGGACCTAATGACACATGAATGTCACTGTACCGGTCCCTGCGTCTAGACACATGATCCCAGCCAAAAGCCGGATACTAGGCATTGGGTTGTACAGCGTAAAATACGCTGTACTTTTCTTTGTATTTTTTTTTTTTTTTTTTTTTTTTTTTTCCTCGCTTGAGGTCGCATATTTTTTCCTCGCATGAGGTCGCATTATCCCCGCCCAAACCCGGCCCTGGTCAAGAGCACATGTCCCAACACAAGAAGACCCAATGACAACATGTGTCACCGTAGTGATCTTCTGTGTTCTCACACAAGAGACCTAATGACACATGAATGTCACTGTACCGGTCCCTGTGTCTAGACACATAGATCCCAGCCAAAAGCCGGATTCTAGGCATTGGGTTGTACAGCGTAAATTTTTTTTTTTTTTTTTTTTTCCTCGCTTGAGGTCGCATATTTTTTCCTCGCATGAGGTCGCATTATCCCCGCCCAAACCCGGCCCTGGTCAAGACCACATGTCCCAACACAAGAAGACCCAATGACAACATGTGTCACCGTAGTGATCTTCTGTGTTCTCACACAAGAGACCTAATGACACATGAATGTCACTGTACCGGTCCCTGTGTGTAGACACATGATCCCAGCCAAAAGCCGGATTCTAGGCATTGGGTTGTACAGCTTCTTTTTTTCCCCCCTCTTTAGGTCGCATATTTTTTCCTCGCATGAGGTCGCATTGTCCCCGCCCCAAACCCGGCTCTGGTCAAGACCACATGTCCCAACACAAGAAGACCCAATGACAAACTGTGTCACTGTAGTGATCTTCTGTGTTCTCACACAAGGGACCTAATGACACATGAATGTCACTGTACCGGTCCCTGCGTCTAGACACATGATCCCAGCCAAAAGCCGGATTCTTTTTTTTTTTTTTTTTTTAATTTTCCTCGCTTGAGGTCGCATATTTTTTCCTCGCATGAGGTCGCATTATCACCGCCCAAACCCGGCTCTGGTCAAGACCACATGTCCCAACACAAGAAGACCCAATGACAAACTGTGTCACTGTAGTGATCCTCTGTGTTCTCACACAAGAGACCTAATGACACATGAATGTCACTGTATTGGTCCCCGTGTCTAGACACATGATCCCAGCCAAAAGCCAGGATACTAGGCATTGGGTTGTACAGCGTAAAATACGCTGTCTTTTAGTGCAAAGCAGTAGAGGACTATTAGCAGTTGTTGTTGTTATTTTGATGAAATGATGGGTGTAGATCGGGCACTCAACCTCTGATCATTGTTGCCTCTTCTCTTTCCATCTTGGTCTACCCTGTTCAACCTGAAAGTTGGTTATAATTGGGGTATTTAGTGTCATTTTCTTTACTAATTTTGTTTCAATTTAAATAACTGTTGTCTTTTGCAGTTGCTGATTTTTATTTATATTAGTATTTGTCAATTTTATTTTCTCTTTTGTATTGTTTCTAGATAACCATTGTCCTTTACACTTGGTTTTAATTTGTATTAGTATTTGTTCTTTTTGAGTTGTTGTCCCTTTTTTTTTTTTTTTTTTTTACCTTGTCTTTCCTTGTCCTATGAGTGGTTATTTTTTTTTTTTTGTTTATGCTTTGTTAGTTTTTGCTGCTTAATTTCTATTTAGTTGGATGATTTTCCTGAAGTTCTAACCTTATATTTTTTCCTTTGTTTTATGTATATATCTTTTAAGTATTGATTGGGCATCTCTTGGGGCATCTATACTTAAAAACTTATCACCTGTTAAGTCTATATTGTGATTTCTATAGTAAGTTTTTAATTCAAGCCTTTGTTGTTCATACTTTTTACAGTGGATCAGGTAGTGGTCTATGTCATTCTCTTCCTGACATTCTTGGCAGTGTGGTTCTTCTACCATGAAGTATGCTGCACCGAGTCGGAGACGCCACAGTTTTTTGTTCGATGGTATCTTTAATTCTTCTCTGACCTGGCATGTCCTTGTTGGTTCTTTCAGCAGTTTGAACGCGTGTCTGCCTTTTCTACTTTCCTTCCATGTTGTCTTCCATTCCGCGTTTATAGTTTCCTTCACTTGGCTCTTGATCTCTGACCTTCCCAGTCCTGCTTTTATATTGTTTTTACTTGTTCTTCCCTTCTTGGCATTCTGGTCTGCCAACTCGTTGCCAGCTATACCTATGTGTGCTGGAACCCACACTAGCCTCACACTACATCCTCTGTTCTCTAGTGATGTATTAATTGCTAGAATTTCTTCCTTTATGTCTGGCCGGCTACATTTACCTGGGTGTTCTAGTGCTTGTAGTGATGATAGTGAGTCTGTAAATATCGTAACAGCTTCTGGTGGGTTATCTTCGATTATTTCTAGACTTTTAAGAATTGCTACCATCTCTGCAGTAAAAAATCGATGCCCCTTCCGTTACACTGTAGCTCTTTTTTATTCCCCATTGTGGTATTACAACTCCGGCACCTAGTTGCCCACTATCACCCTTGGATCCATCAGTGTAGACGGCCAGACTTTGTTTAGTTAGTTGCTCAATGAACTTTCTACTTATCATTTTGGCTTCCTTATCTTCTATGTTTTGTTTGATCTTTTCAGTAAGTGAGTAGTCTATGATTGGTGATTTTAGTTCCCAGGGTGGTATTTTGCTTCTGTATTTATTACTATTTTCAATTGTGTTTGATAGTTCTTTGAACTGCATTAGGTCTTCTATAGTTCTCCATCCTGTTGGATATCTATCTTTATTTAAGGGGACGTCCCATACACTTGGTTGGTTTTTGACAAATGCTTTATGTGCTGGGTGGGTCACTTCTTGTGCTACTTTACTCCAATAATTTAATCTCAGTTCTTTCCGTCTTAGACCAAGGGGAGGTATGCCGAGAGCTACTTCTAGAGCTTCTACTGGTGTCGATATAAATGCACCTGTAATAGTTCTCATGGCTGCATTTTGAATCCTGTCCAGTTTTGCTTTGTTAGAAGCTGCAGCTGAGTCATAGACTATGCTGGAATAATCCAGTTTCCCCCTGATGAAGGACTTGTAGAACATAAGCATTATTTTATTGCTGGCCCCCCATCCATTACCTTTTACAATCCTTAGTATATTTAGGGGTCCCCTACAGCTTTCTACCAAATTGTCTATATGTTTATTATAATTTAGTTGTTTATCTAAAGTTACGCCCAGAAATCTAGTTGTTGAGGAGGTACATATTTTCTGTCCTTTAATGGTTATATTGATTTTGTTATTTTCTTCTTTTTTTTTTTTTAAATTTCCCTTGCTGAATATCATATCTACTGTTTTGTTTATATTAATTTGGAAGCCCCAACTTTTCATCCACTCTGAAACTTTGTCTATTTGATTTTGAAGTTTTTTGTAAACATGGTCCAAGTTTTTTCCAGATCGCCAATGGCACAGTCATCTGCAAATTGTGATACTGCATTCTTTATGTCATTAAATTCATCTGCTAAATCATTTACAGCTATAGTGAAAATTGAAGGAGAGATCACTGATCCTTGAGGAATCCCATTCTGTTGTTCATATATTTCTGACCTATCATTATTCACCTGTACAGCAAAATACCTGTCCTGTAAAAAGTTTTCTAGATACCTATAGGTTTTACCAGTAATGCCAATCTTTTCATTTTGTAAAGAGCTCCATCGCGCCAGCATTCATCATATGCTCTAGCTACATCTAGAAAGACTGCCACTGTTTTCTCTTTCCTCTTGAACCCTAGCTTTACATCATGTTCTAATCTTACAAGCTGGTCTACTGTACTTCTGTCTGCTCTAAACCCTGACTGGTTTGGGCTATATAACTGGTTTTTTTCCAGGTAGAATTTAACTCTTTTATTCACAAGTTTCCAGTATTTTACCTAGTTGTGATGTTAAGGAGATAGGCCTATACGAACTTACATCATGGTCTTCCTTATTGGGTTTTAGAATGGGTATATCATAGCTACTTTCCATGCTTTTGGTATCTTTCCTAAGTTCCAGATTTTGTTATAAAGTGAAGTTATTATGTTTTTATAGTTCTTTTGGGTACTTTCTTAAGGATTTCATAACTAAGTATATCTTGCCCTGAGGCAGTATTAGATTTATCTTTTATTGCATTAGTTACTTCTTCCTCTGTTATATCAGCATCTAAATAGTTTGTTTCATCTATCTGGTCTGGTATTTCTTTTAAAAACTGTATCCTAAGTCTTTCTCTTCTCTCATTTTCTTCCTGTCCAAGGCTACTTTTTGCACTGACTTTATAGAAATACTCGGCAAGGGCATTAGCTTTTTCTTTATCTGTTTCTGCTCTCTTTGGTAGTTTGATTGTTGGCATTATTGTTTTCTTATTGTTCCTTTGATTGCCTTAAGCTTTCTCCATACTTCTCTAATTTGAGTGCTAGGTTTAAGTGACTGACAAAACTCCTTCCAGTTAGTTTCTTTGGCTTTGAATATTATTCTGTTAGATTCATTCCTAATAAGTTTATACTTATCATAATTTTCTTCTGTTCTGTTATTTCTATATTTTTGTAAGGCCCTTTTCTTCTCTCATGAATTTCTGCACAGCTTTTATTCCACCAGGCAACTGGTTCTTTATTCCATTGAGTTTCTCTTTTCTTATTAATGTTATTTTTTTGTTTAAGGTGTTGTGGCATATTTTTATTTGGTATATACTTTATTGCTATTTTCAGAATTTCATTGGTCAGTGTTTCTGCCCACAAGTCAGTATCATCTGATTCCATGTCTTTATATTCCATCACCTCCAGCTCTGATTGGAAAGCTTCCCAGTTTGCTTTTTTATAGTTGAAGGTAGGTTTCTCTGGTTCTGGGTTTGGAATGACATTTTCATGCATGGTTATTACAATGGGCAGATGATCTGAGTTTGTGTCTTGTAACACTTTCCAATTTACATTCGCTAGGTTGTTAGTTGCTATACTTATGTCTATTGCTGAGTCTGCCCTATTAGCTTGTGGATTAATTCTTGTTGCAGATCCATCATTTAGTATTAGTAGTTCATTGTTTTCTATGAAGTCAAGTAGGCATTTTCCTGACTGGGCTGTATGTTGTTCTCACCAAGCACAATGATGGGAATTAAAATCGCCTACTATGATTGTTTTGGGGCCTAGTCTGGTGCTTTATGGCTAGTAGTATTTCTTCATCTTTAATTATGCCATCTTTAGCATATATATTTAGAATTGTTAGATTGTTTGGTTCAGCTGCTATAGTAACCCTGGATACCTTCTATATTGGTTGTATTAAAAAAAATGATTTTAAATTTTTCGTAACTAAGACTGCGACACCACCTCTTACCTTCTTTCCTATCGTGTCTAAGTATCTTAAAGCCCTTACAACTATATCTACTATTTGGGTTTAAAAGGGTCTCTTGAAAGAGCATATATATCAGTAGTTAATCCTGTCTCTGATAGTAGGGGTGCAAAATTCTTTTTGATACCCCTACAATTCCACTGTATAATTTTAAATCTTTCTAAATTGAATTTTAACATCGTCTATTATCCCTTTTATTTTGGTTAACTATCAATTTGCTCTTAATCTGTATTCCCTGCACTCGTGGACCCATCATCAATCAAGTTCTCTAGAAAAGCCTTATTAAAACTTATCATTGTATCCGTAACTTTTTTCTGTTATGTATGGTAAAAGTGCATCAACGTGTTCTTTGATAGAGCTAGTTTCTTCTAGGTTGACCACTTTCCTATTTTCATCTAATGCTAAATTCCCTTCTCTCCCTATGTTGATTCCTGCCTTTCACTTTCCAGTTCTTTTTAGTATTATTTCACTTTCTTCTTTTAGTTCGGAAAGTTTGACTAGCATTATTTCATTTTCTTATTTCAGTGCAGTCAGTTTAGCCACATCCTGGGTAATTTGGAACTGTAGGGCTTTCACTTCTTGTAGCAAACTTTTCAGTGAATGCACATTTTCCAGAGTTGTAGTTGATCCGTCTGGCTTGCTGCTTTCTTTTGTTTTGTTAGTTATGTTCTGTTCTATTGACTGATGCGTCTTAATAGTTTTAATTTCTTCTTTAAGAGATTTTATTTCTTCTACAACTTTACTGTTTGTGTTTTTTGCGTTTTCTTTTATTTCTTTAATTACTGTTTTAAATGGTGTTCTTGTTATGATGGATTCTTTTAGTGCTTGTTTGGTTTGCTGGTACACTGGACAGCCCTGATACCTGGCACTGTGGTTCCCTTTGCAATTGGAACACTTTCTGTTCCCATTCGCCTTTTTGTAGTCGGTATCTGCCTTTGCCTTTTCACACTGTGTAGAGGGGTGGTTACTGGAGCAGTACCGACAAACTGTTCTCCCCTTACAATTGTTCCTTCCATGGCCGAATTTCAGACAGTTGGAGCACTGTAGCACAGGGGGAATGTAAGCTTCGGTGTGCTTCTTGGTTTTCCCAAATAGTAGTGTTTTAGGGGTTTCCCTCCCTTCTGCCGTTATTATAACCACTGGGGTTACTTGCGAATTATATTAAAGTTTATTACTTTGACAAAAATTTAGCGCCATAATTTGTAATGTTTATTTACAAAATACAAAGAAAAAATACAAAAAACAGTGCAACTATTTCTAAATTTACTAATTCTAGTAAAAACGTTTACTTGCACTTTATAATTATTCCATTTAACTTAATAAATTTAAGAAAAAAGACAATTTTTTATTTACATTTTAGTAGTATTTTAAATTAAATTGTCTCCCTTGTAAATGTAAAATCCCGAATCAAATCAATGGTGACACATAGACACATTTAAATACATTTATTTCATATGCGACTAGTGTCTGTGAGTGTATCCGATTATTCCTTCCGTCTTTGCTGTGTTTCTGGCAATTCTTATTTCATCCCCAAGCTTTGGTAATTATTCCTTGCCCCTATGATAGATAGTTAATGACTGGCTGTTTGCAGTATCGATTTGTTAAGGCTTCCTACCATTGCTTTTATTCTGGCGTTTCGTGTATTAACAGTCTCACGAGACTTATCGTATTACAAATCTGTAACAGTCTGCTCATCTGCTGTTGTTCCAGCGCAGCAATGTTTTTGGTTCCTAGAGAATGCACTTCATTTATATTTTCATCTTCATTAACTTTAAATGACAAATCTTTTTTTTCGTTCAATAGTTTGTCAAATTGTTTCCCTTGGAACTAGGCTACCTCTCTTAACAGTGTTTGCCGTGCTGTATGATGGAGGTCGTTAGATAGATTTATCTTGTGTGTGAGGAGTGTCTGTAAGTATGTTAAAAATGTGACGATTATCGTGTGTACATATGAGAAGTATGGCACAATGAAACTATAAATAACTAAAACTATTACCGTACCGGTACGCAAATTTCATCCACTACTGAACACAGCTGCATTGTGGTTAATAAAAATGAAACGCTTTTATTTGTGTTAGGCTAGAAAAACGAAAGAAATGAGTAACATATTATGAGTACCTAAAAACGATATATACTCGTATACGTCGATCTGACAAAAAGTCAACCCCAAGACTTGAGAACTTAAAAATCATCCAAATTGAAAGACCCAATATAAGTCGAATGAGTTTTTCGTAAGTTCCGAATTCTCGCATTGCATTGGAATTTCCTTGGCTTTCTGCAAGTTTGTTTACATTCAGATTAGCCATTTCCCGTTAAAACTCTTGAAATCGCCCCATTAATATGTTAAATGCACGCGAGAATAAATGAATTCAGTACAATATAAACGACGAGAGAAAGGTGGGGCAGAATGTCAGACGGGCCTGTGTGCCCAATTCTCAACCTTTGAGAATAAAATTCATTCGTTCTTTCCCCTGAAAGTCTGATTACTGCTGAGTTGTTTGTAGATTTCCGGTACATTAAAATGTTTCTGTTTTTCTAAATATGTGTTTGTATTACAACTTTTCGTGATTTTTTTTTTTTTTAAGGCAGGGCTTTCCAGGCGGTTGAATATTTGCTTTGAAATCTGAGAAGTGACTTATTATTTGATCAGGATGTTTAGTAGCAGCAAAATCTCGATATCTAGCGAGACCTGAGTTATAAATAGGTTTATAGATTAAAATGCTTCCGTTTTTCAGAATTTTTTGTTAGAGGTAATCGATATTATGATTTTTCGTGATGTTTTTTTTTAAAGCCAAGGCTGTCCGGACGGTCGAGTATTTGCTTTGGGATCTGAGAAGAATCTTGCTGTTTGATCAGGACGCCAACCATGTGGCAAAATCAGATGTGAATATTGAATAAGGACCCAATTTAGACTCTGACAGTAACACTAACGAAATTTAATCTAATGAAAGAAGTAATGGTATTGTTGATACATCAAACAAAGGAGGCTGGTCAACAAGGCGTTCTCCAGTTGAAATTTGTGACTTAATAGTTCAAACGTGTACTACTTAAGATATTGTGATAAAAAATATTTAACAAAGCAGCAAGTTTATATCTGCAGGTCACCAGTGTGCGGCGATAAGGTAGTGGAGATGGGTGGGGGGAGACACTAACTGGTTTCATAATTTTTTTTGGACTCGAATATAAGTCGGGGTACGTGTTTTAAGGTCCAAAATTGGAAACATTTCTCGACTTATACTCGAGTATATACAGTAATGAAAATTATTATAACGGAAGGAGCAGAAGGAGAAAATAAATTCATGTAAGAAAAAAAGGAAAAGGTCATTTCATTGGTATGGTTGACCCGTCGGTCACTGTCAATTGAGTGACAAAGGGCAGAACGTTTTCTTCTTGAGGTTTTTTATACTTCCTCGACATGATATATACTTCTACCTATACATCTCAGTGTATTGTTTTTATCGCTTAAATATCTTCATCATCGCTTCCTCTGTTATTTCTTTAATGAAATGCTAAGCACATTTATATAAACCAGACTTTACAAGGGGATTGACATAAGTCTGGGGCCTGACCATGGAGTCACAGGAGGAAGATGAAACTTGGCACATTTAAAGTTCATCATATTTGCACTGAATGTGTGAAGTACGCGTTTGTTTCTTCAATGGGTTTTCCCGCTACGGTGCACTGGCGCAATGTACCCTATTGACCGGATCTGCTGCTCCAAAGATTTGACAAAACAATGGAAAAGAAGGAGGCCAGAGCTGTGATAAAATTTCTGATGTTTCAGGGAAAAAAACCTACAGAAATACACAGGGAGATGGAACCAGTGTTTTGTGATTCTTGTCCTTCATATACTTCGGTAAAAAACTGGTGTCAACAGTTTAAGTGCGGCCGCTCAAATGTTGCTGATCTGCCAAGATCTGGTAGACCAGCATCAGAGTGCAACGATGAAAATGCAACAAGAGTGAAGAAAATCATTGACCAGGATCGAAAAATGACAATTGTGGACATAGCTAGTAGAGTAAAACTAAATGAAAGAACAGTTTACAGAATTTTACACAACATACTGAACATGATAAAAGTGTGTGCACGCTGGGTTCCGCGACTGTTGACACGTGAACAGAAGGAAACGAGGGTAAATTGCTGTCAACAGTTGCTCAAAAAGTGTCAGTCAGATAATTTTTTGGAGACCATGGTGATAGTAGATGAGACTTGGGTACACCATTATGACCCCGAATCCCAAATTGCCAGCATGCAATGGGAAAACCCCGGGCTCCCCAACACCTGTCAAGCCGAGAGCGCAGAAATCTGCAGGAAAAGTGATGCTGACTGTTTTTTGGGACGGCAAAGGTGTCCTTTTCAAAGATTATCTGCCTCATGGCAACACAGTTAATGGACACTACTATGCAGATCTTCTCACCAAACTAAGAAAGGTTGTGACCAGGAAAATAGGGATAACGCGCACTCAAAATCTTCCTTTGCTTCAAGACAACGCGCCCTCTCACAAAGCACGGCTTGTGCAGCTAGCAGCCAACGATTTGAATATTGAAATTATTCCACACCCTCCATATTCTCCAGATTTGGCTCCATCAGACTTTTTTCTATTCCCAAATCTTAAAAAACAGCTAAAAGGAAATCATTTTGACAGCGATGAAAAGGTTATACTGGCATGTGATGACTGGTTTAGTTTGAAAAATAGGGTGTTCTACTCCCAAGGTCTTTTCAAGGTCAAGCAGAGATGGCAGAAGTGTGTAAATTTAGACGGTGGCTATATTAAAAAGGAATAAACACTATACAAAATTTCAGCTCTCTGTGACATGTCCTTCATGGTCAGGCCCAAGACTTATGTCAATCCCCTTGTACTTATGTTATTTATGCATTAATTTTTGGATAGAAGGGTTGGCGATTGGCAAGATGCATTAGTTATTAAAGAAATACAGGCACATCAAATCCTAAACCTTTTATTCTAGAAAATCACACGCAGATGTAACAATTCTATAAACTTCAGATGAACAGGAAATAAAACCTACTGTCTGATCAAACTTTTTGTATTCACTGAGTTCTGTTCATTCTGAAACATTAAATGTAAGGTTGGAAACGGGAAAATTAAAAACAAAAAACAAACAAAGTATGCAGACCTTTTTCTCCGTATCTTTCAGATTATAAAATATTAGCTCGTCGAATTTCAGATCAAACTGTTCAAAAGCATTTCAAAGCTGGCACTACGAATTGTTCCTCGGCCTTTTGGCTATTATCACAGTACTAGCAATAACCCGTCAACATTGACTGCATTTTTTTTTTGCCTTCTTGTGGCGAGGCGCGTTCTTTTTAACCTATTTGGTTATATCAGAACGCATTAACCATCCAAAAAGAAGTGAACTCTGTTCACTACTAACCCGATTAGCGTTGATAGACAGTAGGTCCTGAAAAGGACTAAAATTATCTATCTGCTAGCCTAAAGCTCTTAAAATTATTTTTTAATTTTTTTAAATACCCCTTCTGGGGCTCAAAGTGAGATCTATTGACTATATTGTGTAAAATATCGAACTTATTACAACATTGACAGGTTATTAATTATAGTGTGTTATTTCTGTTACATGAATTACAGACGGTACTATCACTACTGTGGTCATTTCTTTGCAGGCGACCGTCATTAGATATTTGTAGTGAAAATTATATGAATGTATTAAATATGAAGACATGAAGTAACCTTACCTAAATGACATGTGGAGCATCGATAATGGTCTAACGGACCGTAAATTGACTAAATAATTATCATTTCTTTTATGACAACGTGTCTCGTAATTGTTCGTGCATCTTTTAAAATCTTGCCCTGGTCGACTTACTGCCTCTGAGAAGCAATGTTCGACTTACTGACTCTGAGAACAACGTTTGAAGTTTGACAAGACTCCAGTTCATATGCACTGTTTATCAATTGTGTTGTTGGCTTCTTTCTATAATCAAACTGTTTATGCACACCTTCATTTGCGCACTTTTTTCTATTTTCGGGAGAGTACATATAATGTAGCCGGGGAGTAAGTTTGGGTTGTTACTTGTTTCATTTTTTTGGGCGTGAGTTTTAATAGGTTTTATTTAACTGGCTTGAAGTCCGCTAGAGGTCGTGTTTAGCTCACTTATTATATTGGTGTTAAAGATGTGTATTTGCTTTAA
The DNA here is from genome assembly GCA_024509875.1 of Oreohelix idahoensis. NCBI lineage: Eukaryota > Metazoa > Mollusca > Gastropoda > Stylommatophora > Oreohelicidae > Oreohelix > Oreohelix idahoensis. The sequence goes on along the minus strand of JAMPIV010022144.1, from coordinate 99,036 downwards.
CACCTTCTGCAGACAGGATGGCTGGACATATGTATATAAGTGGTATGGAGGACAATGTTAAGATACGCGAATGTCATTTAGTTTTAGATTAAGACTCCGTAGCCACCACACACACTTCAGCAAACGTAAAACGTCAGGAACCGTTGAAACTCCTGGTAACGTTATACAGTTTATTACGACAGACTCACGTAGACACAATTGCAAGACGGTTCACATCATAAACATGAAGCAGCAAATAAGTGAATAGGCTGCAGGACATAGCAGCACATATTTCATTTCATAATAGTACAGCAAAAGTATCCGTCAAGAAAAAAAAACTGCATCCATTGCAGTTCACAATAGTCCATGACTTTGAATCAATATAAATACAATGCATTAACAAGCCAACGCGATCCGTGGCTTTGAATAATAAGTCCCCGGGAGAAAACAACATTCTCTTCAACACTCTATCTATCTGCAAACAACCCGTCACAGGAATGTGAATATGGAATAATGGCCTGTACAATCCGTGGCCTCATAATATCTTCAATAAAATACATTCTGCAATTATCAAATATTCCTTTCACAACCAATATCCTGGAACACACTAGCGGAATGGATAACAACCATTCCGAAGTCCTGCCAGAAAACGTACTGTCACGAGATTACTGCATCTCAGAACAGCTCAATAAAAATCACTCATACGCGGACTCAACGCGTGAGACTATCGCTCAGCTCAACCGTCTCTCCCCAAACTAACACTAAGAATATTCGACAACTTCCTTTATCATATTTTAAAAAAACAAACTAGCAATTAGGCAGTTGAGCTATGTTCAAGAATTATTGAGCATACCGCCCCCAACTACAAAATACTCTCATCACACAGAGCGTGTTTACTACCGTGTTTACAAAAATCCAACCTGTACATACAAGTCTTTAACCCTTTACTCCCCTCAATGAACATATGACTTAACAGACTACACCGACCCCCGGGGGAAAAAATGATATCATCATTTTTTTTTGAAAAGTACATAAAACAAAAAATTTGAGGTGGATGCAGTTATAATAAGTACACACAAGGATTACACTATGTTAAGTCATATTACTAAATCAACAACAAAGTCATGGAAGTAAGTGTAAAGTACGAAATAAAGTATCCAGAGATAATCAAATTAAATGAAGTATATCAAGTATGGACAAAGTATGAAAAAATAATAAATAGAAAGTGAGAAGAAAAGATGGAGTAAAACGAAGAATGACAATCAATGAAAGAAAGTAATGAAATGAAAATATGGAAAGAAAACAATGATACAACGTGGTAACCATAAGACCAAACAATGCATCGTATAAATAAACACAATTATGGCAAAACAACATACACTAGAAACAAAACCAATGCATATCTAAAGCATAGAAGAAACAGCTAGCTACCATCTAAAAAATTAGCACAATATGCAAGATAAATAATTTAATAAACCCATGGAGTATAAATGATGAACCCATATAAATATCAAAATTAACAATACCGTTATACATAGCTATTCCTGACTCGCAATCAAGCGCCGGTAAAGAAAAATACATCACAATGTTCAGAAAAAACACGTTTCCAATGTACAATACCGAAATGTATCTTAATGATAATCTAAGTTTAAATCGCATTATCACTATAATAGTAACACGTTCAATGTTTATACCAAACACAGTCATATAAAAATAATATGGTAATGACATGGTGTATAAAAAGGAAATAATAAAATGTCTTAAATTAAACATAGACTATAAATATTAACAATATATCCAGTGGTCTTGAAAAATCTTGTGAGCATAAAGATACGACATCATCTACTGAGGCGTCACAATTCTGACCGTCTTTACTGGAACAGGAAAACTTGCCCAAGGCAACATATACAACAGGTTGAAAAGTAATAGCCTAATCACGTAACATAGAAACTCTGATTCTCATGGGAAAGCCGTCGCTGTGAAAAAAACACAAATGAAAATCACTATTTTAATAACGGTAGGATTTTATGAAAGGCACCAATTAACTTTAAATTTAACCTACCGCGTGTGGTTTTGTAAACTTCCGACCCCTGTACGATGTTAATCAAACCTTCCTCCGTTACATAAGAAAGGGTAACAGAGAAAGTAACACAGCGTAAACTAGAATCTTGAATTAAATAGGGTCATAAAAGTGTTCTATCAGTGTGCGATAATGCATAATAGAGTCGTGGGTATATAAAGTGATACCGAAATCTATAAGCAAATCTAGAAGAAAGTAGTTAAGCAGAATCGTGTGGGCATCGAGACAATATGTCTGCCATCACATTATTCGAACCTCAAATAGCTCGTATAGAAAAGTGGAAAGGCTGTGGCGAAATAGCATAACACGTGGATCTTGAGCTTTTCAAGTCCTTATTCTGTATAGCTGTGAGAGCTTTTTGGTCAGTCTCTACTATAAAATGTGCGCCAAGAAGGAATCTTTGAAGTTTCAGAATCGCCCAGACCATTGCTAACAATTCACGGTCTAGGACAGAATAGTTCCGTTCTGCCGCAGTCAATTTCCTAGAGACAAACATCACTGGATGCAAAGTTTCAGAATACTCTTGCATCAATGCGGCCCCAATCCCTGTCGATGAAGCGTCGCTGTGAAGAATAAAAGGCTTATCTGAATTGGGTAGTCGCAAGATAAGGGTAGAAGAAAATAACAGCTTAATTTTCTCTAAAGAGCTCTGGCACTCTGGGGACCAGTGTACTATGTTAGGCGATCCTTTTTTCAATAGGCTGGAAAGAGGTGCAGTGATCGATGATAGGTGTGGAATAAATCTTCCATAGAATTGGATTAGACCTAGAAGACTACGCACTTGTTTTTCTGTCTTAGGCGTAGTAATATTGAGGATCTTTGAAGTATTATGGTCCTCAGTCTGCAAGAGACCATGACCAACACGGTGGCCCAAAAAAGAGATGTCACTGAACCCAATATGGGCTTTAGGCGGTTTAGCCGTCAAATTGTGGGACCGTAGTGTAGACAAAAGTTCAGAAAGACCTTTAAAGTGATCATCCCAAGAATTACTAAAAAGGCAAATATCGTCGAGATACGCAATAACATCTGGACGATGAGAAAGAATTCGACGCATCATGCGTACAAAAGTAGCCGGGGCGTTGACGAGCCCGAAAGGCATAAAGTTCCATTGGACCAAACCCAGAAGTGTTGAAAAGGCAGTAATAGATTTGGCGCGTTCAGTAAGTGGGACTTGCCAGTATCCTGTGGACAAGTCGAGTTTAGTAAAGAAAAGTGAATTAGAAAGTTGGATCAGTAGATCTTCCAACAAAGGCATTGGTTCCGCATCAAACTTAGTCACTTTATTCAATTTGCGATAGTCGACACAAAGACATATGTTATTGTCTTTTATTCTGACGATAACCATAGAAGAGGAGTATGCCGAAGTAGATGGTTCAATTATATTAAAATGTAACATTTCATCTAATTCTTTTTCAACTTGAGTTTGAAAGTGTAATGGAAATGGGTAAGGTCTAACTCTAATAGGGTTATAATCAGTGAGTATAATGTCATGAGTAATGACCGATGTTTGACCAGGAATGTCGGTAAGGACGTCCTGAAAAGTCTGCAATAAAGAAGAGACTTGCTGCTGTCTTTCTAAAGGTAACTTCGAAGAAATATTCACATTTCCCCATGATTCTGTTGAATGTAAAGGAATAACAGGAAGAGGGAGATTTACATCGGAGAAAGTAGCCTCTTCGTCCTGAATAACAGACAAAGATGTATATTGATTATGACGAACTGGAGGATCGTCGTTCGCCTGAAAAACAGACTGTAGATAGTATGGACGTGCATGAAATTCTTTCAGCATATTAATGTGGTAGGTTTTATGCTTCCCGTTAACACCGACAACATAGTCAACGTCAGAAATTCTTGAGACAATAGTATAAGGACCTTTCTAGGAAATAAGAAGTCGATTATCACTACGAGGAAGTAATACAAATGCCTCATCACCATTATATAGTTGTCGTAGACACCTGTATTTATTGGCAAAAAGCCTCGCCTTCTCCTTGGCAGACTCAGATGCTGAGGTAGCTAACCTACATGCATCAATAATTTTCTGTCTGAGAGCAGTTACATATTCGTAAGAAGATTGAGTGTCATCGTTAATATCCTCAGCAGTTAAAAGGTCGTGAAGTAACGACATGGGACCACGAGGTTGTGCACCAAAAACGAGCTCAAATGTTGAAAAACCAGTATGCTCATTTGGCACTTCCCGATATGCGAAAAGTGCAGCGGGTAAAACCCTGTCCCAATCCTGAGGATAATCATCAGTTATCTTCCCAAGTAAATTTTTAAGCGTTCTATTTTGACGCTCAACCAAACCGTTTGACATAGGGTGAAACACACTGCTTAATGACCTGTCAATGTGGAGCATGGCCATTACCTGAGACATAGAGTCTGACACAAATTGTGTGCCATGATCAGATAAGATTTGTTTGGGAAAACCCAGACGCGAGAAAATTAGCCAAAGAGCATCTGCAACATCAGCAGAAGAAATGTTCTTGAGAGGTATAGCCTCTGGCCAACGCGTACACATATCGATACATGTAAGGATGTATTGGTGTCCCCTGGCAGATTTGACTTTAAAAGGACCAATAATGTCAATTGCCATTTTATGAAAAGGACGAATAGGAATATCTGCAGCTTGGATAGGTGCTGCATGGCGTGGACCTCGTGACTTAACCTCCTGACATATTTTACAGGAGCGACAATAAATAGTTATATCTCTATTTACGCCCGGCCAAAAGAAGGAAGAAAGAACCCCAGATTTAGTTCGGGAAAATCCCATATGTCCTGCAAATTGAGAGTCGTGAGCATGTTGCAAGATACGAACTCTCATGTCAGTCGGTACTAGAATTTGCGAGCGTATGGACGAAGTAGAACCCCGTACCCTTCGAACTAGTACTCCATTATTAATTAAGAACCAATATTTAAGGTTTGTGTCATAGTTTGCGTTATCTTGTTTAACTAGCAGAAAATTTTTTTGTAATGATGTATCATTTTGTTGAAGTTTGATAAAAGACTTCCGTGAAATAATAGAATGAGCGTCCTGATTATATACTTCATTATTTCCAACAGGTGGTGTCTGTAAAAGATTTTGAGCTTGTGCTCTAGTTGTGACTGCATAAGCAGCCTGAATGTTTTGCTCTTCCCAGATAGCAATCTGTTGTGGAGTACAATCCTTAACCCCATGTATACGTCCGACGATAAGGTCTGCAATAGGATTCGGGAGCATACATGCATGGATATGTCCCGTAAAAAAGGGAGTAGCTATGTGGACGATAGCAGTCGGGAAAGTTTCGACTGTCCCACCAAATGTCACACATTTCACTACATCACCAGTGGCACAGGAAGGATGTATCAGAGACTGCTTAATCCCAACAGTTGTGCATCCAGAATCAAAGAGAACTGAGACTGGATTATTATTTACTAATCCCTTATGTAGAGTAAGAGACCCTCTTCCGTCATGCGCAGCTAAGACAGGAAGAGTGGGTAGAGGATGACCGCAACTCAAGGAAGTTATAGCTGTAGGTTGGAACAAAGTTGTGCACTCAGGGCACTGAGATGCTCTCTGAAAATCAAAAGCAGAGCAAGCAGTAGCATTTGAGACACGATCATTATTGTTTATTGTTACCTTGATTATTGATAACCTGGGGCTCCTGTTGAGCAGAGTTAGCATGGCGATGCGATCTATTATTTGGAGATCTACCGTCATATCGCGATCTATCACAACTATTATTTCTATTGGGACCATTGCTATTTCCTCTATTAGGACCATTGTTCTGATTTGAACCCCAGTTAGCATAGTTGCGATTACTATTTCCCCTTTGATCAAAATATCTATTAGATGGATTTTGTTGTCTCCAAGAAAAATTATTATAAGGTTGATAATCTCTAGTGTAGTTACCCCTTCCAAAATTTCCATAATTGTTAGAACCAAAATGTTTGTGTCCGTTAAATTGTCTCCAGTTTCTTGGAAAGGGAGAATTACTACGTGATGGACCTTCTTGGTACTGTCTAAAATTACGATTATCTCTCCTACCAAAATTGTTTTTATTTTTTCCTGTGGCAATGCGTTTAACAGCTGCATCATACTGTCTGTGGTTAGTATGATGAGTAACAGGAATGATAGAATCTTTATTGTTCCGCACATAATGGGTCTCATTTTGGGAACGAGTACTAATAGTTTTGTCCCCTGTTATCAATTTATCAGAATTTCCAAAAGTAGATGCACGGTTGGTCTGTGGAGCCTTGACATGAAATTTATCAGAGTTTTTACCGTGATCTACAAGACTGACTGTTACAGTGGGATTACTTTTGTTGGCCTGACGCCAAGAATCAGTACTATTAGAGGCAGTATCGTTAGTACGTGGGAAATTGTATTTGCCACGAAAAGATTTATGTACACCATGTTTGACGTTACTGTTAGCACTGAGTGCATATGGCTGACTCTTTGCCTTTGTGGCGTGTTGATAATCAACTTTATGTCTAACAATGTCAACATTGACAGTAGACAACATCTTGTTGTTTAAGACCATATCTAATAATCCATCAACTCTGTTTCTCAATCTAACAGATTCCGAATTCAGTAATGTAATCTCCTGCCTTTGCCTTTTATTCAGTTTATTCAAGTTAGTAGTTGTCTTTCTCTCACTAACAAGTAAAGAATTAACCGTATTCAATTTAGTTGAAAATTCGTCAATCTGTTGTTGCATTTTCCTTTCTTGTTCAGAATATCTATGTTTTTCATTCAGGAGTAACGATTCTAAGGCCGTTACCCTGTCATCAGTTAAACAATCATCACTCATGGATGACACATTATTGTCCTTGTGAGATGTAATCTCTACTTTTCCACCCTCTGATTTAAACTTAACATACTCCGTAATCAAAGATTCATGATCAGACTTCAACTTGTCACATTTTGATTGCAAATTATCAAACAAAATCCTAAATGTCTCATTACTTTTCTGATATTCATCCATAAGTTTCTCATTATCTTCCTGCCGTAGTTCCTATTCATGCGCGGAAGAGCTCACATTAGTTATCTGGTCATCCAACATCTGTTTCAATGAGGTTACCTCATCCTCTAACTCTTTCTTCTGCCTAAGGGAAAATTCACCAAATTTATAATTATCCGCTATCAACAGCGTCACTTTATTCTTCAATACCGCATTTTCAAAATCCATTGCTGACAACTTCTTCTCATACTGCATTTTCAACTGCTGTAGCTCATCAGTAAGAGCCTTCTTTTAACCCTGAAGCTCATTTATCGTTTTTTTCAACGCATCCAACTCAACAACATTACCGTCTTGAGTAGTTAGTATACCTTCATCATAAAAAATAGTGGATAATAATTTAGAAAGGCTCACTGCTTTCTCCCGTGAAGGGGCATATCCACACACACAATAAGCAAACTCCTTAAGATCCTGGCTCATTTGAATTAAGAAATGTTCTATGGCATATTCTTCACAGCTTGACCCCCATAAACGTAATCTATCTCCCTCCCGGAGAAAATGATCGAAATTATCCATAGTATATATATATATGACTCCCTGAGTCAATCAAATAGTAAGCAAATTCTCTACGTGTTCCCCTTTGTATCAAATTCTTTTCCAAATAATTTAAAATTTATTTATCTTTTATAAGTGCAAAAAGTTCTTGTTCATAGAACTGCACAATTACCTTCCCAAACTATTAACAATGTTATCAATTACTTATCACAATATGCATTATAATATTAATAGAGCATAACAAAAATAGACAGTACAAACAAGAGTTACAAATACAAGATATAAAGGACAAATGACCACGTTCGCAGGAATCAAATAAAGTCAAAAAGCGGAAATAAAGATAAGAAATTTTGCAAAGCTTGCAATGACAGCTGCGAAAAGCGTGACAAGATAAGCAACAGCACAGTGTATAAACGAAAAATTTGTATAGAAATAAAAGACAGCCAGGAGAGGAAGACACCCACAAACAAATTAATAAAAAAAACTATGGAACAGAGAAAATACTACGACCACAACAATGAAACGTTTCGTCACACCTAAACAATTACTGTCGTGAGGGACAAGTAGCGATCTGAACTTCGGCAAGGTTTTTAGCCTTGAACCGGAATTACCGCTTAATTGGGACTCACAAACTAAATCCTAAAGAACGCTTACGAAGGCCTTGGGTGAACTGGGATGTCCCCTTCGTAAGTCACCAACCCAATCAAACCCACCTAAACATATAACGTATAACATATAACAAGTCGCAGGATAAATAGCGCAAGCTCTGAGGAAGGCTCAATTAAACATACAGTGGCACAGTTTACAATACAAACAACCACTTATCTTGCAAAGGAAAAAACTCCCGGCCTCCATAACAACGAGAATGATGGGCAACGGATATCACAAAATCTGAAGAACAGTAATGGTGATGGGTACTGGAACTCCAACGTTGCAAGGTACAGGAACAGGTACTTTCCACATCTCAGGTTCTTGAAAATACTGTATGACGTGTACTTGAAAACCGGCATACCATAAGAAGGACTGGAAACACTGTAAATCTTGACTGGGACAACTTGCGCATCAAAAATCAGCACTGTGATTACTGTAAATCCTGCTGAACTGACATCCCAGTAAACTTCTGTACTTGGCAACACTCCATAACACTGTTATGTTAGCGGTTTATAGGGCGATACTGTCCAACTATTTCTAGACTGTTTATACCCCGAATCACTGGCGACCACTTATGTTAAAGATGTGTATTTGCTTTAACACCTTCTGCAGACAGGATGGCTGGACATATGTGTATAAGTGGTATGGAGGACAACGTTAAGATACGCGAATGTCATGTAGTTTTAGATTAAGACTCCGTAGCCATCACACACACTTCAGCAAACGTAAAAAGTCAGGAACCGTTGAAACTCCTGGTAACGTTATACAGTTTATTACGACAGACTCACGTAGACACAATTGCAAGACGGTTCACATCATAAACATGAAACAGCAAATAAGTGAATAGGCTGCAGGACATAGCATCACATATTTCATAATAGTACAGCAAAAGTATCTGTCAAAAAAACTGCATCCATTGCAGTTCACAATAGTCCATGACTTTGAATCAATATTAATGCATTAACAAGCCAACGTGGTCCGTGGCTTTGAATAATAAGTCCCCTGGGAGAAAACAACATTCTTTTCAACACTCTATCTATCTGCAAACAATCCATCACAGGAATATGAATATGGATTAATGGCCTGTACAATTCGTGACCTCATAATATCTTCAACAAAGTACATTCTGCAATTATCAAATATTCCCTTTCACAAAAATCTCTGGTACACACTAGCGAAATGGATAACGTCCATTCCGAAGCTCTGCCAGAAACGTACTGTCACGAGATTACTGCATCTCAGAACAGCTCAATAAAAAATCACTCATGCGCGGACTCACCGCGTGAGACTATCGCTCAGCCCAACCGTCTCTCCCCAAACTAACACTAAGAATATTCGGCAACTTGCTTTATCATATTTTAAAAAAACAAACTAGCAACTAGACAGTTGAGCTATGTTCAAGAATTACTGAGCATACCGCCCTCAACTACAAAATACTCTCATCACACAGCGCGTGTTTACTACCGTGTTTACAAAAATCCAACCTGTACATACAAGTCTTTAACCCTTTACTCCCCTCAATTAACATATGACTTAACAATTGGGATCCAGGTTCCTTTATTTTTAAAGTCCTTCAAACTGCAGATGTTGTGGTTAGAGTGTTAGAGTCTGTTATACAAGGTAAGAGTCAAACATGCTCTTTTTCAGTACATTCAAATTACATAATGTTCTCAACCGGCTGTACTTTTATAAAGACCAGTTTAATTGTGGAAGAACAAACGATAGCAAAAATATGAACAGCATGTTCAAACAGAATTCCAACCAGCAAAACAAATGCACAACAATGTACAGGCATTCTATTCAAATAATATCTTCCATATCCATTTTTAAATGGAACATCGTGTTCATTTCCTCATCTCTTAGATAATTTTCTGCTTTTCTTTCTTCATTTTATATCTGAAATCTATTCCAGGGCTTTGGTGCTTTCCAGGCTATTTGTTTCTTTCTTTAAAAGGTTGCAAGTTGATGGATCATGTTTCTTTTTTATCAATCTTCGAAAATACATCTGTTCTCAGCAATAGCTGAATACCTTTGCAATTGAAAGCATGAAATATTGTTGATACTTACAAAAATGTCAGAAATAACATGATCATACAAACACATGATCGTCCTAGAATTCACAATACTTTGAAAATTCATGTTGAATCCTCAAACAAGAAAAACAATGAGCTGAACGGAACACATCCTTCTACTTCGCTCTGGAAATTCAGACTGCTTGCCTAGCGTTCTTTTTTAGCCGGGGAAAACTTTTGAGCTCAATCATTGGACAAAAGGATCACGTGTCTAAGTGTGACATCTTGAATGCTACGCTACCCTCAATAAAATTATACCACTGTTTCTAGGGAGGTGGTATTTTATGCCAATCTGTATTTTATTTGGCTTTGGTTAAAATTATAGTCTGTTTCCGACTAAATAACAGTATACACGGCCACATATAGATCCCGTGGCCCTGCAAATGTATCCCGCAGGGAGACATTTGAGTACTATCAATATCCAAAACTAATCCACAAAATTTTCTGTCCAAAAAAAAATAAATTTCAAAGTCAAAAAAAATTTTCAAAAATTTTCAAAGTCCAAAAATTTTCAAAATATTTCACTTAAGACTTAAACTTGGGCTCCTGTATATATATATATATATATATATATATATATATATATATATATATATATATATATATATATATATATATATATATATATATATATATATATATATAAAACCGTCATCCCTTGACTAAACCTTATTAATGGACAATTATTTCAAAAATTTCCTATCATCTCAGGGTATATGCCTAAAAAATTCTTATTGGCAACCCTGGATCACAACAATTTTTCTTCATCAATGTAATCTATAGAGTTGCCACTTCAAAAAATACACGAGTGGAAACCCTGACAATCTGAAAAAAATTTCCAATGACAGTTTCTATAAAACAATCTTTCTAAGTGTATAATAATACAATTTACAACATTTTATCTAAGTTAGTAGGGAGAAGAATGTTATCTCATCTCTCTCCCGTTATGGTCTCCTATCTCAAAGTATCTCAAATTTTCCATATCATCAATTCCTCTTGTTGTTCCACTTAATATGCATGTAATCCATTGTCAGAAAATCCATATGGTATAAAATATTTATTTTCTTAAAGTATATTCTAGACATGTCTAATTTTCTATGTCATGGAGAATGTACAATATTTTTGGCTCCAAATTCCCAGGTTATCCTTGGTTTTGATCCGATCCATGAAGGAAATCAAGTTATGTATAGGTGCTCATGTATCATATAATCCCTCAACTATCTGCATACATTTGAGACACTATCAAACATTTCATTTATACAAATTGTCCTTGAACCTTAATGCAGTGATCATCATACTACTATATCAACAACATGTTATCATAAATGTACAGAGTGGGAAAAATTTTCAAATTAGACCTTGTATTATTTTGTTCTTTATGTTGGGAGAACTTTCCCAGTACGCCGAACAATATGTGTCTATGTGATCAAAGTATCCCTATAAAGTATACAATTTTTCAAAGTGATCAACGTTATCTCCAGGTCCGTATTATAAGGATGATCCAGGTTCATTTAAAAAAAAATGTCGAGTCGTCTGATTAGTTACTGATTTTTTTTTTCTTTCTCACCTTCGTGGTCAATCAGGTATGAACATATCACCTACTATATGTTGAAGCCATATTTACTACAACAGTGTCAGAAATTATAAAACCAGACAACCATGATTACTAATTAATACATGAATATGTTACAAGAATCGACCAATTTAACAAGAAACGATTTGCATAACAGCAGGGTGTTTACTATCTGGGTTCTTATTTTATATTTATTCAATTGTAGGTTAAATTCTCCTAGTAATGTCTAAGTTCTTTTCCAGTGTCTATCCTGTAGAAAATGCTCCATATTTTCTAAACTCTTTCTATATATCTGTGTATCCATCTCTGTAGAAAATGTTCCATATTTCCTAAGGTATCCCTGTTATCTCTAAGTGTCCATCCATCATAATGTTTTAAATGATGATCCAATCTATTATGCTTCGCAATTATTCTTGTGCTACTCCCGTTTCATGATTATTCTATGTCCTTGACCTACATATTTCATACTATATGTGGAACCATTCAAGAATACAATATCAACACTTCTGATAACTATAATTCAACATTTAGATATGTTATCACAACTGAACAGGGAAATATATTTTGTACATATTAACAAAAGGCGACACTAAACCTGTCTTCGAGGTCGAAGATTTGTCAGATTTATTTTTGTGTCTGTAACATCTGCTTTCAGACAGATGGGCAGTCTATAATTCTTAACCTTAAAAATTTCCCAGTCATTCACAACACGATGTGGGACATTTTGGGCGGGGGTATCCTATGTCAACTATCATATGTCAAACTGTGAATGATCATCATATTTTATTCGTCCTATGTTTCTTCAACATAGTATCTCTGTTGGTGTAGGTATCCTTCTCGATCTATCTATTCTCTCTTTTTTTCATAATATATCTATCGTGTGTGTCCTGAACACGAATTTTCCTTGGGAAGTGAATTCTTTTAAGTTCATGTATTCTTCAGGGGTGAACAAATCTTAGTCTGTCAAAATGCGTCAGTCATTCTTGACTTTCTGTCACATTATGTCATTTGGTAAGACAGAAATGTTAAAGTACCTTACACATCTCATATACATTATACTTAACATTTGGTTATACATCATAGAAGAATGCTCATACAATATAGACATTTGCGAATAATTCAGGGGGAATATCATCTCCTGTACGGAGGTATCTCTTTTCTATATTCTTCCATTATTTTCAATTATTTTTCTTCATCAGCATTTTCCTTTGGTGTGTCCTGAACACCTGTAGTTAATGTATGACTATCTAGTCATCCTTCCATATTCATTTTATTTATATTTCCTTGTCGTGTGTGTCCGTACACTTATGTTTCCAATATTCAGACAACATCTTCATCTGCAATCGTATATTTAATTAATCTGAGATTAACCATCATTTTTTTTTTCTTCTGTCTACGTAGCCACGGTAAAGACAGCAATATTCCAAGTCTAACAGTATTCTCAATGGGGTTTACAATTACTTATGGTTAACCTTCTTTCTATGTCTCATGAACAATTCTCAACAACTGGGACCCATATACAGAATGCAAAAAAAAACTCCATCAGTATTATATGACATGGGCATTGTCAACAAAGTCCATCAGGGCAAGGGCAGCATATGTAAATGCTATCAGGGGGTATGACTGGCAGAGGCAGTATGAGCAAAGACTAGTTACTCCCTCTGATGTGGTGATTTGTTTCTCTTTTTTCTTCTCTTTCTTTGATGTCAGCTGCTAATATCAGGACAGTCAATGTTATACGGCATATCATGTCATTTATCACATGTCAATCAATGTGTAACAAACTGTCATCTGTGTCATCAAATTGTGGGAGGGTGGCATATAAATATATAACATCCTGTAATCAGTGATAATATTTCTACAAAAAAATTTTCTTTTCTTTCTTTATCATTCTTTTCGTTTATGTCTTTTCTCTCAGTGTTCTCTTTTCTGTTTTTTAATTCCATTTCTTTTCTGTATGTTTTCTCTTTTCTGTTGTGATGGGGCCGAAAAGGAGACGTCCGCCCCCTTCCTGTTTTTGAGCAGATTTATCGCCCATATATTTTCGATATGCGTGCAGCATTCTGGAATGTGAAAAGTCTTCATGAAATATATTACTTAGGCCATAATAACGCCTAAAAATTAGTTTTGGTGAAATTAATCCGCGCAGCGCGGACTAAGTTGAGTGTTTAGGCTTAGCGGTTTATATAACGAAATAGCGAGTATCAAACCGGCCTATTTGAACATTCAGTCCGGACGAGAGAGAAACGAAATTAAACACAAAATGAGTGGGAAACACGTCAAGAGCGATCTCCCTTCAAAGTCGACAGCTGCAAGCACTGACAGGCAGATGTCACGGGCAGACAGCGACGCGGCACAGGTGAGCGAGTCTTCAAGACCACAGCGGCTGACAGCCCGACAACGTACAACTGGGGACATGACGACTAAGAGAGTCCCCAGCGGGGTTGTACCGAATACAGAATCTGAGCCCAAAACATCGCCGCTGAGAAATAATCAGGCGCAGCACCAACGATCTGGGAGATTACAATTGAAGCGCCAGAGGTTGTGATGTTGTCGGGACGACAACAAAATCAGGAGGGAGATATGTGATGGGGCCGAAAAGGAGACGCCCGCCCCTTCCTGTTTTTGGGCAGATTTATCGCCCATATATTTTCGATATGCGCGCAGCATTCTGGGATGTGAAAAGTCTTCATGAAAATATATTACTTAGGCCATAATAACGCCTAAAAATTAGTTTTGGTGCATAGTTGTGTGTTATATTTGATAGTGGTGTTTTTGCTCTAGAAATAGTTGTGTATATTTGTGTTTTTATGCCTGGTAGAGCAAATATCGCGAGTGTTGTTTGAGTGGCGCAATTACTGCGCGCGCGGACTGGGTTGAGTGTTTAGGCTTAGCGGTCTATATAAAGCGCGTGATAGCCAGCAGCGACCTTTCCTATTATCAGCCCAGACGAGAGAACAAACAAGACGAGGTGACCGGTGTAGGTAGCAGAAGGACCAGAGCACACTAGCAATCGAGCACTGTTGGGTGTTTTGTTATGTTCGTTGGTTTATTTGTTTAATGTTTGCTTAGTCACTGAATGGGTTATAAAAATAAATACAGCCCCTGCCTCTAGAATCAAGAGTTTTATTGTTGTTCGGATCGGTGCGAGTGTGAAAAGAGAGTGATCAAACATATCACAATATAATTATCATCATCATCTCGCCCACCCTATCACAATTGGCGTCGTCGGCAGGATAAGGCAGACAGTGACACCGAGCAAACAGCAAACGAACAAATAGTGTAAACACCCAGCAGTGCGGTCTGGCAGCAAGATGGCCACGAGGAGCAAACGTGCTACGAGCAGAGGGGAGCACGAGGATGTAGATCCAACACAAGTGGTTGGTGCATCAGTGGTGCAAAGTGAAGGATCAGTAGCAGGTCCACTGCCCCAGCCAAAACACATGCGGTGCATAATGGTGCCCACCCACAAGAAAGTGAGAACTTTTGGAGAACGCACAGGGCCAAATGCGGAGGACTATGCAAGGGAGGTTAGAGCTGCATGGAGGTCCGGCTACATGAGTAAGGAGGACCAAACCGATGTGATCCTCGATAGTGTGACCCCAGTTGTCCGCAGGGAGCTGCGGATACAAGTAAGAGACAATGACCCGGAGGCAATGCTTCAGGCCATACTCAGGGTGTATGGAGAATCGAGGAGCACCCAAGAACTAAGCACCAGAGTGTAGGCTAGATGCCTTGAGCACGTGAGCTGTAAGTCTTAGCGCATTTTGTAGAATTTAGCATTCGTGTTCTATAAGTCTGAAATTATATTCGGCAGGAGTCTGTTTTAATGTTTAGTGAATTAGGTCTAAATAAATAGATAGATGTGTTCCCAAAGGAAATGTCTTTTTAGGGCATTATGATTTAGTCTCGAAATGATAGATGAGTGAAAATAATGTTTGGTAGGTTTTATTAGGCATGCTAAGTCCAGATTGCGGCTGTAAGAGCGATTATTTCATTTATCAGAAAGGCAGATATAGTATGAAGCTATTTCACTGGAATTTAGATAAGATTAACAATAGCAAGATGGCAGCCACGTGGCGAGGACTGTATAAAAAGCGGCGAATAACACGCCCCACGTGGTAAACCTATAATGTTACGCCATGTGACACGTTATGTATTTAATTCCAGTTTTGTTAAAGTTAAGAATAATTATATTGTATTCCTTAATGTAAGAGTAATTAAATGTATTTCACGATTATTGATATTTCTACTGTATATCTTTAGTGGGTTACTTTGAAGTGAGAATAGTCATTTAGCGAGAGGCAACTCCTTTGTTGAGACATGTGTTTCTCTGGTTGCTCCCGGCGGAGCATGGAAACACCAATGCAGCTGGTGTCCATTACAGGCCCACAATAAGCATTTTGAGGCTATTGCTGTGGTTGTTTCGGTGACGGTAACGATGTGTTTCGTGTGATGAGTTCCCAATCTCATCAGGGGTCATATACGACACTCTTGTTACCAGGCGCACCAGTCGCCACTTACGACATGTTCAGGGGGCAGTGACGAATATTGAGATGGATCAGTTCGAGGTGGTGGTTTAATCTTATTATTGAGAGTATTTGATGTACATGTAGTTGAAGAATATTATTTTATATCCATGTTATTATTATTTAATTATGGTTATGTGAAGAATGGTTTGTGAGAGCACGTGGGCTCACTTGGAGATATATATTTCTCTTCTCCGCTCCTGTGGGAGCATGGGGCCACCAGTGTGGTTTGCCTCTGCATGAAGTATTCATATGCTCGTGCAGTAGTAGTTTCGGTAGCAATCTGTGTTACACGGTGAGGTTGCCAGCCTCATGCACAACACCATACTAGTCTCATTGGACGACATGCATGAGTGTGTGTGTGTGTGATAGCTGAGTGTGTGCTCTTGCAGTAGTGGTTTCGGTAGCAATCTGTGTTACACGGTGAGATTGCCAGCCTCATGCACAACACCTTACTAGTCGCATTGGATGACACGCATGAGTATCTCCCTCCTGACAACATCACAACCTCTGGCGCTTCAATTGTAATCTCCCAGATCGTTGGTGCTGCGCCTGATTATTTCTCAGCGGCGATGTTTTGGGCTCAGATTCTGTATTCGGTACAACCCGGCTAGGGACTCTCTTAGTCGTCATGTCCCCAGTTGTACGTTGTCGGGCTGTCAGCCGCTGTGGTCTTGAAGACTCGCTCATCTGTGCCGCGTCGCTGTCTGCCCGTGACATCTGCCTGTCAGTGCTTGCAGCTGTCGACTTTGAAGGGAGATCGCTCTTGACGTGTTTCCCACTCATTTTGTGTTTAATTTCGTTTCTCTCTCGTCCGGACTGAATCTTCAAATAGGCCGGTTTGATACTAGCTATTTCTTTATATAAACCGCTAAGCCTAAACACTCAACTTACGAAAATATATGGGCGATAAATCTGCCCAAAACCAGGAAGGGGGCGGGCGTCTCCTTTTCGGCCCCATCACATATCTCCCTCCTGATTTTGTTGTCGTCCCGACAACATCACTACCTCAGGCACTTCGATTGTAACCTCCCAGATCGTTGGTGCTGCGCCTGATTATTTCTCAGCGGCGATGTTTTTGGGCTCAGATTCTGTATTCGGTACAAACCGGCTGGGGACTCTCTTGGTCGTCATGTTCTTACGTTGTCGGACTGGCAGTTGCTGTGGTCTAGAAGACTCGCTCACCTGTGCCGCGTCGCTGTCTGCCCGTGACATCTGCCTGTCAGTGCTTGCAGCTGTCGACTTTGAAGGGAGATCACTCTTGACGTGTTTTCCACTCATTTTGTGTGGACGGTGGCTTACGTTCCCCACAATCTGCCTTTGTTGAGTCTCCTCTGCTGAACCTTGATTTGCACTCCCTCCTATCTGCTTAGGACGGGTTTCCTCCCCTAGACAATAGCCAATTTTCTCGGCGCCCTTAGTGTGACAGTTGTCGTGGCCATCTCTTGGCTTGCGCCCTAAATGCAACCTGGTTGTGGCAGTACGTCTAGGGAAAGAGCTCCTTGAGGGACATGCGGATATCAGATGTTCAGTGGACTTGCATTGAAAGCATCTCTTTGGAAGCGGGTCTTGAGGGCACTTGGCTGCCATGTGGTCTGAGAACTCACCACAATTATAGCACCTCAACCTGGTAGGCTTTCTCTGTGCCATGGGTCGTCCCCTGCTGCCCTTACACTCTTGACCGCAAATGCCGCATACATAAATTGCTTCCATGCCCTGGACCGATGGTTTGCTGTCAAACTCTACTCGTTCATTCCTCACCAGACTCCGGAATCCCTTTCTGAAGATCTTGGTTTGATGTACGAATACATCAATACCTCCATCATCTGGCGTGATGAACCCCCATCCCCTGTGGACACTATACCACTTGCAAACCCCTTTTCGCTTTGTCGGTGCAGCTGCGTTTGTTGGTGCTGTCAGCTCACAGCTTTCCCTGACAACAGCCTGACTCTCACATACAAGAAGGTCTAGTCGAGGTTCCTGCGGACACACCCCCTCGTCTTGCGTTGGCTTTTCCCGCGGACACACCTCCTTGTCTTGGCTGGAATAGTTGTGAGGATCATTTCGTTGTCCCCCGTGATGGCTGTTGTATCTGGCTCTAGAGCCTTGATTATTGCTATTCCATCTGTTACTATTATTCTTAGTATTAGAGTCATATGGTCTATTCAGATTTGAATTATGTTGACCTTTGTTGTACCTGAAATGAGGTAACTGGTTTCTATATTGCTGTCTACCTCTGTTGAAATTGTCATTATTGTTATAATGATTACGCCACTGATTATACTTATTATTATAACTTCCCCTGTAATGATTTCTATCTAGGCAATGTGTTCTTGATTTGTCATAACCATGATATGACATATTGGAGGCCACAGGTAAAGGTTCTCTTATTTGTGAGTTAGATATGCTCCCATTAGGATGTGCGGAACAATAATTTACTGCCATTTCTTCTAAGGCAGCAATGGTAGATGGTTTTCGTTCTTGTAAAAAAAAAAGAAAAGAACGGTGGACTCACAGAGGATAGAACTTTATCCCTTAGTAACAAATCAACTAATTTATCACAATATTTGTTAACACCTGCAAGTTCCACCCATCTATTAAAGGTGTGAAGTCTTTATTGGACTCTGGTAGAAGCGTTTTAAACCTAAGTCTACAGCCCTCTTCATTTAAATGAAACCGTCTCAATAATAAAGCCTTTATTGCATCATAATCACCTGCTATTGTAGGATCAACATTCTCAGTTGCATTTAAGGGCTCACCATCTAAAAATTCGTTAAGTTTTAGTGCCCATGCGGATTTATCCAAGTTATTTGTTTTACATACCTGTTCAACCCGTGCTAGATATGATGCTAGGTCGTCAAAATTAAGCTTAAAATGTGGTAATTTAAAGTTATAATAACTTTTGTTTTGGTTGAATGAAGATACATTTTGAGAATTATCACCATGGCTAGTAGTAGCATCTTGTGCCTGTAATTTTGCTGTTTCCAACTTGATGAGTGCCAATTCTTTCTCTTGTTGCATTTTAATTTCTTCTTGCTTCCTTTTATTTTCCTCTATTTCTCTTATTCTGTTTTCTTTTTCAATCTCTTCCCTTTCCTGTTTTGCTATTTTTCTTGCTTCCTTGGCTTCAAGTTCTTCTTCAATGCAGCTTTCTTATCAGCTTCTTTTTGTTCAGCAATAGCCAGTTGTTCTTCAGCATACTGACGGAGTTCCTGTCCTTTATAGCCAAAATCTGTTCCAATCTTAATAAATTGGTATAAAGTAGCCATATTAATTCAGTAATATGCTTACTCAGTCAAATATCTAATTATATGTATGTGCAACAGAAGATAATTAATCAATATACCCAACTATAATAGTATCTTATTATTAATTGTTAGTTCAACACTATTTTTACTTAATAATTTATATCATTATTACTTACTGATAATAAAACACCAATTTGTTATGACACTTATTTATTTATGATGCTGAATTTATTTCATGCATCTAATATCTTCACTTATTGCTTATGGGTATCCTCCATACATAAATATATTAATTAATTATATATTTCTAATAATAATATATTGTCCCATTTTATCTAGTATATCACTGATTCATAGTGTGATTAATAAACAATTATCAAATAAAAGTTTCCCTTCTTCAATATTTTATCATACTATTGTGACCTCATGTCCTAGTCATAATGTAGAACTAATTGTGAATTAGACCACTAGTGCAACTGATGACATCATCAAAGTCATCAAGTGATTTAATCAAAATTAATGACATTGTTATATCATCTTATTTCATAACCAATTTATACTATTATTATACCATTAATATATAAAATGAATAACTATAAGACGAACAATAGACTAAGCTGTACAAAACAGTAGCACATCCCAAAGTGACAATTTCATACATAAAATGAATCTACAAACCGAGCAGAAAAATCGGAAGTACTCAAATAAGGTCAAGGTTGAACCAAGTCTAGATTAAACATGTACACTAAAAATGGTGACGTAACAATGGACTCATTTAACTGACAAATATGTTATTATATGAACTAAAAGATAGTCAGATCAAGATGGACGAGATAGATTACGAACATACGACTAGAACTGAATAAAAATGAAACTTAGTACATCAAAATACAACAGTTATTTACAGAACTTCACAGCTAACACTTAATGTCAAATAATTTCAAATGCAAACAAAAGTAGCCATCGGTAAATCTTCAATGGGTTTCTTTGCAAAATGAAAATATTTAACTACCCTACGGAACGGATTTAAATCGATCGACCTCTGAAAGAGATATTGATCGATTTAAATCTCCCGCCAACCTCCCACTAATATGAACTTTACAATTTGGATATATATGGAAAAAAACATTCGACAGTTAACAAATGACTTCCCAAAGACATGTCGATGACTTAGCAACTGTCGTGAAACGACTCTCCCCGACTTTTTCTTCTATTATTTTTTTCTCTCTACAAATTTCTCCTATCATTTGACAAGAAACCAAAAGTCTCTCTCTCTCGCTAATCTTAGATTTCACTATTCGCTAGCGGATTCACATGGCTATGGTAATAAATTATTCCTTAGCCAGCGACAGTGGAAGGTGAAAAAACACGAAGGTGAAAAACACAGTGCAACGTCCGGAAGTTGACCTAAAAATACAGCAGGAATTTTGGGAGGGAATTTTAAGCATTAGAACGCTAACCATCATTCGAAGGAGAGGGAATCTATGGGCCCTAGAGTGGGCATTACTGTTGCAAAATATTCCTAGTGAATTCAGTTGAGCGAATCCACCCAGGTTGCGGTCACCCAGTACAAAACCAGGTTGCGGTTACCAGATACTAAACCAGGTTGCGGTTACACAATACTAAACCAGGTTGCGGTTACCAGATACCTAAACCAGGTCCAGGGTACAAGTCCATGGTACCAAAGATTACCCTTACCCACCGTACCCTATCAAATAGGTTATCATACCCAACCTTATCCTATCACCCAGTAACCATACCACACATCCCATAAGCAGAAGAGGTCTTCAGCAGAGGTGACTTACCCCATCCTTATCTGTGATGTGCACTGAGTCCAGGGAAGCAAACTCCGACACCCTCTGAACCCATAGAACTGTTTTATGAGACCAAAGTGCTGGAGCATACAAAACCAAGAGAGTCCGAACACAAATCATCTCCGCAGCTACTATCCTTGAGGAGATGAGTATTAACACCTACCAGAAACACTACCATAGAAAAGATCTCTGGTCCAAGTGATGACCAAACTAGTTGTTTTTTTTTTAAACAGTAGAGCTAAACTCTTTTTTTCCATATATATATATATATATATATATATATATATATATATATATATATATATATATATATATATATATATTATATATATATATATATATATATATATATATATATATATATATATATATATATATATATATATATATATATATATATATATATAAATGTAAGATTCCATACCCTTTTATCCAACTTTACATAACAGAGTCTGTTGTTATTTTTCTTGTTAACTTTATTTAGGTTGTATTTTGTTTTAAATATAATCTACACCCTGGGGGCTCAGCCATAATTCAATTAACTTCCATTGGGTCGGGATATTTTAATTGTGGCTGGACACCAAATCTCTTTCTCAACCTTGTGTGCTTTACACAGTCCTTTTCTAGGATTCCTGAGGAAGAATTTATCGTCCAGAAAATAGCCTGTTTAGGTACCAGAATTCTCTTTTAAGTAAATTTCTAGTACACTATTTCCCGAGGAGAGGCAGTTTCTTCAAACTCGGAAGCTATCAATAAGAAATTATTATCTTTATTCTTCCATTCCATTTAAGCTGTCCTATCTCATCAAAACACCTCGCGACAACTGGGACGCTCGTGTCCGGGATCTACTTTTTTCATATTTAGACACTTGTCTGAGATATGAAAACTCTTATGTTTCCTAGACCACTACTGCTGTAGGTACTTGTCACTTATTGGTGTCCAAGTCTAGGATTAGATTAAAGAGGGGACATATAAATTACCCTAGACTAAATTACACATAGATTTTTACAAGAAAAACAGATTTTAAGTTATGTTATGAAAACTATTCTTGGTGGTACTGCTGGTTATTAGTTACATGTTGTTAACTAATATTTAAGTTATATTTTGGGTATGCTGGTTTTAAATAACATAGGTTGTTAAAATACTTTAGTTTAGTTACGGCTATAGAAAGTATTTAGGCCTGTATTTATTTGATAGTGAGTTAGAGATCTCATACTCGCTCAGCAAAACCACTGCTGTTAAAATGGATGAGATAGAAGGACTGAAGAAATGGACAGCGCAATCATATAAGATTGGAAAATTATCTGGCTTCTCAGGAAGTTTGCTGGAAAATTATGTCTCGGAACACGTAGAATGTTTCATGAGCATAATGGGGCAACAGAACGAATGGAGAGCAAAATGCAAGGAAGAGAATGTGGAACATGAGAGACAAAAAGAAAAATCTCTCCAGTGTAAGGAAGAACTGCAAGAAATGGAAACTCAGTTTCAACCTACAAAAATGGAATCCAGGGATAAACTTGAATCTAGGAATACTCATCATGCCACTCCTTTGCCAGTTGCATCACCACCCTCAGCGGTAAATATAACTGCATCACATGAAGCCAAGTCTATGTCTCAGAATTCAGGCTCAGACAGAGCAGAGGCTAGGATATCTAAACAGAGACCTCTAGACTGTCCTGAATACAAGATTAAGCACATCGCTGCTGATAATCTGAAGAGACCTTCCTCATCCTCAGCAAAAACTCACAACAGGCATACTGAAAACAACCGCACCAACAACCTGGTAAATAGGATCGCTCAAGTAAATAGGATCGCTCAACCAAATAGGATCACTCAACGGAAAAGCAGTACGCAAACCTATGGGAAGGGAAGGGGTGTTCTTGAACATCACCTGTCGGCCACCCTACATCAGTTAGACTGTAGGCGCCGAGACCAAAACCCACAGACTTCATACAAAGCTAAGATCCTTACCATGGATGGGAACTTGACTAAGGCCCGGAGTGGATACAGGGATTCTCAAAATGTGGAGACTGCCACAGTAAATGGAGAAGAAATCACCTGTTTGTATTATCAAGGTCTTGGGTGTGATGCCCTTGTCTCAGCCTCTGTCGTCGACCCTGATCACGTCACCGAAGAGGATGTTGAGGTAACAGCACCCATGATAAACAACAGAAGGATGATTTTGCCTTTAGCTTATGTAGAAGTTAGGTCGCACTTTGTAAACGGCAAAGTAAAGGCCGCAATATTAGATGAACGAATTTACCCCATACCTCAAGGAGGGAAATATATCATCTTAGGAGACTCCGCACGATCCAGAGACGGCGTGACTGAACAGGCTATGGAGACTCCAATGCCTAACTCATCTTCCAATATTTTTACTGAAAAGTTGGAAGAGTGCAAAGGGATTGACCACCCCAGTGCCCTTAATTCTGAACAAGTTTTGATAGTCTCACCCATTATCTGCGTGCAGAAAGTGAAGCCGGGCCAGAGTTTCTTGGTATCTGGTGGGATGAAACATGTTTCAGAAATATCTTCCTTTAACATGGGAGAAGCTGCTGTAGAGGAACAGGACCCTCAAGCACTAAGACTTCACTCAGTTCTGATAACCTCACCCACTCTCTGGGATCAGAAAGTGAAGCGGGTCCAAATTTCCTTGGTACCTGGTGGGATGAAACATGTTTCAGGAATATTTTCCGTTAACACGGGAGAAACGGCTAAAGAGGAACATGAGCCTCAAACACTTAGTCTTCAGTCAGTTCCAATAACCTCACCCACTATCTGGGATCAGAAAGTGAAGCGGGTCCAAATTTCCTTGGTACCTGGTGGGCAGGAACAACTGGTAGACTTATCTTTCTCTGTCAATGGAGAAACAGGGATAGAACATACACGCTCTCATACCTGGGGAGATAGGTATGTGTCCTTAGGCAGGTCAAGTAATATGACTAAAATAAGGTTGTGTATGAGGTTGGCAACCTCATCATGCAAAACTATTTGCTATAGATCCAATTGTAAGCAGAGTGTAGGCTTTAGGGCAAGCTCTTTGCCAGGAGGCAAGCTTCAATGGAGGATCCATAAGGAGGAAAGGAACAGTGGGATTATCATGCGAGCAGGCTTGCTCAACCCTCCTCAACTACTTATTGAAGAGGAAACGGATAGCCATGTGTGGATTACAGGCATACCGTTTGACAGAGGAAAAAGAGGAAATATTTGGATTGAAGAAACGGAGAGCACGATACATGAATGTAGTGTCTGACATAAGAGAAGAGTCGGCTCGAACTTAGTTGGCCGTTGGCCGTAATTTCAAAAGGGGGCTTATGTCGTGAAACAACTCTCCCCGACTTTTTCTTCTATTATTTTTTTCTCTCTACAAATTTCTCCTATCATTTGACAAGAAACCAAAAGTCTCTCTCTCTCTCGCTAATCTTAGATTTCACTATTCGCTAGCGGATTCACATGGCTATGGTAATAAATTATTCCTTAGCCAGCGACAGTCGAAGGTGAAAAAACACGAAGGTGAAAAACACAGTGCAACGTCCGGAAGTTGACCTAAAAATACAGCAGGAATTTTGGGAGGGAATTTTAAGCATTAGAACGCTAACCATCATTCGAAGGAGAGGGAATCTATGGGCCCTAGAGTGGGCATTACTGTTGCAAAATATTCCTAGTGAATTCAGTTGAGCGAATCCACCCAGGTTGCGGTCACCCAGTACAAAACCAGGTTGCGGTTACCAGATACTAAACCAGGTTGTGGTTACACAATACTAAACCAGGTTGCGGTTACCAGATACCTAAACCAGGTCCAGGGTACAAGTCCATGGTACCAAAGATTACCCTTACCCACCATACCCTATCAAATAGGTTATCATACCCAACCTTATCCTATCACCCAGTAACCATACCACACATCCCATAAGCAGAAGAGGTCTTCAGCAGAGGTGACTTACCCCATCCTTATCTGTGATGTGTACTGAGTCCAGGGAAGCAAACTCTGACACCCTCTGAACTCATAGAACTGTTTTATGAGACCAAAGTGCTGGAGCATACAAAACCAAGAGAGTCCGAACACAAATCATCTCCGCAGCTACTATCCTTGAGGAGATGAGTATTAACACCTACCAGAAACACTACCATAGAAAAGATCTCTGGTCCAAGTGATGACCAAACTAGTTGTTTTTTTTTAAAACAGTAGAGCTAAACTCTTTTTTTCCATATATATATATATATATATATATATATATATATATATATATATATATATATATATATATATATATATATATATATATATATATATATATATATATATATATAAAAAAATGTAAGATTCCATACCCTTTTATCCAACTTTACATAACAGAGTCTGTTGTTATTTTTCTTGTTAACTTTATTTGGGTTGTATTTTGTTTTAAATATATCTACACTCTGGGGGCTCAGCCATAATTCAATTAACTTCTATTGGGTCGGGATATTTTAATTGTGGCTGGACACCAAATCTCTTTCTCAACCTTGTGTGCTTTACACAGTCCTTTTCTAGGATTCCTGAGGAAGAATTTATTTTCCAGAAAATATCCTGTTTAGGTACCAGAATTCTCTTTTAAGTAAATTTCTAGTACACTATTTCCCGAGGAGAGGCAGTTTCTTCAAACTCGGAAGCTATCAATAAGACATTATTACCTTTATTCTTCCATTCCATTCAAGCTGTCCTATCTCCTCAAAACACCTCGCGACAGCAACATGGACTTAACATGCATACGGCATAAACAAGTACTTAGCTTTTGGAATCGCAATAAGTTTTGACAGTGCCTGCTTCGCCAACGAACTAAAGAGATCGTATGTCATGATGATGACTGTATAAATTAGTTTCCTCCGTTGATTGAAGCATTTTGGAATCTTTTCTTCAATGTCGCTGACTTGTGGCTGCCATTCTTTACGATCATACTGTTGCTACGGGCGTGACGTCACATGTGCCGACGTAAAAAATGTTAATTTAGCTGGAAGGGAGATTTTGCAAACCCGGTATTTTCTTGACAATTAGATCCTTATTGTGAATTAAAATTCCACAACCACATCTGGCCACCAGTTGATAAGGGTGATTCACTTGTTGGACAATTATTCAAATTGAGGGTCAATATTTAGGTTGTCTCATTGGTTAGCAGAATGTCCAACAACCCTTCTGGTTCCTTACGAACTTCATTATAAATATTGTAGATGAATAACTTCTTTTTAAGAGAGTTCATCGTGCATGAATAACAATCAACAACGTAATATGTCGAACCAACCTTAACGTAATTAATGTGGGTAAGTCCTCGGGTTTGAGTCCAACGAACATCCATTTTATTTTGACAAAACATGTGAAGACATTATAAGTAATCCAATTATACATAAGAATACATCTGCATTTTTGATTCAAATGGAATCTATTGTTACCGTCAGTGTTCCAGTTAATTAATTGCCATCAGAACATTATGGGCTGTATACATGCGTGGCTAACTATGTAGACCACTAGAAATGAGACCCAATAGTTTGACGAATATAGCTCATACATGAGCGAACAATCCTTCCATAAGATGGTTATTCATAAACCATTCATTCCATCAATTCATTATCATAACATGGACTGACCCTATGTCCGTATCTCAATATAAATTCGGCAATATGAAGCCTAACACTGGAAGGAAATAATACGCGTCTTCATGGCTTGACGGTCACGGTAAAAAGGGTAAATTACATTCGTCACCAAGCGTGACCATATCAACGTTCACACGTCACTTAATATGAAACAAATTAAAGGTATGTTATCAGGCACTCGCAGGAAATAAAGAAGTAGAACACCAGACAACAGAAAAACAACAGACATGAGTGGCTTACCCAGGATTTGAACACTGGACCTTCCGTGCGACAACCCCGCCTAGCCATGCAAGCGAATCACACTATCCGCTCTGCCATCTACGCATCATCAAAAAAATGATGTTTCAATGGCAGGTCAATAGTGCGAACCACAATACACGACACCAGAAGTCCTCCATGGGCAGTTCAGCCTATTAATGACGCAATCACTTCTGTTGTATTTCTATCAAGCAGTATAGGCCGAATCCAACAAGACCCTTAGGACCTTAATACTGTGTCCAGTAAATGATAGTAGACTAGAACAGTGAGAATAGGATAGTGGGTAGGTTTGGTATTGTACAAACATTTATTACAAATAAGGGAGGGAAACCTGAGGCCTGTAAACAGTAAATTAATATGAAACAAATATAAAGGTATGTTATCAGGCACTCGCAGGAAATAAAGAAGTAGAACACCAGACAACAGAAAAACAACAGACATGAGTGGCTTACCCAGGATTTGAACACTGGACCTTCCGTGCGACAACCCCGCCTAGCCATGCAAGCGAATCACACTATCCGCTCTGCCATCTACGCATCATCAAAAAAATGATGTTTCAATGGCAGGTCAATAGTGCGAACCACAATAGGGATAGTGTGATTCGCTTGCATGGCTAGGCGGGGTTGTCGCACGGAAGGTCCAGTGTTCAAATCCTGGGTAAGCCACTCATGTCTGTTGTTTTTCTGTTGTCTGGTGTTCTACTTCTTTATTTCCTGCGAGTGCCTGATAACATACCTTTATATTTGTTTCATATAAATTTACTGTTTACAGGCCTCAGGTTTCCCTCCCTTATTTGTAATAAATGTTTGTACAATACCAAACCTACCCACTATCCTGTTCTCACTGTTCTAGTCTACTATCATTTACTGGACACAGTATTAAGGTCCTAAGGGTCTTGTTGGATTCGGCCTATACTGCTTGATAGAAATACAACAGAAGTGATTGCGTCATTAATAGGCTGAAC
Organism: Oreohelix idahoensis; assembly: GCA_024509875.1. NCBI lineage: Eukaryota > Metazoa > Mollusca > Gastropoda > Stylommatophora > Oreohelicidae > Oreohelix > Oreohelix idahoensis. The sequence continues at coordinate 70,748 of JAMPIV010022144.1, read as the reverse complement.
TGCCCATGGAGGACTTCTGGTGTCGTGTATTGTGGTTCGCACTATTGACCTGCCATTGAAACATCATTTTTTGATGATGCGTAGATGGCAGAGCGGGTAGTGTGATTCGCTTGCATGGCTAGGCGGGGTTGTCGCACGGAAGGTCCAGTGTTCAAATCCTGGGTAAGCCACTCATGTCTGTTGTTTTTCTGTTGTCTGGTGTTCTACTTCTTTATTTCCTGCGAGTGCCTGATAACATACCTTTATATTTGTTTCATATTAATTTACTGTTTACAGGCCTCAGGTTTCCCTCCCTTATTTGTAATAAATGTTTGTACAATACCAAACCTACCCACTATCCTGTTCTCACTGTTCTAGTCTACTATCATTTACTGGACACAGTATTAAGGTCCTAAGGGTCTTGTTGGATTCGGCCTATACTGCTTGATAGAAATACAACAGAAGTGATTGCGTCATTAATAGGCTGAACTGCCCATGGAGGACTTCTGGTGTCGTGTATTGTGGTTCGCACTATTGACCTGCCATTGAAACATCATTTTTTGATGATGCGTAGATGGCAGAGCGGATAGTGTGATTCGCTTGCATGGCTAGGCGGGGTTGTCGCACGGAAGGTCCAGTGTTCAAATCCTGGGTAAGCCACTCATGTCTGTTGTTTTTTCTGTTGTCTGGTGTTCTACTTCTTTATTTCCTGCGAGTGCCTGATAACATACCTTTATATTTGTTTCATATTAATTTACTGTTTACAGGCCTCAGGTTTCCCTCCCTTATTTGTAATAAATGTTTGTACAATACCAAACCTACCCACTATCCTGTTCTCACTGTTCTAGTCTACTATCATTTACTGGACACAGTATTAAGGTCCTAAGGGTCTTGTTGGATTCGGCCTATACTGCTTGATAGAAATACAACAGAAGTGATTGCGTCATTAATAGGCTGAACTGCCCATGGAGGACTTCTGGTGTCGTATATTGTGGTTCGCACTATTGACCTGCCATTGAAACATCATTTTTTGATGATGCGTAGATGGCAGATACAAATTCTTTACCAGATAGCATAGGAGAGGAGGATTTGACGCTGATTTGTCCAACGTGAAAAAGACTATCTTTACCAGATAGCATAGGAGAGGAGGATTTGACGCTGATTTGTCCAACGTGAAAAAGACTATCTTTACCAGATAGCATAGGAGAGGAGGATTTGACGCTGATTTGTCCAACGTGAAAAAGACTATCTTTACCAGATAGCATAGGAGAGGAGGATTTGACGCTGATTTGTCCAACGTGAAAAAGACTATCTTTACCAGATAGCATAGGAGAGGAGGATTTGACGCTGATTTGTCCAACGTGAAAAAGACTATCTTTACCAGATAGCATAGGAGAGGAGGATTTGACGCTGATTTGTCCAACGTGAAAAAGACTATCTTTACCAGATAGCATAGGAGAGGAGGATTTGACGCTGATTTGTCCAACGTGAAAAAGACTATCTTTACCAGATAGCATAGGAGAGGAGGATTGACGCTGATTTGTCCAACGTGAAAAAGACTATCTTTACCAGATAGCATAGGAGAGGAGGATTGACGCTCATTTGTCCAGCGTGAAAAAGACTTTCTTTACCAGATAGCATAGGAGAGGAGGATTTGACGCTGATTGGTCCAACGTGAAAAAGACTTTCTTTACCAGATAGCATAGGAGAGGAGGATTTGACGCTGATTTGTCCAACGTGAAAAAGACTATCTTTACCAGATAGCATAGGAAGGGAGGATTGACGCTGATTTGTCCAACGTGAAGAAGACTATCTTTACCAGATAGCATAGGAGAGGAGGATTTGACGCTGATTGGTCCAACGTGAAAAAGACTTTCTTTACCAGATAGCATAGGAGAGGAGGATTGACGCTCATTTGTCCAACGTGAAAAAGACTTTCTTTACCAGATAGCATAGGAGAGGAGGATTTGACGCTGATTGGTCCAACGTGAAAAAGACTTTCTTTACCAGATAACATAGGAGAGGAGGATTTGACGCTGATTTGTCCAACGTGAAAAAGACTATCTTTACCAGATAGCATAGGAAGGGAGGATTGACGCTGATTTGTCCAACGTGAAGAAGACTATCTTTACCAGATAGCATAGGAGAGGAGGATTTGACGCTGATTTGTTCAACGTGAAAAAGACTATCTTTACCAGATAGCATAGGAGAGGAGGATTTGACGCTGATTTGTCCAATGTGAAAAAGACTATCTTTACCAGATAGCATAGGAGAGGAGGATTTGACGCTGATTTGTCCGATGTGAAAAAGACTATCTTTACCAGATAGCATAGGAGAGGAGGATTTGACGCTGATTTGTCCGATGTAAAAAAGACTATCTTTACCAGATAGCATAGGAGAGGAGGATTTGACGCTCATTTGTCCAGCGTGAAAAAGACTATCTTTACCAGATAGCATAGGAGAGGAGGATTTGACGCTCATTTGTCCAGCGTGAAAAAGACTATCTTTACCAGATAGCATAGGAGAGGAGGATTTGACGCTGATTGGTCCAACGTGAAAAAGACTTTCTTTACCAGATAGCATAGGAGAGGAGGATTTGACGCTGATTTGTCCAACGTGAAAAAGACTATCTTTACCAGATAGCATAGGAGAGGAGGATTTGACGCTGATTTGTCCAACGTGAAAAAGACTATCTTTACCAGATAGCATAGGAGAGGAGGATTTGACGCTGATTTGTCCAACGTGAAAAAGACTATCTTTACCAGATAGCATAGGAGAGGAGGATTGACGCTGATTTGTCCAACGTGAAAAAGACTATCTTTACCAGATAGCATAGGAGAGGAGGATTGACGCTCATTTGTCCAGCGTGAAAAAGACTTTCTTTACCAGATAGCATAGGAGAGGAGGATTTGACGCTGATTGGTCCAACGTGAAAAAGACTTTCTTTACCAGATAGCATAGGAGAGGAGGATTTGACGCTGATTTGTCCAACGTGAAAAAGACTATCTTTACCAGATAGCATAAGAAGGGAGGATTGACGCTGATTTGTCCAACGTGAAGAAGACTATCTTTACCAGATAGCATAGGAGAGGAGGATGTGACGCTGATTGGTCCAACGTGAAAAAGACTTTCTTTACCAGATAGCATAGGAGAGGAGGATTGACGCTCATTTGTCCAACGTGAAAAAGACTATCTTTACCAGATAGCATAGGAGAGGAGGATTTGACGCTGATTGGTCCAACGTGAAAAAGACTTTCTTTACCAGATAG
>JAMPIV010022144.1:0-65000 GCA_024509875.1 Oreohelix idahoensis | reverse complement strand
TTGACGCTGATTTGTCCGATGTGAAAAAGACTCTTTACCAGATAGCATAGGAGAGGAGGATTTGACGCTGATTTGTCCGATGTAAAAAAGACTATCTTTACCAGATAGCAAAGGAGAGGAGAATTTGACGCTGATTTGTCCAATGTGAAAAAGACTATCTTTACCAGATAGCATAGGAGAGGAGGATTTGACGCTGATTTGTCCGATGTGAAAAAGACTATCTTTACCAGATAGCATAGGAGAGGAGGATTTGACGCTGATTTGTCCAATGTCTTTGCTCCTTGGGGAGCTGCAGGAAACTGATGGATTAAGTAGCGACATTTGTTGTATACAGATTTGCCGTTTGTTAATTATAGTTGTTACTACTTGCTTCTTTAGCCGTTCCTCTTCTACTCTGGGGTGTGGAAATTTGCCAGAGAAAACGCCAGACTGTCTTGTCGTGGGTTTTCCTCCTGGCCTAGTTCCAATCTAGTTCTTTGTCCTTCACGGATTATCTAACGTTGTCCTCCCGGCGAACTCTGGGTCATCCTGGAGGTCTGGATTCATGGCTTTTGGTTTCCCGTATTTGTATACATATTTGCCGTATGTGGTTGTTGAGATCAGTAAATAAGGAGAACCGTTCTTAATTTGTTCCCGGGACTCTTTACTTTGTAGTTATGCCAATATTTAAAAAAATGTTCGCTTCCTTAGAAATTCTTCTGTGTAGGTAAATATAAATATATATTTGGCGGGCACTCGTAAGACAGTAGGGGGACACTAGACAACAGAAAAGTGAAAGAGGTGATTGGCTCACCGATGAATCGAACCAGGTGCCATCTGAACGGGAGAGAATCATGACTTGACACATTGCTAACTCAACGCTAAAAACAGTGCCGTGTAGGCTGTAATCATTCTCACGACCATCCACGTAACTGTGGAAAACAGGACACGGAAATCACCCAGACAACTTATTGATTCGATCACATCCATAACGTTTCTATTTAGCAGTATAACCAAATAACACATAAAAAGACTGTTAAAACCGTAAGGCCCGTATATTTTCACAGTTGAAAACGAAATGATAAACTTTGATCATGATTTCAAGATAAATTGCTAATGTTAGAATGCAACTTGTTTTAAAAGCCTGAATGGCATACATCTAATTCTGAAATGGCACATACATGACATAATGGGCATTCATAATTGACTCACTATGAGTAAACTTAAGGAGGTTTACTTTTACCCTAGACGGTGGTCAGATGTGCTGGGCGTCAGTACATTCAAAACTGCACACACTGCCAAAGGAGAAACTCAGTCACTTGCCACCGAGATAAGGGAAGAAAGGAAACTCTACGAGAGAGAGAGAGAGAGAGAGAGAGAGAGAGAGAGAGAGAGAGAGAGAGAGAGAGCGAGAGAGAGAGAGAGAGAACCCAGTGGATAGTAAAACTCATCGAGAAGTACCGCCCCAAAGCTAGGTATTCTACAAATCTCTTAGGAGAGGGGGTATGTGACAGAATGGGGCGACCCCTTTGAACATCTGTTTCACTACGGCAACTAAATATTAGACAAACATAAAGGTATGTTTTCAGGCACTCGTAAGAAATGAAGAAGTAGAAACAGGGTTCGAACCCTGGGTAAGCCACTCACGTCTGTTGTTTTTCTGTTGTCTGGTGTTCTACTTCTTCATCTTCTTACGAGTGCCTGAAAACATACCTTTATGTTTGTCTAATATTTATTTACTGTTTACAGGCCTCGGGTTTCCCTTCCTTATGTGTTATTAAAGTTCTCTACGGCAGTATCAGTTACATTTTGTACTGATTTTATTCCGTGCTTTCAATTGCCGCACTTTCTTTCTTTCTCTGCTATGTGTAGCTGATATTTTCTCATTTTTAAATATTACAATTCTCTCAGCGATAGTCGTCATGTATGTGTGTTTACCTGTCTATCCCTGCGGATATAGTAGACGGCGATGCAAGGTTGACCGACAGAAATCCTATTGTACCACAAGCGTGCGACTGTTTTCGCTCGTAAATGGCCAAGCGAAAAATGGCTTAGCGCTGATATGGCTCGTGTGACCGACTAATTATTGTCGTGATATGACACAGCACAGATGGTCAAACAAGAGTTTGTATTTGCACAAAGAGCGCAGGTCAAGTATCGACCTGGTGGGATGACAGACGCACCTGAGTGGAAATGTTGTAATATTTCCGGGTAGATGTAAAAAGTTATATGTAATCATTGACAAGACTATTTGTATGTCACGATTGCCATATATGGAAAACGTGACATTTACTTTACTTTCAAAATTTTTCCATGTCGGAAATATTTTTTATTTCCCCACGGGACCTGCATGTTTAAAAACGATTGGCTTTTTCTTAGCTTTGTTACAAACAGATGCGGGGGCAGGACAGTGAATATAACCTGACACATCAGTCAGTCAAATCTACTGTGGAGATCGCTTGCCAAGACAACCGGCTTGCATTTTATCAGGCCGGACCTTTTATTGGAGAATCTTGACGGACTTACAAAACAGCTCAGGAAATCTCTATAAATTTAATAAGGAAAGCCGCTGTCTGAGGAAACTGAAGGAAACACACGGAGTCAGAGACGGAATTAAAGTTAAAATTAAAGACCACAAGAACACGTGAAATAAGGCATCTGCCAGTGCCTTTTATTCCTCTGAGCAAAAAAATATGTGAGCCAGGATTGGCGTAAGTTGGCATTTTACATTCTATATTTCATTGCTAACATGGTGAACTAACAGATATATATATATATATATATATATATATATATATATATATATATATATATATATATATATATATATATATATATATATATATATATATATATATATGTGTGTGTGTGTGTGTGAATATTAATTTGTGAAAATAGCTAGTGGATGTTCAAGTCATTTGAGGCTGGCAACCTCAGCGTATAGAATGAAGATTTCATGAACCACCACTGCCAAGGGCTGGTGATTGCTTTATTGCTAGTTTCTTAAAGAGAACTAAACGCATAAATGGTTCCAGGTTCCATATGGAGCAGGGCGAGAAAGATGAAAGAAATGATGTACATTCTAGTTATAATACTTACAGTTTCAAACCAGTGTAAATGTCGATGTTAACATTTCACTTTAAAATTAATGGAAGTTTCAAATTTTTCAAATCAGTGTAAACAGAAATGAAAACATATTCAATTTATATTGTGAACACTTTTCAATCAGTGGAAATGTAAATGTAAACATATTCTATCTGGACTATTAACCTTTTCATTTAAATATAATGTAAAGCTAAAGCTATTCAATTTAAATGTAAAGAAAGCTTTATCCCGAGGGATTAAATTTAATTCTCATTGAGGGTAAATTCTGAGTTAAATGGGATGGTGGAATAAGAATGGGACATATGAGTATATGTCGTGAAACGCAATACTCAGGACAACGTTTCGTTTCTATTCTTTTACCACAGTTATTGGTGGTACCAGCAGAAAGTACTATCTCTGGAACAAGAAGGGACAAGTGGCCTAAGTTTTAAGACGAGGGACCAACTTTCGTAGACTCTCCCTGACATTTCTGGGAAATGAGCTACACCCGACGAGCGTGAGCAATGTAAAAAGAACCAAACCATCAGAAGGAGGAGAACCGTCATTGGCAGCTAAGTTCAATATATGTATATGCTGCCACTTGAACTTCTTGTAAAAACTTTTTCTTGATCCATAACTATTCAAATTATTTTCAAACTGTTAAAACTTAAGTGATTATTAAATTTTGTTTGTAATTTTACATTTTAATCCTTTTAAATGTACTGCATGTTTGTCTCCGTCAATTTACTACACATACTCTAAACAGAGCTATACCAGAATATTAAGAATTCCACTGAGTAAATGAGAGGTGGGGGCTTAACGACCTAAAATTAATCATTGCTTAATTCTTCACAAACGTTGTTGGCAGATTCTAGAATTAACGTGCACAGCCAAAGCAGCATTGTTTTCGCTTATCTTAATATCTTGTGAAAACTACCTTGTGATAGAAATGTCATTATCCTACGAGTACTGTTGACGTTTCTGCGAAACATGCGACAACTAAAAACACAGAAATAAGGAAGATAGAAACACGAAAGATGCGACAACAAAAACACGGAATTATGGCAGAAGGAAACACAAAGCATGTAACAACAAAAACACAGAAATAAGAAAGAGGGAAACACGAGACATGCGACCAAAAAAAAAACAAAACTGAATTATAGAAGAGGGAAACACGAGACATGCGACCACCAAAAACACAGAAATAACGAAAATGGAAACATGAGACGTGCGACAACAAACACACAGAAATAACAAAGAGGGAAACACGAGACATGCGACAACCAAAAACACAGAATTATGGCAGAAGGAAACACAAAGCATTCTACAACAAAACCCAGAAATAAGGAAGAGGGAAACACGAGACATGCGACAACAAAAACACAGAAAAAAGAAAGAGGAAAACACGAGACGTGCGACAACAAAAACACAGAAATAAAAAAGAGGGAAACGCGAGACATGCGACAACCAAAAACACAGAATTATGGCAGAGGGAATCACAAAGCATGCCACAATAAAAACACAGAATTATGGCAGAAGGAAACACAAAGCGTACTATAACAAAAACCCAGAAATAAGGAAGAGGGAAACACGAGACATGCGACAACAAAAATACAGAAATAAGGAAGAGGGAAACACGAGACATGCGACAACAAAAATACAGAAAAAAGAAAGAGGAAACACGAGAAATGCGACCCCCGAAAAAAACAAAACACACGCAGACATAAGAAAGAGGGGAACATGAGACACGCGACAACAAAAACTCAGAAATAAGAAAGAGGGGAACATGAGACACGCGACAACAAAAACTCAGAAATAAGAAAGAGGGGAACATGAGACACGCGACAACAAAAACTCAGAAATAAGAAAGAGGGAACATGAGACACGCGACAACAAAAACTCAGAAATATATGAGAAAAAAAACCCCAGGCCTGTGAATTGTAAATAATAAACATAAAAAGGTATGTGATAAACACTCGTAAGAAAGAAATACGAACAGCAGACACACAAAAATAATATATAAACACAACATAACAGAAGTGATAGGCGTACAAGAGAATCGAACTAGGGACCCGTTGTTCCTACTAGTTTAGCAAGCGCTGTTTTCAAGAACAGATGCACGAATGATTGTCCTACCAAGTTGATTTCTGGGCTGCCACTTTGGCCATACGTATAAAATGTCACCAGGTGAAGGGGTTGTTTGCGTAAAAACTAGGTCAACATTACTTCCGTCTGTCATATCTAACACCGTCAAAATCATTACAAACCATAACATTGTTTCCGTGAAAACTAAAAGCCAAACGACAAATGTGGTCTTAATCTTTTTGTCTATACCATTCTCACTCGAGTGGACGTTTAGCAGACACAAAGTTGCTATCAAATAGGAATTTTATAGGTCAAATTTATTTCATGTCGCTATTGTGTTTTTGTTTGCTTCTCTATTGATCTACTTGTATGTCTATATCTTGTATACGGAGACTACGGAAACCCATTTCTGTAAAATTGTATAACAAATGGTAACGGAACGTTCAAAAGTAAGCTTAAGCGCTTATCATTTAATGTCTCCATAAGTGTGTAATGAAGTATAAAGAAGTTAATTTCATGCCGAATCAGCGCCCCACGCTTTTTGTCAATTTGATGTTAAATTTTTTTACTGCAAGCTATAAACTCCTTGAAAAGTTATTGTTACGGGTGTGTTTTCTTTACTGATCTGTCTCTGACAATGATGTTGTCAGTGCTGTCGGGCTTACAACATGTGGCCGACGTATTTTCTTTGTAACGCGAATGTGATGTGGGCTGTTTAACTTTGGCGTATGTTGATGATCTGAATAATAACGGTGGAACCCGGTAACTCTGGATGGGTCAATACAGCATGACCAACTGGCGATAAATAGATGCTGGACTCATAGTGGACAGTTGGTGACGACACACAGTTTATTGAAGACATAACGTTAACATCAGTCAGCTAGACAATCATCAATATTATATTCATGGCAGAAAAAGTACATAGTCAATGATGGTCAACATGGACGTTGACTGACTGCACCAACCGTTACCACTCCAACGTTAACGGATTAGTTCTGACGAAGTGTCCATGTTAAGATTCTTTACGTAGTTATTTATATCCCTTTACGCTTCAATAAGCTCATAGCGTTAGAGGGACACACTAGCAACTTGACACATCTGGTCAAGTTGAAGCTCTGCACTAACGGTACAGGAGATCAAGTATCGGAGGCGAGATACTTAAAACTTAATATTTCTGGCTAAATATTAGAAATCAAACAAGTCTTGGTATTTTTCGTCAAGAACGACATCTTCATCTTATAGATGATTATAATTACTTTATGGCCGTGTCTTACCTGGACTAAGGATAAGTACACGAAAACTTCACGTCTATACAAGACGGAGGATATCGGAATCTGCCTCCAGTACGTTGCCCGGATAGCAACAAATCGCCGCGACAAAACGCGCCATGCCCTTTTCAGAATGGTGCACGGTCGTACGCATATAATTAAACATACAATTAACCTAGATGTGCTCAAATGTGCGTCTACAAAATACTAAACGCACATGTGAGGATCTCAAACATTTAACTCCCCCGCTATCAATATAAAATAGCTTAACAGTTATTTTGGGGTTTTTAGGGCATTAAAAGCGTGTGTTTAAAATATTAGTTTTGTATTTTTTATTTTCTTCTTTTTAGTGTTAGAAAAATTATGACATACTGAAACATAAACAATATTTTTACTTATTGTAAATATGGTCTAAAATTTCTTCAGCGATCCATCTCTTTTAGAGCGTCAATATTACATGGCTTTGTGCCTGTTAATTTGGTGCAATCAATTTCTTCAATTTGAAGGCCATCTAGAGATCGAACTCGACTTGTCCTTGATTCATAATTTTATAATTTGGATTGTTTCCATTCATTTAGCTAGACACTTGTTTGAGTACTGCCCTGTTTTACGCATAGAAAAAAATAAAGCACACCACGTACTCTTGAATTTTTAATTAACTTGATTATGGCCCCTGATTTGATTACACTTCTTTACGAAAAATTTTAATTACTCATAATGTCATAATTACAATATTAAATTATTAATAATTGACTGGTTATTTTATTGTCATCGGGAATACACAACTATGCCAAGTTTCAGAGCTATTGACCATCTGGAAGTGATTGAAAAATCGATTGCAAGATTCGAAAGTGACATGAAAGTGACATGAAAGTGCCATACAAGTGAAGTTAAATAAAGTTATATATATATATATATATATATATATATATATATATATATATATATATATATATATATATATATATATATATATATATATATATATATATATATATATATATATATATATATATATATATATATATATATATAAGTAAAGCAAGCAGTGTTGAAATAACATTGGCGCTGGGAAGGAAACCCACTGAGAAAACCACAAGTTATCATTACATGACAGTGCTTACTGTGAAATACGCAGGCTAGAATAAATAGATAGAAAACTAGAAACACACCACTCCATGTTGTTTGGTGAAGTTTTTGTGGTAAAAAAAAAAATTTGTTTCGAAGGGATCGGTAAGCTGTCCCATGCCCAACATTCCTTAATCGCTTATTACGACATGCTTGGTAAGGTACAGACCCTGAGCTAGCAGCAGAACTATTAGAACCACTATTTGCACAAGTCTGGAAAACGGGGACAACACCATCAGAGTGGAACAAAGGAATAATTGTCAAATTGCCCAAGAAGGGAGAACTTGCAGACTGCAATAATTGGTGAGGAATCACTCATCTCTCAGTTCCCAGCAAAATACTAGGCAGGATTATACAGAGAATTTCAAAAGCAGTAGACCACAAACTGAGGAAAGAGCAAGCAGGATTTAGAAAGAACAGAAGATGTGTAGATCATATATTCACTCTCAGGAACATTATAGAGCAGTGCTCAGAATGGCAAAGACAGCTGTACATTAATTTCGTTGATTTTGAAAAGGCTTTTGACAGTATACATAGGGACAGTTTATGGAAAATACTGAGGGCTTATGGAATTCCAAGCTGCATAGTGTCAATCATAAAAAGCCTCTATGCCAACTTTACGTGTAGTGTTGGGCAGAGCAACCTAACCTTTGAGGTGAAGACAGGAGTACGACAGGGATACCCCTTATCAACCACTCTATTTTTAACAGTCATAGATTGGGTGATGCGCCAGACAACAGAGGGCAGTCCAAGAGGAATATGATGGACTACATTTTCTACATTGGAAGATCTGGAATATGCAGATGGCATTGCACTACTAGCAAATTCACATCAACACATCCAGGAAAAAACGGATAGACTTAATAAGTTTAGCAAGCAGGAGGGCTTGAACATCAATTTAAAGAAGTCAGAGGTCATGACGCTCAATGTGAGCAACCCTGAGCCCATATCAGTAAGGAATCAGCAACTGGTACAAACAGACACCTTCACATACCTAGGATGCATAGTAACACCAGACGGCGGGGCAGGTAAAGATATCAACATCAGAACTAATAAGGCAAGAACAGCCTTTTTTAGCCTAAACAACATCTGGAAGTCCTCTCAATACAGCACAAGCACAAAATTAAGATTATATCAGAGCTGTGTGCTTTCTGTGCTTCTCTATGGTGCGGAATGCTGGAGAGTTACAGAGAAGGAAATGTCGAAATTGTCCTCTTTTCACACAACATGCCAAAGAAAAATTCACCGAATCTTTTGGCAGAATACCATCACCAACCAAGATCTGCTTACTCGGAGCAAGCAAGAGGACATGCACACCATCATAGCTGGCAGACGCTGGAGCTGGGTTGGCCATGTCCTCAGAAGAGACCCCGATGCCATCACAAGAACAGCTATGCTTTGGACCCCTGAAGGAAAACGAAAATTAGGCCGACCAAAAACAACGTTCCTTTAAGGCGATCTTTGTCCTCTCAAGGCTGTGTGTGGTCCCGGTTGCCGGGTCCTCCCAGCGCAGTAGAGGCAGTGAGTGGGAACTGTGTCTGCCAGACTGCCCTTTTTCGAGGACCTTCGGTCCCGAAAGGATTTTGGCTGGACGGGCGTCTGGGAGGCATGGCGAAATGGTTTTATAGCGACAGGAGTAGAGTACACATGAGGGCAAGTTCGGGGCACAGCGGATTGATCTACCGCTTGCTTGTCACATTGATCACAGAAACAACAATTAAAAGTCTGTTGTACCAATATACGCCGCTAGGTGTGACGGAACAACGGACGATTTCTTGTTGCCCTAATGACGCCGCAAGGTGTTATGGCCGAAGACTGCGTAGTCGGTCGGCGGTCAAAGGAATAATAATAATAATAAATAATAAAAACAACGTGGCGGAGGACTGTGGAGGCTGAGATGCAAAGAATGAACCAGAGTTGGTGCACTGTACGAAGGATGGCCGCCGACCGAGCAAAGTGGAATCAATTTATTGTTGCCCTACAAGACGCCATTAGGCGTGATGGTCACTGACTACTTTGACGGTCGGCGGCTAAGGATTAAAGAAGATTGGTAAGGTACAGTGTTACTATTGGCTGCTCCCCTTCCTGGTCCCAGTAGCGCTCGTAGAATAGAAGGATTGAAATGGTTTGACAAAGTCACTGAAGTGGAACTGATGACAACTAGGCAAGTGACAGTGGAATAAGAGATGAGAGGAAGACGATACCGATGGATTGGACACACACTGAGAAAATCTGTTGATAAGATTACAAGGCAATCCTTGTTATGAAATTCTCAGGGTAACATAGGCAAAGTAGATCAAAACACATGGAGAAGAGAGCTGGCGGCAGATATGAAAATGATGAGGAAGACGCGGAAAATCTTGAGCAGATGGCATGTAACAGGAGCACTTGGCATGTGTTTGTTGAAGGCCTATTCTCCTTGGGGAGCTAAAGTAAGGTTACTAGACGTCCGGATTTATCCGGCTTTTCGTGTCCAAATTGTGCGTCAGATGAACTGAAAAAGATATGTTCCTGCTTGGTCCCCATCAAGGCCAGCTCCTTGACGTGGAGATGGGGCTCAAGTACAGCCATCAGCGGCTGAAAAACCAAGACTGGCCAGGCCCTCCTAGACTCGAGCAAGACCACAGTCTGCCCTAGCAAGTCAAGGTGCTGAAGACGGAGGCAACCAGCCAAGAGGCGCACCACAGCAATCAGGATGCCACGCACATGCGCTATGGGAAGTATGCCTATATCTGCAAAACGTTATGGCACTCGCCCTGTGATGGACACCCAGGCAGGCGCAGTGCCGGGCCCTCTGCCTCGGAAGGGCCCAACCCCTACTACTGGGGGTCCTTCTCAATTGCCCCGTGGAGCCAGGAGGCATGAGAATAGAGCTACTGGCCAAGCAAAGAAAAGACCATTTAAAATAATGCACTGGAATGCTGAAGGCGTCAATAGTAAAAAAGACGGCTACAGCAAAAAATTAGAGCTCGAAAATATCTTGAATGAAGAGCAAGTAAATGTATGTTGCTTGCAAGAAACCCACCTCAACAAAGACATAGCCTTCAAAATCAGAGGCTACCAGTGCTACCGATCTGACCGAATAGACAGGCGAAAAGGTGGAATACTGACACTCGTGAGGAATAACATCAGTGCATGTCAGCTTGAAACATATATGGAGGGGGCGGAATACCAGATGCTTCATCTCAGGACAGAAAGTTCAGAATTCCACCTGCTCAACTACTACTGTCCGAGCGACCGCCCACTGGCACTAGATACAATCCCAGCAAAAGAAAGACTGATTGTATGCGGAGACTTCAACAGCCACTCACAGAGCTGGGGCTATGATCACATGGACAGGAGAGGTGAGGAGCTTGAAAACTGGCAGGATGACAATGGGCTTATCCTGATTAATCAGCCAATCGACCCACCAACCTTCTACTCGAGATCATGGCACACCACCTCTACACCAGACCTGGCATTCCACTCACCCAGCTTGGAGTGGAACACCACACGCATTGTAGGGAAACAACTTGGAGGCAGCGACCACCGGCCAGTCTTCCTAATTGTGGAAAATGAACTTGTCAAGGAGAGCAGCACTCTCTCTAGGTGGAACTACAAGAAGGCAGACTGGACAATGTACCAGCACCGTACTAGTATACTGGCTAGAGATCTAACTGTAGACAAAGACATCAATAAGCTAGTCGATGAATTCAGCAGATGCATATTACAGGCTGCTCGTGAAACAATACCTAGAGGGGCTCGTAAGCACTACAAACCATATTGGAATAGTGAACTAGAGCAGCTGCACAACGACGTGGAAACATCTCGAAAGCAGGCAGAGAGACCAGTCCATGCCAAGAACACCACAATAACTACCAGCAAGCTAAGGCCAAATTTCAAAGGGCCAAGTTGCAGGCCAGGCGAAGAAGCTGGAAGGAGAAAACAGAGTCCTTGAACTTTGAAAGAGATACGAGGAAACTGTGGAAGCTGGTAAAGCAACTTAACGATGAAGGTACAGGGAGAAACTCAAGGATTGCTCTGTACAAAGATGGAAACATCCTCATGGGAAAACAGGCAGCTGATCACTTTGCAGACTCCTTTGCTAAAGACAACAACATCGAAGTTAGCCCAGAGAAGCAACAGGAGACTCGTGAGAAACAACACGCAGGACGAGATGGAACCATACCTGAAGTTATGGAGGCACCAATCACATTCAGAGAACTGGAGCTTGCAATATCCAAATTGAAAATGAGAAAGTCGCCAGGAGTTGATGGAGTGTCCAATGAAATGATTAAGAACTTGGGAACCGCAGCAAAAACAAAGCTGCTGCAGATCTTCAATATCTGTTGGAACTCAGGCAGAGTTCCACAGACCTGGAGGGAAGCAATCATGATACCACTCCTAAAACCAGGAAAAGACAGTTCCACTGCCTCCAGCTACAGACCAATCAGCCTTACAAGCTGCCTCTGCAAAACAATGGAACGTATCATCAACCTCAGGCTACAGTGGTACCTTGAAAGTGAAAACCTTCTTGTACCACAGCAGGCGGGCTTTAGGCAGTGTTATTCCACCGAAGATCAGGCAACTTACCTTTCCCAAGAGATTGAGGATGCGTTCCAAGATAAGAAACTGGTACTAGCAGCATGGATAGATCTAAGGAAAGCATTTGACAAGGTTTGGAAAGAAGGGCTTCTGAAGAAACTGAGAAATTGTAGAGTGAATGGTAAGATGTACAAATGGGTGAAAGCATACTTGCATAACAGAAGAGCCCGAGTACAACTAGATGGCCTCAAGAGTAAGAAAATTCTACTGCGTCATGGCGTCCCTCAGGGAGGGGTTCTGTCCCCCACACTTTTCCTAGTCTACATCAACGACCTGGTTGCTGAACTACCACATGGAATGAAAGTGGCAATGTACGCTGATGACCTGGTAATATGGTGCACAGATGAGCATGCAACAGTGGCCACCAAACTGCTACAAAGAGCTATAGATGCCTTAACCTCATGGGCAAATAGATGGTGTGTCAGCATCAACACAGACAAGTGCAGCACTACGCTCTTCACCCTCTCTCCCAAACAAAAAGCTGGTGTCATCAAGATAAACGAAGAGCTCCTGAGAGAAGATAAACAACCCACCTATCTCGGAGTTACATTCGATGATAGGCTGACATGGAAGCAGCACATCAACAAGGCAGCAACAAAGGCCAGGAGGAAGCTAGCCATCCTGAGAAAACTAAGTGGAACCACATGGGGAGCCAGCGGGAAAATACTTAGTAAAGTTTACCAGCAGGGCATACGACCACACCTGGAATATGGGTCAGCTGCGTGGTGTCCAGCATCAAACACCACATTACAAGAGCTAGATAAGGTGCAAAACCAGGCGCTTAGGGTCATCACGGGGGCAATGAAATCAACGCCTATAGTGGAGATGGAAAAAATGGGGAGGATACAAGCACTGAGAGAACGCAGAGACACGAAAGTGCTAACACAGGCAGAAAAGTTCCTCTGTATGCCGAGCCATCCAATGAAGGACAGATTCCAAAACCTAGCAATGGGGCGACTGAAAAGAAGCAGCTTTATCCACCAGGCCAAACGATTTTTTAGACAAACCTCAGACCTGCCTGAAGTTAACAGCCCCCTAAAGTCTGTGCCAGAACAAACCCCTTGGAGAGAGGAGCATGGACTACCAGTACACATCCACACAAAAGTGAAAGGAATATTCGACAGGGATGAACAGAACAGCGTGCAACGTAGGACAGTCACTCTCAGTTTCCTGGATGATGAATACCCACAGGACCTCTGGGTCCGAGTATACACGGATGGGTCAGCACAGAATGCAGTAAAGAATGGAGGAGCAGGAGTGTACATAGAATACCCAAACAACACTAGGGATACGGTCAGAGTACCAACGGGGAAATTCTGTAACAACTATGATGCAGAAGTCCAGGCAATCAAGGTGGCAACTGAGAAACTACTGAACACCAATCTCGGTCCACAGCCTGTAGTATTCCTGACAGATGCAAGATCAGCACTCCAAGCACTTCAGTCCAGAAAATTGCCAGTTATACAGGCCCTACTTTCTGAACTGTGCAACCAGCGCAGGGTCGCCATGCAGTGGATACCGTCTCATTGTGGAATACCAGGAAACGAGAGAGCAGACGGACTGGCTAAAGAAGGTGCTGCAGACGAACAACCGGATGTACCAGTTACGTACCATCGGAAGAAAAAGATGATCAAATCTATCAGAAAGCCACCAACATCAACGCAGGATGACTACCAAGCTATGAACAGATCAGAACAAATAGTCATTCTGCGCCTCAGAACAGGACACAACCGCCTCCGCAGCCACATGTATACAAAATTCAAGATTGGCAATTCAGCCATGTGTACATGTGGACAGGCACCCCAGACAGCGGAGCACGTACTGCAAGATTGCCCCGAATATGATATATTGAGGCAAACCCACTGGCCCAGAGAAACAACACTGGAAGCAAAACTATATGGACCTCTGTATGAACTACAAAAGACAGTGAAGTTTATACAAGAAACAACATTGCAGATATAGACAATATATTTCAAGCGAACGAAAGAAGAAGAAGAAGAAGTTCCTGCTTGGTCAGTGGTCGGCAAGATTGAGAAACAGAATGTCATGTGTACAAAGACGCAACAGAACAAAGTTGTTGCTACAGAAGACCCTTTCGCTGTTCATATTGTGATACATCACAACAGAAGTTTCAAATCAGTAAAAGGTACTTTAAAATGCTTTCAGTGCGCAAGATATACTGAAGCACATTAAAACCGCACCACCTGTATAATCCAGGAACAGAGTGTGAAATGTAAATATAAGTGTTTACAAGTTTACATATTTGGAATCTTTATTCATTTTCCTATGAATCCATGCTGGTCATTAATTTGTACATTTGATTGTTATGAAATTCATTGCATTCTGTGCAGGCAAGGGAGAAAGCCAAAAATGCAACCAATAAAAAAATGTATTCACACTATCCTCAGTATCTGGTATGTCCACCGTGTGCTTGCAAACAAGCTTGGCAGCGGATCCGCATGGAACGCACAAGTCTCTGAAGGAAATTCCGGGGAATCAAGTCCCATTCACGTGTAAGAGCAGGTTCGAGCTGTTGCAGATTAGCTGGAGAACCTTGACTGTAGACTCTGCGTCCAAGCTCGTCCCACAGATGTTCTATAGGGGACATGTCTGGTGATAGGGCAGGCCAATCAATCGTCACAATGTTCTGCTGCTGTAGATATTGCTGCGTAATGCATGCGGTGTGCGCACGTGCGTTATCCTGCTGGAGAAGCTGCAAGTCTGGATAATTTGTAAACGCAGGAGCAACCAATGCATCCAGAACCTCATCTCGATATGTCACAGCATTAACATTTCCACGGAAGACGTGAAGAGGCAAGCGATGGTGAAAACTGAATCCTCCCCAAATATGAATACTGCCACCTCCAAATCGGTTGTGCTGACGAACACACCAATCTGCAAAGCGCTCTCCACACCGTCGCCAAATCCGCATACGTCCATCAGCAAAGGATATGTTGAATCTGCTCTCGTCTGTGAATAGGACAGCATTCCACTGCAGTCTAGTCCATCTGACATGTTGCTCTGCCCATTGCAGGCGCTGCTGGCGATGTTTGTGAGTCAAGTTTGGCCCAACATAAGGTCGTCTTGCAGTAAGGCCTGTATCTCTGAGTCGTCGTATGACTGTCATTCGAGAGACTTGCCCACGTCTACCCACTACTGCTCTTGCTGTTTGACTTGCCGGGAGAGAACGATTCCTTAGGTGACTCAGCACAATATGACGATCTTGCGCAGGGGTAGTAACTTGTGGTTGGCCACTCCGAAGTCTATCCCGGGCACTGCCAGTGGTTCCGTAACGTTCATTGAGACGTACAATAGTGCTGTGGTGGCAATTCATCCTTCTGGCAATGGCCCGCGAGCTCATTCCGGTCTCCAACATACCAATGGCTCGTTGGCGGTCGTTTTCAGATAGTCGTGGCATTTCAAGCACATGTACTGGGTGTTTTGTCTCAACGGCCTTTTTATACCGAGTATACTGCCACATCGCGTACACATTTTCAGGGTCATAGCTGTTGGGAATCGTGTTGCACATGTAACTTTCATTGTTTTCATGTAGTCTGTACACAAACCCGTGGGTTGAATCATGCACTTTCCATTCCAGCAGCCATTCGCTCTCTACCTCATGACAAACACGGGGAAAATCCATTCCCACACTTTTTTTCCAGCTTCTCGGCATCAGTATATATAATAGTGGTGCGTTTTTAATGTGCTTCAGTATATATATATATATATATATATATATATATATATATATATATATATATATATATATATATATATATATATATATATATATATATATATATATATATATATATATATATATATATATATATATATCTGTCCTTTGTAGGAGTTGATAACCTGATTGATTGACTGTGTTCATTCATTACTACACTTTAATTCTCCACAGAGCACAGAGCATAGGCCTTCAACAAATTCACGCCACATCTTTCTGTGCTGTGCCATTCGCTCCCTTTCAGTCTTTCATTTTCTTCTCTAGGTGTGTATGTGTGTGTGTGTGTGTTTGTTTGTCTCTCTCTATTTCTTTTACCCTGGAGATTCCAGAACAAGTACTGAAGTGTAATGCTATCAACAGGTTTCTTCAATGTCTGTCCTATCTTCAGCGTCTTCTTCTCATCTCTTGTTCTTCTGGCGCTTAAATGGGTCTTGTCATCTCTTGTTCCACAGGCGCTTAACTGGGTCTTGTCATCTCTTGTTCCAAAGGCGCTTAACTGGGTCTTGTCATCTCTTGTTTCACAGGCGCTTAACTGGGTCTTGTCATCTCTTGTTCTACAGGCGCTTAAATGGTTCTTGTCATCTCTTGTTCCGCAGACGCTTAAATGGTTCTTGTCATCTCTTGTTCCGCAGACACTTAACTGGGTCTTGTCATCTCTTGTTCTACAGGCGCTTAAATGGTTCTTGTCATCTCTTGTTCCAAAGGCGCTTAACTGGGTCTTGTCATCTCTTGTTTCACAGGCGCTTAACTGGGTCTTGTCATCTCTTGTTCTACAGGCGCTTAAATGGTTCTTGTCATCTCTTGTTCCGCAGACGCTTAAATGGTTCTTGTCATCTCTTGTTCCGCAGACACTTAACTGGGTCTTGTCATCTCTTGTTCCACAGACACTTAACTGGGTCTTGTCGTCTCTTGTTCTTCTGGCGCTTAACTGGGTCTTGTCATCTCTTGTTCCACAGGCGCTTAACTGGATCTTGTCATCTCTTGTTCCAAAGGCGCTTAACTGGGTCTTGTCATCTCTTGTTTCACAGGCGCTTAACTGGTTCTTGTCATCTCTTGTTCCACAGACACTTAACTGGGTCTTGTCGTCTCTTGTTCTTCTGGCGCTTAACTGGGTCTTGTCATCTCTTGTTCCACAGGCGCTTAACTGGGTCTTGTCATCTCTTGTTCCAAAGGCGCTTAACTGGGTCTTGTCATCTCTTGTTTCACAGGCGCTTAACTGGGTCTAGTCATCTCTTGTTCTACAGGCGCTTAAATGGTTCTTGTCATCTCTTGTTCCGCAGACGCTTAAACGGTTCTTGTCATCTCTTGTTCCGCAGACACTTAACTGGGTCTTGTCATCTCTTGTTCCACAGACGCTTAAATGGTTCTTGTCATCTCTTGTTCCGCAGACACTTAACTGGGTCTTGTCATCTCTTGTTCCACAGACGCTTAAATGGTTCTTGTCATCTCTTGTTCCACAGACGCTTAAATGGTTCTTGTCATTTCTTGTTCCACAGACGCTTAACTGGGTCTTGTCATGAGTTCCATATTAGTTCCATTGTCGTGAATTATTCTAATCCCCATATATAAATTAAAACGTAAATGCAAAGCCTAACAAATAAATTTAATAAAAGGAAAGAAGAATGGTAAAGAACAGTGCTGTCACAATGCCTGTACTCGAAATCCCCCTTGTTTTCTACTTCGTCTGCAAATTGTAACGCTTTCACGTTGATAGTAAAAGCCTACTGTGTCGCTGCACGCTTTCTTCAATGAAACGTGTACTGTATTTCTTGGAAAAACCTTGAGATACGCAAGCTGATCAATGACCTAAATTTAATATTTCATTCATTCCATTTTATACACGGCGTAACTAAAAGACAGATGGACTAAAGGATAGAGAGAAGGGAGAGGCAGAAAGCAGGGACACCTGCAACACTAAACACGCGTCGCGCGATACACAATTGCTGCCATCACGCGTGTAAGGCCACATGCACTAACTTTATTTCAAATCGACAGTGATAAAATTCACTACCCATACCAGAGTTAGGTTTTAAAATCCTGAAAAACGCTTATTGGGAAAGATGACATTAGATGGGTTTACGTTTGAAAACATGACAGTACCCAGACACCACATGGGGATTGAAGTGAACAGGAGGTGGTAGAAAATGCACATTTTGAACGCAGCCACCTAGCTCCCTTAAATTCGTATATTTGGGTTCCTTAGGGTTTGCTGACAAAGAATATGTAAAACGTTACGCAAATAGTCTAGGAATTACCAAGTTATGGCCAAAATAAAATAGTGGGGGTGCCTGACAGCATGAAATCATTTCTGCTCATAAAATTTTTTTATAACGTGTTTGAAGAAACATTACGTTACGGAAATAGCCTACCATGTTAACTCCTATTTGATTGGAGCGCAACAAATGAAAGACTAAACACGATTGGTCGGACTATAAATACTATCTTGTGTTGTCAGGGGAAAACGTGAGAAAGGGGTACTTTTTTGAAAAGATGTGTAGACATGGTTTGATTGGGTAGAGCTGCGAATATACTCAATTCAGAGCGTCTGTTCATTGCCACATCTTGTAATAAACCTACTAAGAAACAGTACGTTGAGCACCAGTGTATATTTTTTATAAAATAAAGCCTGGGACATCGGCAGATCGGAGTTGTGCTATATTCATTGCCAGTCAACGAAACTGTTTATTATTATTTCCATGAATTGTGGTAAGCTTGAAATATTCAATATCTTTTAATGAAAATTGAATGTAAATTGATAATTTATGTCTGTATATATGTGTGTTCAGTAGCGAACATGATGTAAAGCCTATAGTGCTCCAGCCTGAACAGAAGGTGTCGGAGGAAAGTAAAACTGCATGGAATGGCCA
Organism: Oreohelix idahoensis; assembly: GCA_024509875.1. Classification (NCBI taxonomy): domain Eukaryota; kingdom Metazoa; phylum Mollusca; class Gastropoda; order Stylommatophora; family Oreohelicidae; genus Oreohelix; species Oreohelix idahoensis. Next base: position 46,269 of record JAMPIV010022144.1, on the reverse strand, counting down.
AACAGTACACTGACACCTAGATTATTAACTAGAAAGAAATAATGCTGGAATTGCAGAGGCGTAGTAACCATTAGGGAGGGAAATACTGGTATAAAGTATTTCAGATGAAGCTGACAGTTGGCCTAACGCTCTGAACTCAATGTTTGTGATGTATTGTGCTCAGTGTAGAAATGGAGTATAAATTAGTTCTGACGTAGAAGGTACAACCTTCTTGTTTCAGGGACCGTGGTCTTAAAGTTATTGAGCAGCACCTGGTCAGAGCTTTGCTGAAGCCAGAGGTGGACAGCATACTCCTTGGTCCATATAGCAACCAGTGGGGTGGCTCCAGAACTCATTTAAATAATCGAGCAGAGGAGTCTTTTACTGCAGTCATCACGCAAGATAAGAGAGTGTGGCCATGGAGCTCAACATTATGTACCCCCATCTTAAAATGACATTATAAACTAAAATTAAGAGGGGAATTTAATTGTTTTAATACCAGGAACTGAGAACATCTCCAATACTAGTTCCAATAGAAACAAACTATTGAAGTCATGATGACAAATACCAACAGAGCTTGAACAAAACAAAACCAGTATTACCTCATATTACCACTACACAACTGACACACATAGGATACCATTAATAATATATGTCACTATAAGAATCATATTAATAAATTCTGTACATATAACTTGTAATTAAAATTGATTGTGATTCCTGGTTCCCTTTGTATTTGAATCAGGACACATATACATTCATGACAGCACTGAATACATATTGTTATTTGAAAAGTTATCAGTGACTCCTTTAAGATATCCTCTTAGAGTGTTATATGTATGTGAGTGTCACAGTGTTGTCAAGTGTGGTGGAATAAATTAAATTGTTTATCTGTCTGTTGTTGTTATGACTTACACTTCATCATACACATACCCTAGACATATAACGTAGTCATCACACTATTCCAGAATAATTCTGACTGAGGTATACATATGTGGCAGTAAGTAAGGTTATCTATAATACACTACTCTTATTAGATATAGATACCTTCACAGCTGATCTCAGTCAGTACAATAAGTCCCCTATAAATATTTATAACATCCCACTTTACCACATATATTGGGGTCTCGTCCTCGGGATTTTGAATCTTTCCCTATTACAAATATTGGGGGTAACTCACTTCAGGGAATAATAAGAATTAAAGGGTATCCTTGGGTGAAAATAAATAAGGTTGAGCTCACAGTGCCTGTGTTGTCTTGAGTTAATTAGTCATAGATAAAATTGTTTAGACATTTATCTGTTAGACAATGGCCGACCTGGCAAAATTTCGATCTGCTGCTGTACAGACTGCGAAAGAGTTAGGAATGGACGGGCAAATTATGATTTCTTATGTCACTGCTGAATGTGACAAATATATTGAACGGGAAGAAAGAAGATTAGAAAAAGAGGCCGAAAGAAAATTAGAATCTGAAAGATTGGCCGAAGATAAGAGAATAGAAGCTGAAAAAGAGATTAAGAGGTTGCAGATTGAGGCTGAGGCTAAGAGGTTGCAGATTGAGGCTGAGGCTAAGAGGTTGCAGATTGAGGCTGAGGCTAAGAAATTGGAGGCAGAAAGAGAAGACAAAAGATTAGCTGCGGAAAGGGAAGCCGAAGAAAGAAGATTGACTGCAGAGAGGGAAGCAGAAAAGGAGGAGAAGAGATTACAAAGGGAACATGAGTTACGACTAAGGGAGTTTGAGTTTCAAGGCCATGCTCCTGAAAATGGTGCCAGTCCCTTTGCCTCTGATGCTACTGCTAGCCAGGGAGCCTCAACCTCAGCTATGAATTTTCATTTAGATCATTTTGTTGAGAAAGACGATGATATAGAGAGCTATCTAAATAGGTATGAACTATTAGCTACCACATATGGGTTAGAGAGAGAAAGGTGGAGCTTAAAGTTATCTCAGGGACTTCGTGGGGCAGCTTATGAAGTTTTTGCAAAAATGAGCAGAAGTGATCAGGAAAATTATGACATGCTAAAGCAGGCTCTTTTGTTAAGATATGAAAAGAATGCAGAATTTTATAGGAAAAAATTTAGGAATGCTAAACTACTGTCAGGTGAAACCTATCACCAGTTCTCTGCACGAATAGAGACATACTTGGAGAAATGGACTTCTCTGGGGAAAACCCAAGATCTTAAGGAAATGGTCCTTATAGAGCAATTAAGAGAGTCCATGGCTCCAGACCTGAGAAAGTTTCTCATGGAACAAGGTGCAGAGAGGCTGGGTGAGTTGCTAAATGTTGCTGAAAGGTATCAAGCAGCTCAAGCAGAGGTAACAGGTAATAAAAAGAAACAAGTGGATAACTTTAGGGCACCACAGAACTTTAATAAATTTGATCCTAGGGATCAAAACAAAGGTAAGCACCAGTTTGATAGGCCACGGTATGAAAATAAAAATAAAACCCCACAATTCGATGAAAGGAAATATGATGAAAGAAAATCTTACAACCAAGGAAAAAGGTGGTGTAAAAATTGTAAGATGAACAATCATGACACTGACCATTGTAGAAGGAAACCTGTGTACATGGCAACCCTTCAGGTCAGGTCGACCTCAAGACAGGAGGAGGATATTATGTTGAATACCACTCCAGAAGAGATGAGGAAGGCACAGGCTGGGGACAAGACCCTCAAGCCTTGTTTCAGGAAATTGTCAACTTGTCATACAACTCCAGGCAAGGGAGATTTTTACATGAAAAACAAGTTGATGTATAGGAAGACTGGAGCTAGATCCAAAGGTCACGGACAGCTGGTTCTTCCAAAGAGATATAGGACAGAATTAATAAGGAGCCTACATGTGAAACCAGATGGGGACCATGAGAAAATAGGTACCATCATCCAAAAGGTGGCTCACAATTATTATTGGCCCAAAGCAAGATGGGACATTGAAAATTTTGTAGAAAGGTGTAGCATAGCACATGAGGGAACACCCACAAGTGGGAACATTGATCAGGACCTGGACACGCCAAGGGGCAAAAGTAGGCCTGAAAATACAAAGAGATATAAATTTGATAAAGTGGACCAAATGAAATGGGAAGCCCCTTTTCACGGACAAGCTTCACTTAACTGTTTTACAATGGCCACTATGCGGAGAGTGCAAAAGGATGTCTTACCCCAGGATAAGCCGAAAATCCCTCAATCGGACTTAAACAAACTGGAGGAAGGAGATGGAGAGAGAAAATCTCTCATCAAGAATTTTAAGTGGGGAGAAAGCCCCAAAAGAAAAATTGGTAGCGGTCGTTTTATGCATGATAATTCTGGGAAGAAAAATCATCACTATAGAGCTTCGAGTGGAAGAGACCATACCGGTGCATGGACAAATAGGTCCACAAAATTAAAGGTCCATATGTAGCTTTGTTAAGAACGTGGACTGATGAAAAGGCAGAGGAAAACATTACATCTTCATACCAATATGTGAATGAGCTGACCACTCGGTTAAAAACTGGCTGGAAACTTGCCAATGAAAATTTGAAACAAGCCAGGAAGAAACATGCTGCCTATTATAACAGGAAGGCGAAAGACAGAGATTTGGCTGTAAGAGAGAAGGTACTGCTTCTTCTCCCCGGGAGTCAGAATAAGTTACAGATTGGATGGCAAGGTCCATATACAGTTTTAGAGAAGGTGTCTAGAACAAATTATAAGATAGATAAGAAGGGGAAAGAAAAAATCTATCATGTGAATCTCCTGAAGAAATATTTGGAAAGAGAACATCAGGAAGAGACACACTTGTTGACCTTGTCCATCGCCATGGAGATGAAAAAGGAACCACTTTCATCATTTGAATATCCATTACACCCCTGTGAGACAGCAGCACAGGTGAAAATCAGTACACATTTAACAAAAACTCAGAAAGAGAGAGTGCAACAGGTTCTAAATAATCATGCAGAGGTGTTAACAGACCGACCAGGGCATACAAACCTATTGGAATATGATATGAAACTGATAGACCCCACACCTGTCTGTATGAAACCATATTCGATTCCGTTTGCTAAGGAGAAAGCTTTGAAGGAAGAGATAGACTATCTGTTGAAGGAAGGAATTATTTCGCACAGTGAATCCTCATATAGTTCCGGTGTTGTACTCTTAAGGAAGCCCTCTGGAGAACATAGACTCTGTATAGATTACAGGAGACTGAATGCTATTACAGAAGGACAGGTGGATCCATTGCCGGATACAAATCAGCTGTTTGCCAGACTAAATAAAGCTAAATATTTCTCAAAAGTGGATCTGAGTAAAGGATACTATCAGATTCCAGTAAAGCCTGAGGTTAGACCATACCTAGCTTTTAGTACCTCAGAAGGACACTATGAGTTTAATAGATTGCCATTTGGATTGAAGAATGCGCCTAGTGTCTTCTCTAGAATGATGAGAAAATTATTGGACCCTCTGAATAATCCATGTATAACAAATTTCATGGATGATATCCTTATAGCAACAGAAACATTTGAGGAACACATTGACTCTCTGAAGATGCTGTTTGATCGACTTAGGGAAGCAAATTTAACAGCCCGACCAACCAAATGTTGCGTTGGATGTAAAGAATTGGAATTTTTGGGACACACAGTTTATCAGGGAAACATGACCCCTGACCCAAAGAATTTAGAGAAACTAAAGAAAGCCCCGAGACCACAAACCAAGAAGGACGTGAGATCCTTTGTCTCATTATGTGGTTTCTACCAGAAGTATATCAAAAACTTTAATTCCATATGTGCACCGTTAACTGATTTGACACGTAAAGGACATCCAGATCGCATTACATGGACACCACAATGTGAAATGGCTTACCAAGAATTAAAGGAAAAGCTCACAAGTAAACCTATTTTGAAATTACCTGACTTAAGTCAAGAATTCATAGTAAGGATGGATGCCAGTAATATTGGGTTGGGTGCAACTCTACTACAGAAATCAGATGCATTGGATGGGGAATTAAGCCCAGTGGCATATGCTAGCAGAACATTGAATAAAGCTGAAATCAACTACTCTTACTTAGTCTTACTTAGTCATTCCCCTTCTACCGTGAGGTGTAGAAGTTTGGAAGAGAGAGCGCCAGACCATTCTATCAGATGTCTTCTTCCTGGCCTGGTTCCATTCTAGTCCTCGGTCCTTCAAAGATTGTCTAATGTTGTCCTCCCAGCGGACTCTGGGTCGTCCTGGAGGTCTGGATCCCTGGCTCTTTGTTTCCCATGCTTGTCGTGGTAGCCGATCTTCTCCCATTCTGCAGACATGGCCAAACCATCTTAGTTGGGACTGTTCTATTTGGGTCTGCAGCGGATGGGATTTTAGGCCTTTGTCATGAAATATTCTAATCCACATATATAAATTATTAGGTAAATATGAAGCCTAACAAATAAAATTAATAAAGAGAAGAGCAATGGTAAAATGACAGTGCTGTCACAAAGAATGTACTCGAAATCCCCTTTGTTTTCTGCTTCGTCTGCAAATTGTAACGCTTTCATGTTGATAGTAAAGCTTACTGTATTATTACCCGCCTTCTTCAATGAAACGTGTGCTGTATTTCTTGGAAAAGCATTGAGACGTACTGCGTAATGACCTAAATTAACCCTAACATTAATTATACTGCGTTACCAAAACGAACGAACAGATGGACTAAAGGGATAAAAAGAGAAGGGAGAGGCAGAAAGCCGAACACTAAACCCGCTTCGCGCGATACACAATTACTACCATCACGCGTGTAAGTCTACATGCACTAAATTTTTTTTCAGACGGACAGTGATAAAATACACTACCCTTTCCCAGAGTTAGGTTTATAAATCATAACAGACTCTTATTAGAAAAGACAACATTATATGGGTTTACGTTTGAACACATAACAGTACCCAGACAGCACATCTTCTAAACAGGAGATAGAAGAAATTGCATATTTTGAACGCAGCCACGTAGCTCCTTTAAATTAGTATTTTTGGGTTCCTTAGGGTTTGCTGACAAATAATATGTAAAACGTTACGCAAATAGTCCAGGAATTAATAAATTATACCCAAAATAAAATATTGGGGGTGCCTGACAGCATAAAATCATTTCTGCTCATAAAATTTTTTTTTAACGTGTTTGAAAAAACCTTACGTTACATAAATAGCCTACCATGTAAACTCCAAATTGATTGGAGCGCAACAAATGAAAGCCTAACCACGATTGGTCGGGCTATAAATACTATCTTGGTTGTTAGGGGAGACGGGAAAAGATAACATTTTTTCAAACACTTGTCGAAACGTGGCTCATTGGCCAGTCTCGCTGATATACACACTTGGGAGCGTTAGTTCGAGACCACTAATTCAAATAAGCTTGATAAAGCGACAGTACGTTGAAGCCAGCTCACATTTTTGCTAAAATAAAAGCCTGGAACATAGGCAGAGCGGAATTTGTGCCAGTTTGTGCCAGAATTCATTGCTAATCAACGTATCTGTGTTTATTTCCATGAAATTGTGGTAAGCTTGAACCATTCAGTATCTTTTAATGAAAAATTGAATGTGAATTGTTGATTTATGCCTGTATATATATATGTGTAGTTCAGTGGCAAACGTGAGGTAAAGCCTATAATGCTCCAGCCTGAACAGAGGGTGTCGGAGAGAAGTAAAACGGCATGGAATGGCCAAACAGTACACTGACACCTGGATGATTGACTAGAAAGAAATAATGCAGGAAGTGCAGAGGCGTAGTAACCATTAAGAAGGGTAATACTGGAATAAAGTATTTCAAATGAAGCTGACTGTTGGCCTAACGCTCTGAACGCAATGTTTGTGCTGTATTGTGATCAGTGTAAAAGAGAATATAAATTAGTTATGAAGTAGAAGGTACATCCTTCTTGATTTCAGGGACAGTGGTCTTGATGGTAGTGAGCAGCACCTGGTCATAGCTGTGCTGAATCCAGAGTCGGACAGCATACTCCTTGGTCTTTTTTAGCTATCAGTGAGGTGTCTCCTGAGCCCAGAGGAGAATTCGAGCAGAGGAGTCCTTTCCTGCCGCCATCACTCAAGATAAGCAGAGTTGGCCAGCTGAGCTCAACATTATGTCCCCTCATCTTGAAATAACTTTATAAAAATACTATTCAGAGGGGAATTTACTTGTCTTAAAATCAGGAACTGTGAACATCTACAATAATGGTCCCTAAAGACAAACTATTGAAGTCATGATGACAAATACCAACAGAGCTTGAACAAAACAAAACCAGTATTACCTCATTTTACTACTACACAACTGACACACATAGAACATTTGTAATAATATATGTCACTACAATATTCATATTAAATACATTCTGTACATAACTTGTAATTTAAATTGATTGTGATTCCTGGTTCCCTTGTAGTTGAATCAGGACACTTATTCATTCATGCCAGTAATGAATACAAATTGTTATTTGAAAGTTTATCAGTGACTCTTTTAAGATATCTTTGTAGAGTGTTATATGTATGTGAGTGTCACAGTGTTGTCAAGAGTAGTGGATTAAATTAAATTGTTTATCTGTCTGTTGTTGTGACTTACACTTCACCATACTCATACCCAGACACATAACGTAGCATCACACTATTCCAGAATAATTCTGACTGAGATATATAGATATGTGGTAGCAAGTAAGGTTATCTATAATACACTACTCTTAATAGATATAGATACCTTCACAGCTGATCTCAGTCAGTACACTAAGTTCCCTATAAGTATTTATAACATCCCACTTCACCACATATATTGGGGTCTCGCTCTTGGGATTTTGAATCTTTAACTATAAAAAATATTGGGGATAATTCACTTCAGGGAATATAAGAATTAAAAGGTATCCTTGGGTGGAATTAAATAAGGTTGAGCTCACGGTGCCTGTGTTGTCCATTAGAGATTGAATTGTTGGTTAGACATTGTATTAAGTTACCTGATAGACAATGGCGGACCTGGCCAAATTTCGATCTGCTGCGGTTCAGACTGCAAAAGAGTTAGGATTAGATGGGCAAGTTATGGTTGCCTATGTCACAACGGAATGTGACAAATTTATTGAACGCGAAGAAAGAAGATTAGAAAAAGAAGCCGAAAGAAAGTTAGAGGCTGAGACTAAGAGGTTGCAGATTGAGGCTGACAAAGAGGCTAAGAAATTGGAAGCAGAAAGAGAAGACAAAAGATTAGCTGCAGAAGAGAAGAAATTAGCTGCAGAAAGGGAAGAGAAGAAATTAGCTGCAGAAAGGGAAGAGATTAGCTGCAGAGAGGGAAGCAGAAAAGGAGGAGAAAAGATTACAAAGGGAACATGAATTACGACTAAGGGAGTTTGAGTTTCAAGGCCATGCTCCTGAAAATGGTGCCAGCCCCTTTGCCTCTGATGCTACGGTTACTCAGGGAGCCTCAATCTCAGCTATGAATTTTCATTTAGATCATTTTGTTGAGAAAGACGATGATATTGAGAGCTATATAAATAGGTACGAACTATTAGCTACCACGTATGGGTTAGAGAGAGAAAGGTGGAGCTTAAAGTTATCTCAGGGACTTCGTGGGGCAGCTTATGAAGTTTTTGCAAAAATGAGCAGAGGTGATCAGGAAAATTATGACATGCTAAAGCAGGCTCTTTTGTTAAGGTATGAAAAGAATGCAGAGTTTTACAGGAAAAAATTTAGGAATGCTAAACTACTGTCAGGTGAAACCTATCACCAGTTCTCTGCACGAATCGAGACATACTTGGAGAAATGGACTTCTCTGGGGAAAACCCAAGATCTTAAGGAAATGGTCCTTATAGAGCAATTAAGAGAGTCCATGGCTCCAGACCTGAGAAAGTTTCTCATGGAACAAGGTGCAGAGAGGCTGGATGAGTTGCTAAATGTTGCTGAAAGGTATCATGCAGCTCAAGCAGAGGTAACAGGTAATAAAAAGAAACAGGTGGACAACTTTAGGGCACCACAGAACTTTAATAAATTTGATCCTAAGGATCAAAATAAAGGTAAGCACCAATTTGATAGGCCACGGTATGAAAATAAAAATAAATTCCCACAATTCGATGAAAGGAAATATGATGAAAGAAAATCTTTCAACCAAGGAAAAAGGTGGTGTAAGAATTGTCAGATGGACAATCATGACACTGACCGTTGCAGAAGGAAACCTGTGTATATGGCAACCCTTCAGGTCAGGTCGACCTCAAGACAGGAGGAGGATATTATGTTAGATACCACTCCAGAAGAGATGAGGAAGGCACAGGCTGGGGATAAAACACTCAAGCCTTGTTTCAGAAAATTGTCAACTTGTCATACAACTCCAGGCAAGGGAGATTTTTACATGAAAAAACAAGTTGATGTATAGGAAGACTGGAGCTAGATCCAATGGTCACGGACAGCTGGTTCTTCCAAAAAGATATAGGACAGAATTAATAAGGAGTCTACATGTGAAACCAGATGGGGACCATGAGAAGATAGGTACCATCATTCAAAAGGTGGCTCACAATTATTATTGGCCCAAAGCAAGATGGGACATTGAGAATTTTGTAGAAAGGTGTAGTATAGCACATGAGGGAACACCCACAAGTGGGAACATGGATCAGGACCTGGACACGCCCCGAGGCAAAATCAGGCCTGACAATAAAAAGAAATATAGATTTGATAAAGTGGACCAAATGAAATGGGAAGCCCCTTTTCACGGACAAGCTTCACTTAACTGTTTTACAATGGCCACTATGCGGAGAGTGCAAAGAGATGTCTTACCCCAGGATAAGCCGAAAATCCCTCAATCGGACTTAAACAAACTGGAGGAAGAGGATGTAGAGAGGAAATCTCTCATCAAGAATTTTAAGAGGGGAGAAAGCCCCAAAAGAATTGGTAGCGGTCGTTTTGTGAATGATAATTCTGGAAGGAAAAATCATCACTATAAAGCTTCAAGTGGAAGAGACCATACCGGTGCATGGACAAATAGGTCCACACAATAAAAGGTCCACTTGAAGCTATGTTAAGAACGTGGACTGATGAAAAGGCAGAGGAAAACATTACATCTTCATACCAGTATGTGAATGAGCTGACCACTCGGTTAAAAACTGGCTGGAAACTTGCCAATGAAAATTTGAAACAAGCCAGGAAGAAACATGCTGCCTATTATAACAGGAAGGCGAAAGACAGAAATTTGGCTGTGGGAGAGAAGGTACTGCTTCTTTTGCCCGGGAGTCAGAATAAGTTACAAATTGGATGGCAGGGTCCATATACAGTTCTAGAGAAGGTGTCTAGAACAAATTATAAGATAGATAAGAAGGGGAAAGAAAAAATCTATCATGTGAATCTCCTGAAGAAATATTTGGAAAGAGAACATCAGGAAGAGACACACTTGTTGACCTTGTCCATCGCCATGGAGATGAAAAAGGATCCACTTTCATCATTTGAATATCCATTACACCCCTGTGAGACAGCAGCACAGGTGAAAATCAGTACACATTTAACGAAAACTCAGAAAGAGAGAGTGCAACAGGTTCTAAATAATCATGCAGAGGTGTTAACAGACCGACCAGGGCATACAAACCTATTGGAATATGATATGAATTAATAGACTCCACACCTGTCTGTATGAAACCATATTCGATTCCGTTTGCTAAGGAAAAAGCTTTGAAGGAAGAGATAGACTATCTGTTGAAGGAAGGAATTATTTCGCACAGTGAGTCTTCGTATAGTTCCGGTGTTGTACTTTTAAGGAAGCCCTCTGGAGAACATAGACTCTGTATAGATTACAGGAGACTGAATGCTATTACAGAAGGACAGGTGGATCCATTGCCGGATACAAATCAGCTGTTTGCCAGGCTAAATAAAGCTAAATATTTCTCAAAAGTGGATCTGAGTAAAGGATACTATCAGATTCCAGTAAAGCCTGAGGTTAGACCATACCTAGCTTTTAGTACCTCAGAAGGACACTATGAGTTTAATAGATTGCCATTTGGATTGAAGAATGCGCCTAGTGTCTTCTCTAGAATGATGAGAAAATTATTGGATCCTCTGAATAATCCCTGTATAACAAATTTTATGGATGGATATCCTTATAGCAACAGAAACATTTGAGGAACACATTGACTCTCTGAACATGCTGTTTGATCGACTTAGGGAGGCAAATTTAACAGCCCGACCAACCAAATGTTGCGTTGGATGTAAAGAATTGGAATTTTTGGGACACACAGTTTATCAGGGAAACATGACCCCTGACCCAAAGAATTTAGAGAAACTACAGAAAGCCCCGAGACCACAAACCAAGAAGGACGTGAGATCCTTTGTCTCATTATGTGGTTTCTACCAGAAGTATATCAAAAAACTTTAATTCCATATGTGCACCTTTAACGGAATTGACACGTAAAGGACTTCCAGATCGCATTACATGGACACCACAATGTGAAATGACTTACCAAGAATTGAAGGAAAAGCTCACAAGTAAACCCATTTTGAAATTACCTGACTTAAGTCAAGAATTCATAGTAAGGACGGATGCAAGTAATATTGGGCTAGGTGCAACTTTACTACAGAAATCAGATGCATTGGATGGGGAATTAAGCCCAGTGGCATATGCTAGCAGAAAGTTGAATAAAGCTGAAATCAACTACTCAACTAGCGAAAAAGAATGTCTTGCAGTAATATGGGCAATAAAGAAATTCAATATTTATCTATATGGGAAGGCATTTAAGTTGCAAACTGACCACAAACCTTTATCGTTTTTAGCACAGGCTAAGCATGAGAACTCTAGGTTACTCCGATGGTCTTTGCTTCTGGCTCCATATAATTTTAGCATTGAATATATATCTGGAAAAACCAATCTGGGAGCGGATTTTTTAAGCCGCCATCCGTGTGATGAGAATCACCGTAAACCCCAGAAATAATAATAAATTTCTCTATGTGTATATAGAATAAAGGACTGACATTATATGTCTGTTTTAAGAGGGGAAGTGTCATGAAATATTCTAATCCACATATATAAATTATTAGGTAAATATGAAGCCTAACAAATAAAATTAATAAAGAGAAGAGCAATGGTAAAATGACAGTGCTGTCACAAAGAATGTACTCGAAATCCCCTTTGTTTTCTGCTTCGTCTGCAAATTGTAACGCTTTCATGTTGATAGTAAAGCTTACTGTATTATTACCCGCCTTCTTCAATGAAACGTGTGCTGTATTTCTTGGAAAAGCATTGAGACGTACTGCGTAATGACCTAAATTAACCCTAACATTAATTATACTGCGTTACCAAAACGAACGAACAGATGGACTAAAGGGATAAAAAGAGAAGGGAGAGGCAGAAAGCCGAACACTAAACCCGCTTCGCGCGATACACAATTACTACCATCACGCGTGTAAGTCTACATGCACTAAATTTTTTTTCAGACGGACAGTGATAAAATACACTACCCTTTCCCAGAGTTAGGTTTATAAATCATAACAGACTCTTATTAGAAAAGACAACATTATATGGGTTTACGTTTGAACACATAACAGTACCCAGACAGCACATCTTCTAAACAGGAGATAGAAGAAATTGCATATTTTGAACGCAGCCACGTAGCTCCTTTAAATTAGTATTTTTGGGTTCCTTAGGGTTTGCTGACAAATAATATGTAAAACGTTACGCAAATAGTCCAGGAATTAATAAATTATACCCAAAATAAAATATTGGGGGTGCCTGACAGCATAAAATCATTTCTGCTCATAAAATTTTTTTTTATAACGTGTTTGAAAAAACCTTACGTTACATAAATAGCCTACCATGTAAACTCCAAATTGATTGGAGCGCAACAAATGAAAGCCTAACCACGATTGGTCGGGCTATAAATACTATCTTGGTTGTTAGGGGAGACGGGAAAAGATAACATTTTTTCAAACACTTGTCGAAACGTGGCTCATTGGCCAGTCTCGCTGATATACACACTTGGGAGCGTTAGTTCGAGACCACTAATTCAAATAAGCTTGATAAAGCGACAGTACGTTGAAGCCAGCTCACATTTTTGCTAAAATAAAAGCCTGGAACATAGGCAGAGCGGAATTTGTGCCAGTTTGTGCCAGAATTCATTGCTAATCAACGTATCTGTGTTTATTTCCATGAAATTGTGGTAAGCTTGAACCATTCAGTATCTTTTAATGAAAAATTGAATGTGAATTGTTGATTTATGCCTGTATATATATATGTGTAGTTCAGTGGCAAACGTGAGGTAAAGCCTATAATGCTCCAGCCTGAACAGAGGGTGTCGGAGAGAAGTAAAACGGCATGGAATGGCCAAATAGTACACTGACACCTGGATGATTGACTAGAAAGAAATAATGCTGGAAGTGCAGAGGCGTAGTAACCATTAAGAAGGGTAATACTGGAATAAAGTATTTCAAATGAAGCTGACTGTTGGCCTAACGCTCTGAACGCAATGTTTGTGCTGTATTGTGATCAGTGTAAAAGAGAATATAAATTAGTTATGAAGTAGAAGGTACATCCTTCTTGATTTCAGGGACAGTGGTCTTGATGGTAGTGAGCAGCACCTGGTCATAGCTGTGCTGAATCCAGAGTCGGACAGCATACTCCTTGGTCTTTTTAGCTATCAGTGAGGTGTCTCCTGAGCCCAGAGGAGAATTCGAGCAGAGGAGTCCCTTCCTGCCGCCATCACTCAAGATAAGCAGAGTTGGCCAGCTGAGCTCAACATTATGTCCCCTCATCTTGAAATAACTTTATAAAAATACTATTCAGAGGGGAATTTACTTGTCTTAAAATCAGGAACTGTGAACATCTACAATAATGGTCCCTAAAGACAAACTATTGAAGTCATGATGACAAATACCAACAGAGCTTGAACAAAACAAAACCAGTATTACCTCATTTTACTACTACACAACTGACACACATAGAACATTTGTAATAATATATGTCACTACAATATTCATATTAAATACATTCTGTACATAACTTGTAATTTAAATTGATTGTGATTCCTGGTTCCCTTGTAGTTGAATCAGGACACTTATTCATTCATGCCAGTAATGAATACAAATTGTTATTTGAAAGTTTATCAGTGACTCTTTTAAGATATCTTTGTAGAGTGTTATATGTATGTGAGTGTCACAGTGTTGTTAAGAGTAGTGGATTAAATTTAATTGTTTATCTGTCTGTTGTTGTGACTTACACTTCACCATACTCATACCCTAGACACATAACGTAGCATCACACTATTCCAGAATAATTCTGACTGAGATATATAGATATGTGGTAGCAAGTAAGGTTATCTATAATACACTACTCTTAATAGATATAGATACCTTCACAGCTGATCTCAGTCAGTACACTAAGTTCCCTATAAGTATTTATAACATCCCACTTCACCACAGCCTTGACGGATCGTCTGGTTGCGGACCATGTCTCTTCTTGTTACTTCAACCACTTTCCTCAGATACCTCATTTCTGAGGTTTGGATCTGGCTTTTGTGGGTTGTAGTCATTGCCCACGACTCGCATCCATATGTCAAGACTGGAACATAGGTGGAGCGGTATACAGCCATCTTCGATTTCTTACCAACCTCTTTCTTGCTGAGGAATCCACGATTTATGGCCTGAAAAAGTCTCCCAGCCGCTGCTTTCCGAGTGGCCAACTCTTCTTTGATGCCTCCCTTTCGGTCTATAATAGCTCCGAGATATTTAAAGTGGTCGACCTGCTCCAGGACCTGTTCTCCCAACTTAATCTGATGTTTTCTTTCTTCTCGTGATATCACCATGGATTTTGTTTTAGAGCTGCTTATGACCATCCCTCTCNTCTCCAGCTCTTCCTTCCAGACTTGCAGGTTGGATTGGAGATGTGCCTCTGATTTAGCAATCAGGGCAACATCATCAGCAAATGCCAGCTCCGAAATATAGACCTGTCTCATCTTCCAGTACCCACTGAATACTTTCTTGTTCTCTCCTTACATGCCTTGATGACATCGTCCATAAGGAGTATGAAGAGGCAAGGTGATAGGATATCACCTTGTCTTACACCAGTGGTGGTCCTGAACTCTTCTGACTTATGGTTTGCTGTCCTCACATAATTTCTGCAAGACTTGTAGAAGCTCTGTATAGCATGAATCAGAGGTGCTGGAATATTCTTCCTTGCCAAACAGTCCCAAAGTTTGCTCCAGGGGACCCTGTCAAACGCCTTTTCCAGATCTATGAAACAAAGATGGATCTCACTCTTATACTCAAGGGCCTTTTCACTCAGCTGTCTGAGTGTGAAGATTAGGTCTTGAGTACTTCGGTTTGCTCGGAATCCGCACTGGACCTCATCCAATTGTGGCTCAGCTAGGCGTCGGAGTCTCTGCTCTAGGATTCTAGAGTAGATTTTACCAGGGACACTGAGAAGGGATATGCCTCTATGGTTTCCACATTGTCGATTGTCACCCTTTTTGAAAATTGGTGTTATGATGGCAATCTCCCAATCCTTTGGTATGGTCTTGTTGCACCATGCTGCCTGTAGGACCTTTAAGAGTAATAGGTCGCCTGATGCTCCCATGTACTTAACCATTTCTGGTTTATACCATCATGCCCTGCTGCTTTGCCCATCTTGATTTTCTCTAGTGCTGCCCTCAGTTCTTCCATCTTTATGTCATCTTCACCATCATTGGTTTCCTCTTCTGTGTCAGTGGTTATCATTTCTGATGCTTCATCATGCTCACCATCCAGGAGTTCTGAGAAATATTCTTTCCATCTTTCCATTATTTCCTTCGGGGCAGTAAGCAATTTGCCTTGCTTGTCCTTTATAAATTTGAGAGGGCATTGTTTTTCTTTCCTCATGTTCTTTAGGGTCTTATAGAACAATTTCTGGTTTTCTTGTGCATCTTTTCTAGCTTTTCTCCAAATTCTTCCCAGGACTTCTGTTTTGCTGCTAGCACTTTGTTCTTTGCTTCTGTTCTGAGTGTCACATATTCTCTATATTTTTCCATTTGTCCTGTTGTGTTTTTTAGCTCCTAAGTATTGTTTCCATGCCATTTTCTTCTCTCTTATTTTCTCTTTGACTTCCTCTGTCCACCAAGGTGTCCTCTTTCTCTGGTTCCCAAGTCGGACTTCACCGCATGCTTCTGCAGCAGCTGTCTTTATGATATCCTTGAATTTATTCCAGAGGGTTTCCAAGTCATCAGGTCGTTCTTCTGTGTTGCTCACTGCTGTAGCAATAAGCCCCTGATATCTGGTCTTAATTTCTGGCTCTCTCAGCTTGTAGGTCCTAATGCTCATTTCTCCTGCTCGTTTACTTGGTTTCTTGCGTGATGTTGGGCAGTTCCTAGGCTGAGCAACTCTTTCAGTTGTTCTTTTGATTGTTAGCAGGTAGTGATCACTTCCAATCTCTGGCCCCCTCCAGACTCTTGCATCTCGGACATATCTGAATGAGCTTCTCCGAACAATGGCATAGTCGATCACTGACTTCTCATTCTTGGTTGGTTCACATCTAGTGTATGCATGTATGCGCTTATGGGGAAACTTTGTGTTTGTAATGATCAGATTCTGCTCACTGCAGAATCTAAGGAGTCGCTTTCCATTGTCATTGAGAGTATCTTCTCCATATCTTCCGATAACTCCACCCCATCTAGCATGGTCATTTCCAACTCTGGCATTAAAATCTCCGAGCATAATAACTTCATCTAGGCAGTCATCCACTGTCCTTTGAAGCAGCTCGAAGAATTCCTCCTTGACCTCTGCTCTCTCATCCTCATTTGGCCCATACACTATGACCAGGTTGACTATGGTTTCTCCTTCTTTTAGTTTTACAACCATAATGCGCTCCGAGACAAAGTTCCATCCCTTGATACTATCTTTTTGATTTTGGGCCACAATGCAACCCACGCCCCCTTTAGCTCTTTCAGATATGGGTACACCACTGTAGAGCAACGTGTTACCATCGAGATCCATGACTCCTTGTCCTTTTTTCTTCGTTTCCGTTATAGCCAGGATTTCTAGTTTTGCTTTCCTCATCTCTTCCACCAGCTCCTCTTCCTTCCCATTTATACTTCTTGTGTTCCAAGTTCCATAAGTCGTAGTCCGTAGTCCGTTCCAGTTCGTCGCCTTTAGAATCAGTCCGGTTTTCTCTCTTGTAGTTCGCGTAATCATAATTTAAAGCAAACAGGTGATTGGCCTGTTGTGCCTTTGCATGGTGGAGGGGCTGCCTCCTTACGGCCTCCATGCAGGCCGCCCTCCTCCTTTTTCATCCGGGCTTGGGACCGGCATTGGCGGAGTTGAAATCAACTACTCAACTAGCGAAAAAGAATGTCTTGCAGTAATATGGGCAATAAAGAAATTCAATATTTATCTGTATGGGAAGGCATTTAAGTTGCAAACGGATCACAAACCTTTATCGTTTCTAGCCCAGGCTAGGCATGAGAACTCTAGGTTACTCCGATGGTCCTTGCTTTTGGCTCCCTATAATTTTAGCATTGAGTATATATATCTGGAAAAAACAAATTTGGGAGCGGATTTTTTAAGCCGCCATCCGTGTGATGAGAATCACCGTAAACCCCAGAAATAATAATAAATTTCTCTATGTGTATATAGAATAAAGGACTGACATATAATGTCTGTTTTAAGAGGGGAGATGTCGTGAATTATTCTAATCCCCATATATAAATTAAAACGTAAATGCAAAGCCTAACAAATAAATTTAATAAAAGGAAAGAAGAATGGTAAAGAACAGTGCTGTCACAATGCCTGTACTCGAAATCCCCCTTGTTTTCTACTTCGTCTGCAAATTGTAACGCTTTCACGTTGATAGTAAAAGCCTACTGTGTCGCTGCACGCTTTCTTCAATGAAACGTGTACTGTATTTCTTGGAAAAACCTTGAGATACGCAAGCTGATCAATGACCTAAATTTAATATTTCATTCATTCCATTTTATACACGGTGTAACTAAAAGACAGATGGACTAAAGGATAGAGAGAAGGGAGAGGCAGAAAGCAGGGACACCTGCAACACTAAACACGCGTCGCGCGATACACAATTGCTGCCATCACGCGTGTAAGGCCACATGCACTAACTTTATTTCAAATCGACAGTGATAAAATTCACTACCCATACCAGAGTTAGGTTTTAAAATCCTGAAAAACGCTTATTGGGAAAGATGACATTAGATGGGTTTACGTTTGAAAACATGACAGTACCCAGACACCACATGGGGATTGAAGTGAACAGGAGGTGGTAGAAAATGCACATTTTGAACGCAGCCACCTAGCTCCCTTAAATTCGTATATTTGGGTTCCTTAGGGTTTGCTGACAAAGAATATGTAAAACGTTACGCAAATAGTCTAGGAATTACCAAGTTATGGCCAAAATAAAATAGTGGGGGTGCCTGACAGCATGAAATCATTTCTGCTCATAAAATTTTTTTATAACGTGTTTGAAGAAACATTACGTTACGGAAATAGCCTACCATGTTAACTCCTATTTGATTGGAGCGCAACCAATGAAAGACTAAACACGATTGGTCGGACTATAAATACTATCTTGTGTTGTCAGGGGAAACGTGAGAAAGGGGTACTTTTTTGAAAAGATGTGTAGACATGGTTTGATTGGGTAGAGCTGCGAATATACTCAATTCAGAGCGTCTGTTCATTGCCACATCTTGTAATAAACCTACTAAGAAACAGTACGTTGAGCACCAGTGTATATTTTTTTATAAAATAAAGCCTGGGACATCGGCAGATCGGAGTTGTGCTATATTCATTGCCAGTCAACGAAACTGTTTATTATTATTTCCATGAATTGTGGTAAGCTTGAAATATTCAATATCTTTTAATGAAAATTGAATGTAAATTGATAATTTATGTCTGTATATATGTGTGGTTCAGTAGCGAACATGATGTAAAGCCTATAGTGCTCCAGCCTGAACAGAAGGTGTCGGAGGAAAGTAAAACTGCATGGAATGGCCAAACAGTACACTGACACCTAGATTATTAACTAGAAAGAAATAATGCTGGAATTGCAGAGGCGTAGTGACCATTAGGGAGGGAAATACTGGTATAAAGTATTTCAGATGAAGCTGACAGTTGGCCTAACGCTCTGAACTCAATGTTTGTGATGTATTGTGCTCAGTGTAGAAATGGAGTATAAATTAGTTCTGACGTAGAAGGTACAACCTTCTTGTTTCAGGGACCGTGGTCTTAAAGTTATTGAGCAGCACCTGGTCAGAGCTTTGCTGAAGCCAGAGGTGGACAGCATACTCCTTGGTCCATATAGCAACCAGTGGGGTGGCTCCAGAACTCATTTAAATAATCGAGCAGAGGAGTCTTTTACTGCAGTCATCACGCAAGATAAGAGGGTGTGGCCATGGAGCTCAACATTATGTACCCCCATCTTAAAATGACATTATAAACTAAAATTAAGAGGGGAATTTAATTGTTTTAATACCAGGAACTGAGAACATCTCCAATACTAGTTCCAATAGAAACAAACTATTGAAGTCATGATGACAAATACCAACAGAGCTTGAACAAAACAAAACCAGTATTACCTCATATTCCCACTACACAACTGACACACATAGGATACCATTAATAATATATGTCACTATAAGAATCATATTAATAAATTCTGTACATATAACTTGTAATTAAAATTGATTGTGATTCCTGGTTCCCTTTGTATTTGAATCAGGACACATATACATTCATGACAGCACTGAATACATATTGTTATTTGAAAAGTTATCAGTGACTCACTCCTTTAAGATATCCTCTTAGAGTGTTATATGTATGTGAGTGTCACAGTGTTGTCAAGTGTGGTGGAATAAATTAAATTGTTTATCTGTCTGTTGTTGTTATGAATTACACTTCATCATACACATACCCTAGACATATAACGTAGTCATCACACTATTCCAGAATAATTCTGACTGAGGTATACATATGTGGCAGTAAGTAAGGTTATCTATAATACACTACTCTTATTAGATATAGATACCTTCACAGCTGATCTCAGTCAGTACAATAAGTCCCCTATAAATATTTATAACATCCCACTTTACCACAGTTATATTAAATGTTGGTATGCGGGCTACCGTACAACTGCTTGTGAACGATCTATCTACCGAAGTCTGGGAGAAATCCTCGCGACTTTGACGCCGATTCCATAAGCTAACAAGATAGAATTTCATTCTGGTGATGTGAATGAGGGAATACACAGACGAGTGTCGCGATGGTCGATTGTTGTTATATCTTCCTTTCAGAAACATAGCACTTTTACGACTTGTCTCAAAATACCAATTTTCCCAAAGTGCCGGAAAGTGCTTTCGTGAACACTGTCATAACACAAGAACTGCGAAAGGTAAAAAGCGAATGTTTTCGGAGGAAATAGTTGGATTCCAACCCGGCAAAGGAATTAATTTTCTACGTCATGGATTTCTGGAATACTTACATAAGCGTATTGTTAAAGACAGAAATAAGAGCATCACACGCGATTGGTGTAACCCGTGTCTGATCTGTTTTGACTAATTGTGAATGATATTTCAGCGTGACGGATATAGAGCCTGCCTCACATATGTAAGTACTGTTTTTTTTTTTTTTTGGTCTCTAATCTCTTTTTCTTCTTTGATCCGTAGCCACCAACTGTCAAAGCAGTCAGAGGCCATCACGCCTGGTGGCATCTTGTAGGTAAAGGTAAAGGATCCCGTTACACGTCCATTGAGGCATATTGGGAATATAGTGTTAGGCTTATATTTTCTTGACCATCGGCACACTAGGGGTGATGTGGTCAGCATCACGCCGGCCGCCTTAACCTTTCCAGAGTTGCTCTGGTACCCAATTCATGAGGCTGGGTCGATCCCGGAGCCGTTTGAGGTCTAAAAAAATCCCATCTCAACTGGGGATCGAACCATGGACCACCGAGCAGCGGAAGCCAGTGCACTAACCACTGTGCTACAGCATCTTGTAGGTGAGACACCAAATTGCTTCCAGTTTGCTCGGTCGGCGACCATCCTTTATGCAATGCCTGAGCTCTGGTTCATTCTTTGCACCTCAGCTTCCACAGTTCTCTTACTTACTTACTTAGTCGTTCCCCTTCTACCGTGAGGTGTAGAGGTTTCCACAGTTCTCCACGAATCTAATTACTTCAATCATACCTAAAGGTCTTTTATATTTGGAGATGCGCCCTAATATAACCGACTAGGCTGAACGGAGCGCGCCTTGCCAAAACGAGGCAAAACTTTTTTTTTTTTTAAAGTACTCCGCTAAATTGTTTTTGGTCGGCCTCTCTTTCGCTTTCCTTCTGGGGTCCATAGCATAGCTGTTCTTGTAATGGCATCGGGGTCTCTTCTGAGTTCTCTAGTGATATTTATTGTATTCATTTCCATTTTGCTCTTGATGGAACATGGAACCCCAACTCCAGCAAGACCCCTTGCGTGAAGCTTTCATCAAAGCATTCATATTCTCGCGCACTAGTGGTTTCTTTAACAATTTGTTTTACATGATGAGGTAGTCAGTCTTTTCTGTCGTCCACATATGACGTCACGCAATCAGGGGCAGGGTGTCAACATTTTTGACATTGTATGGCAATGGGATTGGGGGGGAGGTGTTTGGAAAAATATGACGTCACACAAAATTAAAAGTCATACTCGCTTATTACATAAATTATGTTTCTACTTTTATCCGCAATAGTTAACTTTTATCCGTAATAGATTACAACTCCCTCGTGGACGACGTAGATCCCTTGTATATTTAATTATCTCAGTCAAGGACTGACGTCTCGGACGTCAGTCAAAACCTTTACACACCAAAGTTGCAGTCTGAAAATTCTTTAAAAATCGTGCGCTTCTAGCCTTTGCACAAAACTGCACGGCACTCAATCTAACGTGCGTCTTTTCCCCCACAAAAGTTGCAGTTTTATAGTAGTAATAGTGTAAAAGCCCGTCATAAGACGGGGATTAAATTCAAAAGCACCAATACCTAACGGCAGTTTTACTTATTCAAAAGTATTAAAATAATAACAACTGTGCATCACCACAGTTTTATAAATATTTTTGTGCACACCGTCATTTGCGCACTTTTCTTTGTCGAGTGTTACTAATTTCGGGAGAGTACATATAAGGGAAAGAATACAATTAATGTCTAACTTTCAACCAAAGTTGCATCCCTTAGCGTTAGTGACAGAAAAAGCTGGGATTTTATTTATTTTGATAATAAATAGAAAACGCGTAGGAGAGTGTCAAAGATCTACAATATTTTTTATTGTTATTATTTTTGCTTGCCATTTGATTATTTCCCTTTTACTAGGGGAGATGATAAATTGCATCACTTGGAAAAAAAAGCCAACATATGTTTTTTATTTTAAACTATACAAAATTGGAAAAACACCTTCATTCAGAATCACCAAATAAGTTCCTCAGTTTTCTAATTGTGCTGTAGATGTTGAAATGTTAAGCGTTAGCTTTAGTCCTTGAAATATCCCTTTAACGTTTAAATTGTTTTTAACTATTTTTTTTTTTTTTTTTTTTTTTTTTTTTTTTTTTTTCGTTCGTACGCCCGCTAGGTCTCAGGTTATTAATTTATGTCTGCGTCTAACAGGACATGTACAGAGACAGGTGTCCCTCGCCATTCAGGCAAATACTCTCCGATTTCGGAGGTACCCATTGCAGCTGGGTCGGCTCAGGAGCCGCCAGTTCCTGGTCGACGACACTCCTTCAAATGTCCTCGCCAGGTCTCGAGTTAATCCAGTTCAAATCCCGGTCGACGAAAAATCCTCAAATGCCGTCGCCCGGGTTTGATCCTGTATCACCCGGTCGCCAGAGCGGTGTTGTAACCACTACGCTAGCGCGGCTCCATTTCTTTTATAAATAACGTAATACTCACCTTAGAAAACACAATTCAGACTAAAAAGATTGTGCTGTTTATCATTAGATTAAAACAACAGTAACAGGTTATCACCTTCGTGACACCTGACTCAGGAAATAAAAAAAAAATGAATCGAGATTAAAAGACCAATAAAGACTTAGAAACGTCCAACACACAAATCAAAATCAATTAAAATGTCGTTAGTACCACTGTATGGCTCTGAAGATGGAGAACAACAAAAACAACAACCAAAAAGCTGAAATATCGGATAATTGTTATAACATTTTACTGTACAAAAAAATTTTTTTTTTTTTAAATCATTTATTTCTGATTAAAACTTTGTTGATCTGGAAGCTCTCAGTGTCCCTGGTAAAATCTACTCTAGAATCCTAGAGCAGAGACTCCGACGCCTAGCTGAGCCACAACTGGATGAGGTCCAGTGCGGATTCCGAGCAAACCAAAGTACTCAAGACCTAATCTTCACACTCAGACAGCTGAGTGAAAAGGCCCTTGAGTATAAGAGTGAGATCCATCTTTGTTTCATAGATCTGGAAAAGGCGTTTGACAGGGTCCCCTGGAGCAAACTTTGGGACTGTTTGGCAAGGAAGAATATTCCAGCACCTCTGATTCATGCTATACAGAGCTTCTACAAGTCTTGCAGAAATTATGTGAGGACAGCAAACCATAAGTCAGAAGAGTTCAGGACCACCACTGGTGTAAGACAAGGTGATATCCTATCACCTTACCTCTTCATACTCCTTATGGACGATGTCATCAAGGCATGTAAGGAGAGAACAAGAAAGTATTCAGTGGGGTACTGGAAGATGAGACAGGTCTATATTTCGGAGCTGGCATTTGCTGATGATGTTGCCCTGATTGCTAAATCAGAGGCACATCTCCAATCCAACCTGCAAGTCTGGAAGGAAGAGCTGGAGAAGAGAGGGATGGTCATAAGCAGCTCTAAAACAAAATCCATGGTGATATCACGAGAAGAAAGAAAACATCAGATTAAGTTGGGAGAACAGGTCCTGGAGCAGGTCGACCACTTTAAATATCTCGGAGCTATTATAGACCGAAAGGGAGGCATCAAAGAAGAGTTGGCCACTCGAAAAGCAGCGGCTGGGAGACTTTTTCAGGCCATAAATCGTGGATTCCTCAGCAAGAAAGAGGTTGGTAAGAAAACGAAGATGGCTGTATACCGCTCCACCTATGTCCCAGTCTTGACATATGGATGCGAGTCGTGGGCAATGACTACAACCCACAAAAGCCAGATCCAAACCTCAGAAATGAGGTATCTGAGGAAAGTGGTTGAAGTAACAAGAAGAGACATGGTCCGCAACCAGACGATCCGTCAAGGCCTAAAATCCCATCCGCTGCAGACCCAAATAGAACAGTCCCAACTAAGATGGTTTGGCCATGTCTGCAGAATGGGAGAAGATCGGCTACCACGACAATCATGGGAAACAAAGAGCCAGGGATCCAGACCTCCAGGACGACCCAGAGTCCGCTAGGAGGACAACATTAGACAATCTTTGAAGGACCGAGGACTAGAATGGAACCAGGCCAGGAAGAAGACAGCTGATAGAATGGTCTGGCGCTCTCTCTTCCAAACCTCTACACCTCACGGTAGAAGGGGAACGACTAAGTAAGTAGTAAGTAAGTGATCTGGAAGCAAATGGTTTACTGGTTGGTCAATAGAGGAGCATCTTTTTTTGCAGTGGGATAATAATAACAAAGAGAAAAAAATTCATCGATAACTACTTCAGTTTTTAACACTTGAATTTTCGTTTATTTTCACCAAGTTTAACATTATTTTATGAAAATTTTAACATAAATAAGAACTGAAGTTAGTGATGTGTACATTTAATTTACTTTAATACTGAGGGAGACTGTGCACCTATGGGTTTGCCCGGAAGGCAATGATGTCGATTCAGTTCAACGATAAAAATAACAATTATTTTTTTATTGTTTGAAATTAAACTAAGGGAAAATGAGCAAAACTTGTAATACATTCAGCAACAGTTTATTGTAAAGAATTTATTGCAACAGCCTGAGTTAATAAACACAACTTTACTTGAAAGACTTATTTTGTTTACACAACTGTGATAAAGTGGTCCCATTCTTTTTCATTTTTTCATCATTATTCTTATTTTACTTCTCTCTCGGTTTTTGCTCTTTCATAATTTTTAAGGTAACCTTTTCTCATCACGGTGTTTCTTCTTCTTCAAGTCATCTCTGAGGCCTCTAGTGCTTTCCCTAATTGTCCAAGACTCACTCTCATATGTCAGGATTGGTTCTGTATAAAACCAAAGAGCTCTCTTTCTTACATCCATTGATTGACGAAGAACCGTTGCATTAAATACTCTTCATTTTACAGAATTCTGTTTTTGCCCGAACTATCACTTCTGATGTTTTTATTAATATGCCTATATTACAAGTTCTTACCACTACATAATCAAAGGTTTTCATCAGTAAGTAACACCTTTGGAAATGACCCACATGGTGGAACAGACATCTACATTAGACAGTCGGTGTGTATTTGCGTACGACTATACAGTGGAGGGAATTTGAAAGACTCATGAACAGTGTAGATGTATCTTCAGCGTTGTAACACTTAAATCATTTCTTGTGCCTGAAGGAACATATTAAATGTACATACATTCACCAAATGATAATATACAACTATTCACAAGTTGATCACTCACTCCCTGCTCAATTCGGAGTCTGGGGTTACCTCTGCTTTTGGTTCTTCCGTGAGAACTAGCATGAAGCAATCACCAGCGCTTGCTGTGGTGGTTCATGAACGTATCCTTTTTACTTGCTGAGGTTGCCAGCCTAGTATGAATCTTTAACACCCCTAGCAAGCATATGCATGTCACAGCACAAAATTTATGTTTACAACTGACCCCAATAGGGATGATAGATTTCTTGCTCAGTACAACAGTCTTGGCAACTTAACACAGATGCCTCGAACACGCGTCTGGGTATTATTTTTATTTCAGAATCCCTCTGTGACTTGTGAGTGGTCTTGTAGAATTCCGGGTTCCGTATTAATATTGGCGAGTTTTCTACTGATGTACAGAGACGCTCTAAATACGTTTTTATGTGTCCGGTCCTATAAATTCAGAATCCAACTCTATTCTTTTCTGTGGCAATGTCCGAGCTGTCTACGTTGACGATTTCTGGAATGCAGTGCCGTATGTCAAACGTTTTCTACGTTATATCGTAAGTTTCCTGCCCACGCTTTCACTTGGCGTTTTGGACAAAACTCCCGATCATAGCAATTGTTTATTGGCGCCTCAAATGCGAGCAAATACATTCAAAAGTTGATGTTATGAAAACCTTTCCTCTTGTAGTATTCTGTATGATTCAGGCATTTGAAAATTTCAAACAGTCATCCTCCGTATATGGTATGGAGTTGCTACATCCGACAATTCTTGTTAATGTTTACATTACAATTTCTTGCATTTAACCTGATCATAACCAGTTTGCCCTGAAGTTTCTCTATATCATTCGTGTCTGTACCTGCCACCAGATCGCTAATTGACCGGCACTCCTTTTGTAAACACACACGGAGCCACTCCACGAAAGTGACCTCGCAAGCCAAGCTGGGCTGATGGGTATCAGCTCTCAGGTAAACAAACACGACACGAATTGAATGGAAATTGACACGAAACATACCAATTACCTGTCGGAAGATAGGGAATTAGAAAGTGCTAACAATTGAATAATGCAGTGTCAACAGTGAGAAATGCAGTTAGCGACCCATAGCTAGACTGCTTGCGTCAGGGTCAGCGAACCAGAGCTGACCAAGACCCTACTCCACCTCCACGTGGTGGTCCTGGAAACAGGCTGCATCACTGCAGTCTGGCTGAGTGAGTAGGGATCGAAGAGGGAAGGCTAACCCGGTCCCAAAAATGCTGTGCTGAAGTCGGATGTGTCGGCCGAAAGGCGCAAATATCGCAGCTTCGCTGTAAACGGACACAACGCAACCAACGTCCTTTTCAGGACGAACGAAGAAGAAGAAGAATGCACATAATTCAGTACGCACAACAAATGTAGTTAAATACTGCCGGGGAGGAGAAGAGAGCGCACGATTTACATCACAGTGGCACCAATAAAATAATTGCTGAACATCTACTTTAAAGAGGCCCAGCACATGAGGAATACAGAAAGCGCACGTGGCAGTCACCAGTATCATTCTAGGAAAAACTCTACGGAGATACCAACAACCTCAGGCTGATCGCTGCTTTCTTTGAACATATTTATGTTTGGTTTTGGTTTGGTTTTGATTTTAAGGACTATCTTAATTGCACATGGACAACTCCATCAATGCTCCGATCTCCTCCCTTAGATCAGATCACACAAGGAGGATCTGAGCACAGTGCACGAAGTCCCCATATTAAGTTGAAGTCTGAAAGTGAACGAAGAAGAAGAAGATGAAATGGCAGTTATTGCACATTTATTTCGTGCATATCCAGTGAATACAAGAGAGGATATTAAAGTATAAAATAGCACGTATCAATCAGCCCGTGTATGAGATATTCTAGATTTAAGTGTACACTACCTAGGATCGAATCCAAAAACGTATAAAACATTCTAAATAAATGTTGAACTATCGCCATACTGTATCGCCATACTGAATCATACGATCAGTTCTTTACAGGCATGTCTTTTCACACACGCAAACATACTCACGCACCTAATAATAATAATAATAGCCCCTTCAGTCATAACTGACTATGGGAATGCGCATCTGAGGTGACAGCCCTCAGCTGTTTATTTTCCTGATCTTCCTTTGGACGTTGTCTCCTCTCTTCTGCTTGCAGTGAGAGCTTCTTTTCGCCCAATCCGTAGAGAGCATCGCCGCTTGGTGCTACCGGCAGCTTCATCCTCCCAGGTTGTTGGATTTATGTCCAGTGCCTCGTGTTTCTCTTTCACACACCTTTGAACCTCAGCTGTGATCGCCCAACTGTTCTTTTACCATCTGCCAGTTGTCCGTAGAAAATATCTTTCGGGATGCGACCATCTTCCATGCGGCGGATATGGCCAAGCCAGCGTAGTCAGCGCTGTCTAAGCAGTGTATACATGCTTTGAAGGCCAGCACGTGATCACACCTCCATATCTGTCACTTTCACGGACATATACACACACATTTATAATCATCCTGTTCCCGTTGCGCTCCTGTCACATCATTGCTCCATCACTACAACTGGTCCCCTTGCAGGAAGCCCGGACGAAACAGTCACACGCTCTTGCTGCGGTGGTTTATGTGACAATCAGTGTTACATGATGAGGTTGCTATCCCAATACACAACCTCATTTTGGTTGCCTTGTACAGCATGTCTGAGTCATTTTCTTTCTTTGTCTCCTCAAAAACCCCTGGGAACTCCAGAGGCCGATTACCGATATATTCCCATCTTAAAGGCCTGAATTCTTACCTGTAACTGCATTTATCATTTATAACATACATTAATCTAGTAATTATTTATTTATCCAATCAATTAGTCAGTTAGTCTCTCTAACTATCGTTCAGACTGGCCAAGTGTAATGATCTGGACATGACGGGTTCACAGTATTGCTTCTGATTTTTGCCGATATTTAAATTTCCCGGAAGTCGGGAAGACCTTTGGTATTTCCTAGGATTTCCCAGGACCCTGGATGACTAAATATTCTGTGATTGATTTGCGTTTTCTGATTAATTTTATTCAGCTTCAGGTTTAGTTCATTTTCAATGACAAACTATCATCATTTTCGTTTGTTTCTTCCCATTCTTTGTGTTCGCTGTCGATGACGAGATGTCGCCAAAGAATGTGTTTATTAATTCTTCAGCGAAATAATATAACGCAGTTTTTTTTTTTTAACAGAGGAGAATTTAGGACAATAATTTATTTACAACATAATGGTTACTTTAACAATTGCCTCCAGTTGGCAGCATGGATAAAACCAGGAGTGAAATTGAAAGCTGGAACCATAGTGGAGTAGATTCAATTCCCAGCGCAGGCAGTGTAGACAACAGAAGGGTGCACTTGGGAGTCATGACCCAAGTGGGCCCGGACCCTTTAGAGTGTAAAGGAGATTAAAGAGCCGAAACACCTAATCGACGGGTAGCCAACTTTTGATGATCAGATTGCCTCGTGTTTTACCGCTCTGTATAGAGTTTCCTATCATGATCATGGCTCACTTAGGTGCATAGACAACCAATTATTCTCAGTATTGTATCATATTGTCCATATCTGTTCAGTTACAGCATCAATTTTTCATTTGTGCAACAGCGTCTCTCAGTCTTCCTCATTTGTCTATTGATCTCACGACACGCGTGGAAAACTCTTTCGTGTTTTTGGAAGTCATTGATGTGAAAGTCTGGCATAGATGGGGGAGTGACAGACAGCCGGGAAAACAAACATACTAAATAAATTAGGTATATAGATAAATTGGCATTAGATAAATCGGCAGGCAAGTGGATAGCTGGAGAATGGGTGAGTAGTGGGGCGGGGTAGCGATTGATGGATAGATGAACAGATATACATAAGGGTCGGATTGACTAACCGGTTAGAGAGCCCGCCTCTCGCGACAAAGTTACTGCATTCCGGAATCGGAACCTGGTAGAATCTTGCTCTAGCCTACCAAGCTATACATGAGTACACATGACTCTGCTCTTGAGAGTTCGGCAAAGCTAATGGGACTCGTGGGAAGGGAGATTCAAGGGGATACAAAGAAAACAGACTTAAGACAGGAAGAATGGTGCCGTTCTCAGAACATGATGAAGAAAGCACAACCCGCAGTCAAGATGGTGTTCTAATGCTGTCAAAGGAAGATCAGAAAACTCTCATAGAATTGGAAGCAATGGGGCCAAGAATAAAGAATAAAAGTAGCAACATTCAAAACTGCCAAAAGAAAACTAAAAATAAATATGACACAAAATTATGCACCATTAATGACAAAGAATACGCGAAAGAGGAATTTCACACTAGATAACAAATTATCATCGATGAAAAATGAGGTAAAATTGACAATATAATTTAATCGGGGACCTACACGCAGAGACTGGAACAGACAATAGCGGCTTAGAAGAGATCATGGAAAAGCATGAACTTGGGACAGTGAATAAAAATGGGAAAATATTTCTAATTTTCTGTGCTTTAATCAACTTGTTATGCGAGGAAGCATTTTCCACATTCAGGTATTACATAAAGTAACATGGATATCACAAAAAAAATGTATTACAGACTGAGCAGCAGATGTGGCGTCAGATAAACCGTAATATTGCTACATGTTCAACTAGGCACCTCATAGGGATTGACTTCCTTCATTCCTTTTACCGATTCCTGAGGTTACGAGTTTTTACTCTGCTTTTTCCTGCGCCGGATTTTTAAATTTATGAGGCGACGTCTGAGCTCACATATTTCAGTTTTCCCCGGCTTTTCCATGTTTCTTTTTTCCATATTTGGGGAAGTGTTTCTAGAGCTTTCTTACGTATTCAGAAGACTGCTTCAACTCAGCTGTTGGCAGAGAGGATAGTAACGATATGCTCCGTTAGCCAGGCGTTGGTGTCTTTCAGAAGGTCCAGGGTTCCATTCCACGTTGTTTTTCTGTTGTCTAGTCTTCTACTTCTTTCTTTCTCACGAGTGCCTGAAACATACCTTTGTGTATTATGTATTTAATTTACTTAGTCACTGGCCCTGAGACAAGGCTGAACATTATTCATTTGGCTGGCTGGTGCTTTGAATGACAACTCAGGAATGCACTTCATTTTTGGAGTTTGGAGTCAGAAGTGTGCTGCATCACTGTCCATTCCCCAAAAAAAAGGGAAGGTTATGCGTGGCGACTTGTCAAATCGGTATAATATAAAAATGCATGGAGGAATATCTGGGGTCATCCTTATATGACCGCCAGATAAGCACAGTACTATAATATACGGACGTGGAAGTGAACCCCTGTGTGTGAGGCTAATTACATCATCATCATCTCTTTTAAATCAGCGACACACTTCCAGGAATTCCCCCTGTATTCAAACATGTTTAGAACTCAGCATTGCACACTAAACTTGGAGAAGTCACTTGAACCTGAGACTAACTCTGGATTTTACGTGGTTGGCTGCATGTGGGAGAGTCTCACTGTGGACCCATTATAGCCAGCAGGAGCTGAAAAGTGACTCTGTGTAGGACATGAGAGCCCAGAACAGGAGTACAGTATTTTAGCTCTGTCTACTTGGAGAACCCCCTTGGAAGGCGAGAATGCACAGTATGCCACGTAAGCTTCTTCCTCCTAGCTTGGGACCAGATGTCATTTTCCTTATCATGCATGCCAAGCTGGAGAAACTGGAGCTCATGACTTCAACTCAACACGTTTCGGAATGGTAGAAAACCCACAGGAAAAGCCTTGAGCTATAGTGTAGATAATACCAAGGAGTCTTAAACTTGGTATTGGCTGCAAAAGAACGAGAAGCTCGGTAGGCCTAGTTAAACAACTACATAACATAAATAGGCAAATTAACAAACACAGCACGGGCACGTGAAGTGATATGGTGCAAGTTTTCTGCACGACGAACAACTCCAGTAGTGGTTCTAGACTGTGAATCGCTCAAGGGAAAGATCATGACAACAACTAAAGCTTGCTGCGAGCGCCGTTTCCCGAGAACTTAGGTCAAACAAAAGTTGAAGAATCACTGGAGAATAAGCAGCTTTTGATAGTTTGCGCTCGATAGATTTTGATTTTAATTTCGACACTCATTACGATTCACCATCTGTGACCATAGCCTTCGTAATATAACCGATGTACCTTGTATTCAGACTGTAAGCAGCACCTAGCCAAACGAAGCAAAACTCATATATTCAT
Source organism: Oreohelix idahoensis (assembly GCA_024509875.1). Lineage (NCBI taxonomy): Eukaryota > Metazoa > Mollusca > Gastropoda > Stylommatophora > Oreohelicidae > Oreohelix > Oreohelix idahoensis. The sequence goes on along the minus strand of JAMPIV010022144.1, from coordinate 14,661 downwards.
TTTTTTTTTTTTTTTGTAAATCATGTTTTCCGAGTTTTTATTTATTTGCAGCTTACCCATAAATGTGCACCGTATTCTGTCTGTTTTCTTGACCTTTTTCTTTCGGTCAATTAAAGGGAGTTAAAAGATTTCATTTCTTTCTGTTTTAGCTAAATATACCGAATATACTCTAGTATAAGTTGAGAAATGTATTCCCATTTTGGACCTGAAAAAACATAGCTCCCCGACTTATAGTCGAGTCAAAAAATAAACTATATTCATGAAACGGGTCAGTCTAGCCCCTCGCACTTTCCGCTGCTTACTGGTATCCTTTGGATATAAACTTGCTGCTTTATTAAATATTTTTATAAAGATATCTTAAGTAATACATGTTTGAATTCCTAAAAGTCACAAATTTCAACTGCAGTACGCTTCGTTGACCAGACTCCTTTGTTTGATCTGTCATCAATACCATTATTTCTTTCACTAGATTTACTTTCGGCAGTGTCACTGTCAGAGTAAATCTGGCCCTTAATTAATATCAGGGACCCAAAGATGCAGCAATAGAGAATGCAGTCAGCGACCCATAGCTTGACTGCTTGCGAACCAGAGCTGACCAAGACCCTACTCCACCTCCACGTGGTGGTCCTGGAAACAGGCTGCATCACTGCAGTCTAGTTGAGAGAGTAGGGATCGAAGAGGGAAGGCAAACCCGGTTCCAAAAATGACATGCTGAAGTCGGATGTGTCGGCCGAAAGGCGCAGATATCGCAGTTCCGGTGTAAACAGACACAACGAAACCAACGTCCTTTTCAGGACGAACGAGGAAGAAGAAGAAGAATTAACATCAACATCTGATTCGGCTGCACCTTTAGCGTCCTGACAAATAACACGTCACTTTTCAGATCCCAAAGCAAATATGCGACAGCCTGAAAGTCATTGCTTTAAAAGAAAAAATATCATGAAAGTCATAATATCGATCGATTCTTAAAAACTAAAAAAAAAAAAATTCATAAAATAGAAGCTTTACATGCACCACAAATCTATTTATAAACCAGGTCTCGCTAAATACCGAAAGATTGTTACTACTTGCCAACGACTGATAACAGTATTCAGACTTTCCAGGCTGGCAATTTCAGGCGTTTTAAACGAGAAATGTTGTTGAAAGTGAAAGAATTTGCAGAAAGCCACGGAAATTCCAATGCGGTGCGAGAATTCGGAATCGACTAAAAACTCGTTCGACTCATAACCAGGGAATTCTGTTTGGAAGCTTTTTAAGTCCTAAAGTTTAGAGGACGAATTATGGTCGGATCGACCTATACTCGAGTATACTCGAGTATATACGGTATATTTCTTGTTCGTATGTGTTTTAAAAAAAATTTCCTGTGTTGAACTTTTTTCGACTAAATATTTTACGCGAAGGAAAATAATGGAGTTGCAGTTATATCTCTTTTCTGTTAATCTTATTAGGTATTATTCGGACTAAACTCCGAATGAAATTAGTACACGGACACACCCCCGAAACTGTCCCAGACTCCACACCGAAGTAGAAAAATACGTCGCGAATTTAAGTATGTTAGATGACGTCATAGATAAAGGCGTATAATCTCTATACCAGGGTTTCTTAACCTGTGATCCACGGACACCTTGGGTCCGTGAATGGATTTCATGGGGTCTGTGTACATAACCTAAAATTTACAATTAAAAGTTTTTTATTATACTTTTATGAACATTTTTTCCAAGAAGGGGGCCAGATCTTTCATCGGTCAATTAATGGGGTCCATGACACAATAAAGGTTAAGAGATCGTATTCTATACTGTTCTGGCAGGAGTGTAGGTCTGTAATTCTGAATCATGAAAAGAAAGCTGGATACTAAAAATCTACATCATAGTGCGCTAATTGGTTAATTGCGACAACTTCCCGAACTTACACAAACGGCCATCCAATGTCCCAAAGAAGAACAGTACAGAGGTTATTGTTGCTCTCATTTTCGACGGAGTCATATGTCACGTTATTTGTCGTATGATTTTTTTCCCTAGTCTAAGGTGAATAGTTGTGTCTTTACCTTGCGATGTCAGGTTGATTAGGGGTTGTCTTCCTTGTTTGTTCATTCATTGTGTTTGACCTGTATGAAGATAGGGTCAAAGGTAAACAGTTCGGGCGTGTGCCCATGCGCACGTTTTTTAAGCGCCAAGTTGAGTTACTTCCGTCAGGCCGGGATGTAAGCTGGCTTCTGAGGGACATGAGGTCCATTGTGTTTTCGGGGAAAAATCTTCGAAGTGACTGCGTTGGCAGGTCTCCCCAGTGAATCTCTGTGCGTCGGAATGACGACAGAGTTCCTTATTATGTTCTGAGGATTCGGTTCCAGGTAATACCGACTTTTTCCATTGTTACGCTTTCGGTGGCAGAACATGTTAGAAGATTACCTAGTCTGTGAACTACAGCTCATCGGTCCTACATTTCAGAACTGTTATATTTGTGTGCTCAAGGTAGCCATCCAAGACTATTAGTCTTTATATTATCCAGAAGTCCAGTGACGAAGATATATTGTGGGAACCGCAGATTGGCGGTATTTATGTCTACATAAGCATTACTGCAGGGTTGACGTTAACCTGCTCAGAAGAAGTACACAGATGACGTCATAACGAGGCCTATGTTAAGGCTAATATAATACAGCCTGATAATGTGCAATTGGCGGGGAGTGCCAAGTTGTACCTGTACGTCAAAGTGATTAAGGTATCTGACGCGTTTAGTCAGAGATACCAAAGCGGCATTATGAACTGTCATTATTGAAGAACATTGCTATTGACCATGCACGAATATTCAAATGTTTACCAGCCTTTTTGAATGCCTGATGTATACCTAACGATTTCCGGTCAGCATGACCTTGTTTACACTGACTGTTCCTGTTGATGCTATGTGTGTTACCGTCAATAAATGTTTTGAAACGTGCCAGCAGTCTTCAAGCATCCTTGACTACTGCATGTGAGTGTATGGGTTGCATTACACATCATATACGAGCCTAAACACATTCGCGCCTTCATTTGCACCCACACTCAGCTCATCATTACAAGTACTACACATCTTAACAACATGGATACTGTCTTGTGCAAGTGATCACCTGTACAGAAGAAAAAGACAGTTACATTTCTGGTAGGCCAGCTGATGGGGCTATTTTCGTTAGAAGGACAAGTGCACTTTACATTTCTGATGGACCAGTTCCGTGGGCTCTTATGATACATTTATGATGTCTCCAATGTGGTCCAGAAATGTAAATTTCTGGTGAACAGCTGTAAATTTTGTTATTGTGTTCGCAAGGAGCAAGAAATTTAATTTAGTTTCAGCTGTGACTGAACTTGTTCTGCAACACATTGAATTGATTGCTATATATATTTATGTTACTTCTACTGTTGTTGTGTATTTTTCTTGTGTTCTTTTGCGGGTTTAAGGTTGGGCGGTGTCTATTATAAGAGATACCATGGTCTGTAAGATATAGTGGTCTTATAATAGCGTTCTGTAGGAGCAATTTCCTTAATTGGAATTTGCTAGCGACAATTGTTGCTGTTTACGTTTAGCTGTGACGACATGAGTTAGTGTTGTTTTCGTTATTTTTTTCATTCTTTGATTTTCGATTTGTTTTGTTTGTATCTGTAGGTCTCTCTTTTCTTTCGTTTATTTCTTTACACCTTTTTGTTTATAACAGTGTTGCTATTTGTCTTGTTTACTTTTCGCGGTCATCAGTACACATTTGTGTAACATTTTCTTTACTTTTTGCTGTATTGTTTATTTGACTTCCGCGAACGTTTTCGGTTATTGTTCTGTATCTTTGTCTTTGTATTTATGATTGTACTACATTATTGTCAAACACAGTCTACATACATATACTTGGTCATGTATTATTATTATTATTAATAAGGTACACTCTTCATATAGAGATTGTTAATAAAATATTATTATATAAGATATTTATACAAGTTCTTTGTTAAAAGACTTGTTGTCCAAAGATTGAGACAAGGTGGAATACATATGAAAGTTCTTTATAAAAAAGACTTGTGCCCACAGTGTGTGGTATATAAAGGTATTATTTTCCACAGGTACTTAAGTGATTATTTGTTATATTATAAACAAGATAACCATACAAGGTCTTTGACTAAGACTAAGAGAGTGAAATAAAGTGAAGTAAGTATACAAGTCTATAGTACAGACTTGTCTCCCATTGAAGTGGGATAAGGTAATTTGTTTAATTTTTCAGGTTTCTGATCTCATTAGACAGAATGTCTAATTTGGATTTCTTCATCCAGCAAGGGTTAACCCTTGGTAAGTCTGGTAAAGAATTGGAAGAATATTCATCTGCTCAATTCGCCATTGCATTAAAGTCAGAAGAAAAGAAACCCAAAAAAAAAATTAAATTGAAAGCAGAAGCTGAACTAAAGAAGCTAGAAGCTGAGAATAGAAGATTAGAACTTGAAGAAAAAAGGTATCAAAGAGAGGCTGAGGAGAGAAAAGCTCAAGCTGCTGCTGAGGAGAGAAAAGCTGCTGCTGAGGAGAGAAAAGCTCAAGCTGCTGCTGAGGAGAGAAAAGCTGCTGCTGAGGAGAGAAAAGCTCAAGCTGCTGCTGAGGAGAGAAAAGCTCAAGCTGCTGCTGAGGAGAGAAAATTCCAGATGGAAATGGAGGAGAGAAACTTCAAGCTGCTGCTGAGGAGAAAAAACTCTAACTTCAAGCTGCTGCTGAGGAGAAAAACTCCAACTTCAAGCTGCTGCTGAGGAAAGAAAACTTCAGGCTGAGGCTGAAAATAGAAAAATGGAACACGAGGAAAGACTCGCAACTTTGGAGTTAGAGAAATTGAAATTGGCGAGTCCGGGTGCTCATCAAACAACATCGAGTACGACAAAGGAGTTTGTTAGTAGGATTAAATTACCTCATTTCAATCCTTTAAAGGATGACATAGCGGATTATCTAGATAGATTCCAATTTTTATGCGATGCGCATAAGGTAAAAAAGGAAAAATATGTTGAACAACTGATGGAATTTTTTACAGGTGACACAGTGACTACTCTTATGACAATAGACGAACATGACAGGACTAATTATGATGTTGTCAGAGCAGCATTGGTAAAAAAATATCAGCTAAAAGAAGAAGATTATCGTCTTCGTTTTAGGACAATGTTGCCAGAAAATGGAGTAGATTTCTCTGATTTTTTTTCAAAAATACGTCGTACATTTACACGATGGGTTGAGTTGTCTCAGACTGAGAAAACATATGAAGGCCTAATGGACTTATTACTTCGAGATAAGGTTTTGTCATCTGTTAATAATTCTTTCCTTGCATTTCTTCATGAGCATAAACCCAAAAACTTAAAAGACATGGAGGAATACTGTTGCCAGTACGCCACCGCGCACCCCCATGATACAGTTAGCAATTCTAAAGTGAAAGAAGGGTTGCCAGTTGCTTCGGCAGCACCATATGGCTCTAACTTCAATAAGAAATTTCAGGGTGCTCAACAAAACTGGAATAGGAAAAGTAATCAAAATTACACTCACAAGCAGAGTAATCCAACATATGAAGGTTCTTCTTCTAAGAACTGGAGACGAGATGGTAGTTTTCGTAATTTTGGTGGTAATAATTTTAGACACTGTCGCAAAGGTTATCACAATAAAAACTATCCGAGCTTTTCTTCTCGGGATAACCATTCTCGACGTCAAGAATATGACGATGGTGAATATACTAACCGGGATTCAAACCGGAATGATAATTACAATAGACAATATGATAACAATTACAGGGGAAATGATAATCGTGGTAGACCTAGATATAACAAAAGAAAAGCTTTCCAACAGGCAAACTCTGCACAACAAGAGTTTAATGGACCTTGTAATCAAGGAAATGATAGTGGGAACTCTAATGCTGTCACTGGGTGTGCTTTTGATTTTGGGAGAGCAACTGAATGCCCCCAATGCTTAACATTGTTCGACTCATCGACTATATCTACCCTACGTTGTGGTCACTCTCTTCCTGCTCTACCTGCTACAGTTGCGCATGATGGAAGAGGATCTCTCATCTTGCATAAAGGTCTAATAAATGATAGTATAGTCTCAGTGCTCTTCGATTCGAGATCTACTACCGTCGGGGTTAGGCAGTCTCTGATAGATCCTTGCTGTGCCACTGGAAAAGCGATCAAATGTGTTACATTTGGTGGTACTATGGACAGTTATCCTACTGCTATTATTAGAATTGACACTCCCTTCTTTACAGGAGATGTCCATGCGTGTCTTCTTCCTAATCCTATTGCGGATCTTATAATCGGTCGTATTCATGGGGTTAAGGAATGCACCCCGCAACAAATTTCTATTTGGGAGGAACAAAACATCCATGCACTTAATGCTCATGGTAACACTAAGCAATATGTGAACAAATCTTTTCGTGGAAAATATACTTTCCCACGGAATAACAATACTGCCTCTAATGGGAGTTGGCGTCAGGCCAACAAAGGTAAATCAAGTTTGGATCACGGTGAGGACTTTCATAAGTGTCATGTTAAGATTCCTCAGGGAAACCGTGCATCGAATTCCCAGATTTCTGATAAGTGGGTAAAAGAAAACAAAACTGTTAATACCCATCGTACTCAGCGCAGTCAGTACGATGTACCTGTTAAGCATATTGCTACAGGGAAAAAATAAAAGCAACTTTACTAAGAGGAATAACCGTGATTGTGGACATTACCAAACACGTCCATCGCGTGATGGTTCTTCTTCAAAGAACTGGAGGCAATTTAATTGTCCTCAACATGTTGATCCCAGTAACTATAGGAACTTTAATAAAAGTTGCCAACCTGATAATAGTTTTTCTTGGAAACAACAAAATCCACGTATGTCTTACTTCCCTCAAGAGAGAACAGACTTCTCATTTCATGGAAAGGTCCATACACTATAGTCTCGAAAATTTCCGATGTCGACTATATTTTCGATGTGGATGGAAAGCATAAAACCTTTCATATAAATATGCTAACAGAGTTTATTGAACGTCCAGACTATTTGCAGCCTATTTTCCAGGCGACGGACGACTCTCCAGTCCAACATGGTCACATCTCATCCCTGTCCGTTATACAGGATGAGGAAACTATTTTTTCTGACGTTAACTTACCTCTTCCTGCGATTCCACTTAATTCTACGGAATCATGGAAAGACGTTACCGTTTCTTCGAATTTGTCTTTTGAGGAACAGCGTCAAGTATCTTCTACGCTACAATCATTTCAGGATGTCCTTACCTACATTCCTGGACACACACGTGTCATTGAACATGACATCATACTTACTGATCGTAATCCGATCAGAGTAAGACCATACCCTATACCTATTCATTTTCAAGCACAAGTCGAGAAAGAATTGGATGAAATGATTCAACTGCAAATAATTGAACCATCCACTTCAGCTTATTCTTAGTCGATAGTTATTGTTCGAAAGAAAGACAATAACATACGTCTTTGCGTTGACTATTGCAAATTAAATCAAGTTACGAAGTTCGATGCTGAACCTATGCCTTTATTAGTTGATCTACTTATTAGACTTTCTAAAGCTAGATTCTTTACTAAACTAGACTTGTCGAAAGGTTACTGGCAAGTCCCTCTGACGGAACATGCCAAACCTCTGACTGCTTTTTCGACACCTAGGGGTCTGTTTCAATGGAATGTTATGCCTTTCGGGCTTATGAACGCCCCAGCGACTTTCGTGCGCATGATGCGACGAATTCTATCAGATCGTGCAGATGTCATCGCATATTTAGACGACATCTGTCTTTTCAGCGATACTTGGGAAGAACACTATTTGGGTCTAAAGGAATTGCTATCTACTTTACGTGAGCATAGTTTGACTGCAAAACCCTCTAAAGCATTTGTTGGGTTTAGTGAAATCTCTTTCCTAGGTCATCGGGTTGGTCATGGTCTGTTGAAGACAGAGGACCAAAACATTTCGAAGATATTGAATATCTCGGTTCCGAAGACAAAAAAGGAAGTGCGTAGTCTCTTGGGATTAATACAATTCTATGGAAGATTCATTGAGAATCTGTCCTCCATTATGGCACCACTTTCATCGTTATTGAAAAAAAAGGTTCTCCTAATATGGTGCGTTGGTCCCAAGAATGCCAATCTTCATTGGATCAGGTTAAGAATTTGTTCTCATCTCATCCTATCTTAAGACTACCAACGATTGATAAGACTTTTGTTCTTCGTAGTGATGCCTCTTCCACTGGGATTGGAGCGGCACTAATGCAGGAGTATTCAGGAACTCTGCATCCTGTAATGTATATCTCTAGGAAGCTGAATGCGGCAGAAAGGAATTACTCGGTTTTAGACCGTGAATTGTTGGCTATGGTTTGGTCCATTCTTAAGCTACAAAGGTTCCTTCTGGGCGCGCATTTCTTTATGGAAACCGACCAAAAAGCTCTTACGGCTATGCAAAGTAAGGATTTGAAGAGCTCCAGATCTACTCGTTATGCTATTGCTCTTCAGCCTTTCCATTTCACGGTGCGAGCTATCCGTGGTTCGGATAATGTGATGGCGGACATATTGTCTAGATGCCCACATGATTCCAATTAAATCTTGTGTCCTAGTTTTCCTGATACACTTTCAGACTTAGGTCTGTCCTTAATATCCTAATATATTGTAATACAAATGTATTTGGATAATGTATAAAGAATTTAACAAATTAGATTTTGTCCATCCATTAGTGATATGTTGCTAATAAAGCATTGTAATTGATGATATTTGTATATTGCTATAGTTATAGTATTTAATGATGTTTGATATGTGTCTTGGTATTGCCAGCAACTTAGGTTTCTTTAATGATACCTCCTGAATTTGTTTTGCTTTGAGAAATATTTTCTCTTATGTTGGGAGATGATTTGTATCCTCTTCAGACGCTTTATTTGTGCGTCCATTGTACCTGATATTAGGTTCATTCTTTCATGAGCGCATAATTGATGCTTGGGCTGTCTTGCTCATAGATATATTTAAAAAAAATGTATCATTTTTTTACAGGGGGGTGTAGTAATATGTTGCTGTCATTTTCGACGGAGTCATATGTCAAGTTATTTGTCGTATGATTTTTTCCCTAGTCTAAGGTGAATAGTTGTGTCTTTACCTTGCGATGTCAGGTTGATTAGGGGTTGTCTTCCTTGTTTGTTCATTCATTGTGGTTGACCTGTATGAAGATAGGGTCAAAGGTAAACAGTTCGGGCGTATGCCCATGCGCATGTTTTTTAAGCGCCAAGTTGAGTTACTTTCGTCAGGCCGGGATGTAAGCTGGCTTCTGAGGGACATGAGGTCCATTGTGTTTTCGGGGAGAAATCTTCGAAGTGACTGCGTTGGCAGGTCTCCCCAGTGAATCTCTGTGCGTCGGAATGACGACAGAGTTACTTATTATGTTCTGAGGATTCGGTTCCAGGTAATACCGACTTTTCCCATTATTACGCTTTCGGTGGCAGAACATGTTAGAAGATTACCTAGTCTGTGAACTACAGCTCACCGGTCCTACATTTCAGAACTGTTATATTTGTGTGCTCAAGGTAGCCATCCAAGACTATTAGTCTTTATATTATCCAGAAGTCCAGTGACGAAGATATATTGTGGGAACCGCAGATTGGCGGTATTTATGTCTACATAAGCATTACTGCAGGGTTGATGTTAACCTGCTCAGAAGAAGTACACAGATGACGTCATAACGAGGCCTATGTTAAGGCTAATATAATACAGCCTGATAATGTGCAATTGGCGGGGAGTGCCAAGTTGTACCTGTATGTCAAAGTGATTAAGGTATCTGACGCGTTTAGTCAGAGATACCAAAGCGGCATTATGAACTGTCATTATTGAAGAACATTGCTATTGACCATGCACGAATATTCAAATGTTTACCAGCCTTTTTGAATGCCTGATGTATACCTAACGATTTCCGGTCAGCATGACCTTGTTTACACTGACTGTTCCTGTTGATGCTATGTGTGTTACCATCAATAAATGTTTTGAAACGTGCCAGCAGTCTTCAAGCATCCTTGACTACTGCATGTGAGTGTATGGGTTGCATTACACATCATATACGAGCCTAAACACATTCGCGCCTTCATTTGCACCCACACTCAGCTCATCATTACAAGTACTACACATCTTAACAACATGGATACTGTCTTGTGCAAGTGAACCCCTTTACAGAAGAAAAAGACAGTTACAGTTATAAGCCTTTATCTATGACTGTAGTGGATTTTGATGGTATTGTATGGTTGATGTTACCTAGTGTGATGTATGAGGTCAGCTGTGAAGGCTCCTGAGATAAATGTAGATGTGAATTACAGAAGGCCCTTCTTACTACCACTTACGACCTCACACATATCTTTTTTACTAATGAATGTAGCTACGTTAAAAGTCTAGGGTACTGATATGTAATGTGTTGTGGTAGATTACATACACACACACACACACAGATAATCAATAAGTCTAATAATATTAATAAAATTTATAACACACTGAACTAACTCAGGCTGTTTTAGTTTTAAAATTCAAATCTTTTGATAAATTTATTTGTTCTGAACCAAATGTTTAGTTGGTCAGAACATAAGAAATATTATGGAGTTATAAATGAAATGCATAATTGTATGACATGATAAAATGGAAAATGTGTACCTAATTATTTCAAATGACTGGTTAATATTAATTATATTAAGATAGTCCCAGGAGAACTTATTACGAGATATGCTGTTGGGGTGGTGTCATCACACCCCACTCTGTGACTACAAAACATGGTCCATTTACTGATGGGAAAGGAATACAATGTTTTATTTCCCAAAAAGTGGTATGTTTCTAGTTGATGGTAATATAGTTGGTGAGTTAGTTAGTAATTTAGTTGGTGAATGTCCAGCAGGCCAGACGCTCACGTATCTTGACTGCGTAGTTCTGGTACTGGAATCTGGTGGCCCACTCCTCTCCAAATCTGGAGTATAACGTTAGACTTCACTGNCACCAATCTTANTNTGNANAGGCNCACTCTTNTGNAGTNTTATAACAGCATTTGACACCACTTCGTGCAAAATAGAAACTCACAATTCTGAAACAAAAAGTATTGGGTCATGTGTCAGAACTCTACCTCTCCTGAGCCACTTCTGCACACACACGACACCACAACACCACACAGAATGGGTCAGATCTCTCTGACCACACAGCACATCTTACCTAGTTGTTTTCACATAGTACTAGTTCCCCAGACTACATTGCATCTGAGATATGTTCGATAGCTTCCTGCTATTGAATAAGATAGGTGATATGTTCCACTGATTCAATACTCGAATCCTTTTTCCTAGTTTTTATTTAGGCGTTTCCTATATATTTTCTTTGTATGTATGTTCTCTAGACCCTGAACTTGGGCTGGGACCCTAGAGCGAACACTTACTTGTCGTAATCATTTTTTATGTTATGGCAGTATCAATCACTCGAATTATTAAAATAATACAAAATAAATACTGTTCATTCTTACCAGAATTCAGAATTGAGAACACCAGTTAAATTTGCTAGCAAAACTCAGCTGGATGCTGCTGGCTGTATGATGGGCGTCCAACTATATTTGTATTCTTCTGGAATTAACACCACTATTAATTTAAACTGCGTCTCTGAACAGACTTATGTCAAATGGCAAAATTTCACATCTCTGTCCTGCTACTATAAAATGCGTTGACCCAATCGCCGACTTCCCCCCCTAACTTTCAAATTACAAACCAAAAGTCACATTCAGTCTCAGATCTCAGTCAAGTATGTATTTACGGTCTGTTAGTCCGTCTGTCTCTACTTGTTTTTTCATAAAAAACCACGCTTGGTTCTTTATCAATGCATTTCTCACACGAGTCTGCATCCACTAAGTTATTTTTAGCTACAATTCTCCACCATTTCCCCCTCTCTTTAATTACAGCTCGATTTTTTACGTTTGCATGCTCAAGGCCAAAATTTTTGAAACTTTAGTGACCATTGTTTAAACAGTGCAGTCGCTCGTTGATATGAACAATACAGTCTTTTGTCAATATCTTCCCTTATTATTATTCGTCTGTATAAATGAAAGCATATTATTTTCTGCCACAAGATGGGCTATCAACTAGCTAGGTTTTATTTTCATAATTAGCTATTATTAAGAAAAAAAATCATATTTTTTTCTCAAGTTTAGTTTTTGAAATTTGTTCGAGACCTTCTCTCATGTGTTTTTGCCGCGGCATTCAAATAAAGACCAAGTATCGAAAAAACGTCCAAGAACTGACTGTCTCGAATAAGAGCTAAGGTCTTTTCTTGTCCATTTCCTTACTTTGTGTCAACTAGGGACGAGAATTTTTTTCCTTTCACCCCCAACTGCGTCTTTTTGCCGTTCGAACTCCTAACACGTGTTCAGTCATATCGTTCCTTTTTTGATCTCCGTTTCATTCCCCCCCCACTCCCCCGTCTTACAAAGGGTAAACGTTTCCTTGTCTGCACGTTACTAACTAGATAATTTGAATTTGGTGGCTGGCAGTGAAATGCTGGGCATGGGGCTGTCGAGCATGTCTCCTAGTATCTTACGCATTATTTTTATAACCTACATTTCTATCGTTAATTTTGGAGATATTTTTCTAACGTTGTAATCATGGTAAATTCATACACATCTCCCCACTGTGAGAACATGCACTTACGGCAAGTTCCAAAACTCAGTGAAACATACACATATATAAAATCTCTCCTCTCGCCTGCCACTACTCTAATTTTTATCACAGTTGTGCCTACTGATTAAATCTGCACCTACATTCAATGACCCTGGTATGTATTCGATCAAGCAAACTGATAAGGTTGCAGTAATAAAAGACCCATTCTCAACAATCTTGCGTAGTTTTCATGCTTATCCTGAGTTTAAGAATACCAGGGGCTGATGATCCGTCTGGACCACAAAAGTCTACCATAACAGATAGATTTGAAACTTTTTATTGCCCAGATTAACGCTAAACATTCCTTTTTTTCGCACTAGTGTAAGAATATCCTTGTTCCGCATTTATTCAATTTGCGGCCTTGCATAAGCGACTGGGTTCAGTTTTCCCATTCGGTGAAGATGACCTCTGCAAAAGGCCGCCCGAGGCCTACATTACTTGCATCTGTTTTCACACGCACAAAGTCTGTGTCAAATCAGGCAGTTTGAGAATAGGCTTGCTAGTGAGTTTTTCCTTTAACTCTTGGAACGCTAGTTCACATTGTGCAGTCCAAATAATTTTATCTGGAAGTCCCTTGCGAGTCAGATCAGTCAGAGGAGCACACATAGAGTTAAAATTTTTGATATATTTTTGATAAAATCCGCATAACGACACGAATGATCGCACGTCCTTTTTTGTTTGTGGTCTAGGTGCTCTCTGCAGTTTTCCCCAAGTTCTTGGGGTCAGGGGTCATGTTACCATGATATACAGTGTGTCCCTAGAATTCCAACTCTTTGCATCCAATACAACATTTTGTTGGCCTAGGAGTTAAGTTGGCCTCCGAAGCCTATCAATAACATTTCCTGAGCTTCAATGTGTTTCTTCAAATGTCTCTGTGGCGACGAGAATATCATCCATGAAATTCGTGATACATGGGTTATTCAGGGGATCCAACAATTTGCGCATCATCCTTGAAAATACACTCGGAGCATTTTTCAGTCCGAATGGTAGCATGTTGAATTCATAATGTCCATCCGAAGTGCTAAAAGCCAAATAAGGTCTCACTTCAGGCTTCACTGGGATCTGGTAATAGCCTTTACTAAGATCCACCTTTGAAAAGTATTTTGCCTTGTTCAGTCTGGCAAATAACTGTTTTGTGTCTGGTAATGGATCCACTTGTCCTTCTGTGACAGCATTCAGTTTCCTGTAATCTATGCACAGTCTGTGTTCCTCAGACGGTTTCCTCAACAAAACGACACTAGAACTAAAAGATGATTCACTGTGCGAAATAATCCCCTCCTTCAACAAATAATCTATTTCTTCCTTCAATGCCTTCTCCTTCGCGAACGGAATAGAATAGGCTCTCATACAGATTGGGTTTGAGTCTACCAGTTTCATGTCATACTGTAGCAAATTTGTATGGCCTGGTTTATCTGTTAATACATCTGTATGTTCCTCCAGAACCTGTTGAACTCTCTCCCTCTGGTTTTTAGTCAGGTGCTTACTGACTTTTACCTGTGGTGCTGTTTCACAAGGATGTAATGGGTATTCATGTGAGGTGAGTGGTTCTTTTTGCATCTGGGTTGCAATAGCTAAGGTCAATAAGGGGGTGCTTTCCTGGAGTGGTCTGTCCAGATACTTCTTTAACAGGTTTACATGATAAACTTTCTCCTTCCCCTTTTTGTCAATTTTATAGTTTGTTCTAGACACCTTCTCTAGAACCGTATTTATGGACTTGCATGCCAACCAATTTGTAATTTATTCTGGCTTCCGGGTATGTAGAAGCAGAAACACCTTCTTTCGAACTGCTAGATTCCTGTCCTTTGCCTTCCTATCTAAAATATGCTGCTTGCATGTCTATCTTCCTGCTTGCTTTCAAATTATCATTTGCCGTTTCCATCCAGGCTTTAGACGAGTGGTCAGTTTTCGTTCACATATTGATAAAATGAGTTGGTACAGTTCTTCTGCCTTCTCAATCTGTCAGGTCCTTAATAACGCTTTAATGG
>JAMPIV010022143.1:0-101724 GCA_024509875.1 Oreohelix idahoensis | reverse complement strand
TTTTTTCGATTCGTACAGAAGGTCAGAGATAATCCTGTTCCTTTTTTAGTACTTTCTTAGGTCTTAAAATGTCGATACAACCCAGTTCGAATGGTGTTCCCTCATATTGGCATTTCACCCAAGAGTCTGGGGTGCCGCTTTGCTTGGAGTGGCCTCAGTTGGCACGGGGCCACTAGGATTTGACATAGTATGATAATATCGTTTTATCCTGGCCACCAAGAATGAGTGTTTATCCGTTGGTTTGTGGCGTTCTGTCCCATATGTCCCGAATAAAGGGAAAAGAGTGCCCCAATTCTAGTATTTGGCATTTTCTGTACTGCTTTCGGTACTAGGAAGCTGGTTTGTTAACCTTGGTCAGGCTTGCCCGTTCTGCGATAAAATACGTCCATCCTTAGTAAAAATATGTCCCCGTGTTGTCTAGGGTTCCTTTAGCCATGGGCAGTTTCCTAAAGCAGGGTGCCAAAAGTAAGGTCCTTTTGTTGCCGCTTCTTTAAGTTCTCAGAGGTAACACAATTAGGCGCAGGCTCCCGTTCCTTCATGGTTTGCCATCCTTGTAAGTAAGGCTGCCCCATAAAAAAAACAATCGGCTCTTACGGATTTCCAATACAAACACGGTATCACTCGCCAAGTCAATGACCTGGGTAGATGGGGATCAACCTTAACAGCCCGCTTTGAATCACACCTCTGACAAAAATCAGAGTGGATCTCCACCAAAGCAATGGGAAGCGCTGTAGGTGCAATGACTCTTACCGAACTCCACCAAGTTGGGACGGACGTCTCCGTGTCTTCTAGACCGGGTTTAAACCAGGTTTCTGGCAACAATGCAATCAAAACGAAAGCCCCGTGTCCAGATAAACAAGAAGTTTGAGAACACTTTCAATGATAACTAGTACCTCGCGTGTTGAGGGTGCTAGCCCACAAACAGGTTGAGAATCAACTTTTAATAATTCCGCCCTTGCGAGACTTTTAGGGTAAGCATCCGATGCGATTAGGCTCGGTGTGCTCACTCTGAATCATTGTGTCCCGTGTCTCAGGAGTTCTTCCTTTCTGCCACCCTTGTTCCTTTTTCTGGACTGCCGCTGCCATGTAAGGGCGGTTCGGGTTGGATTCAGAATGTTTACTATGGTTGACTGGCTTGGTACTTGGTTTATGGGTAAGAACTTAGATTTTTTCAGGAGGGGGTGTTTTTGAGAGTCCAGCTTTCTCTGTTGTTATTCAGATTAGATGAGCATGAGAAGATTGGCTCTAGATTTGTTTTTTCCGAAAATGCTCTCTGTCGGAGTTTACGTTTTGTGGCCGTGTAGTTTCAGCCAGCGCATTGTGATATCGCTCGAGACTTTTCTAAGTATGTCTTCCGAGCTTTTTCTTTTCTGCCCCTGCTCTCAGCTAGAAATCTAACGGTATCGGGAGTCAGCCTGACAAAGTGTTCTTTATTTGTTCTGTTAAAACAAATTCCTACCAGACTTCATAGGTAGAGGGAAGCTGCGAGAGCTCAAGGCACTTTGTGTCAAATATCCCTTGCAAGCGAGATGAGAACTGCTGGAAATGATTCAGAGCTCTCCTTCCTGCTGTTGCGAAAACAGTTGCAAAAATTTGCGAGCATTCATTTCGAAGCGCTCCAGTAACGCTTTCTTCAACACATCATAGTTGTCTTGTTGGCGGGGCTCTCCAGTTTGGCGTAAACATCATACGCAGAACTTTTTAAAGCCTGGGAAAGCTTCACCAACGCTATGTACCAACGCGACCTCTCTAAACCCGTTTACAGAGTTGCAAATTTTCTCAAATTTTTCTAGATATGTGGTCAATCTTCTCATTTGGACAAGGGAAAGATTCTAGCGCAAAAAGACATAGCAGTGAGGTGAGTAGATTGAGTGCTAAGATTAGGATCAGTTAAGGAAGAACTAATGAAAGAAGAGGAGAAGACTCTCCATTGCTGGAGGTAGAGGCAAGCACCACGACTTTGGGAATTCTAGAGTTTTAGAGCTAACTCATGCTGTCTCTGTTTCTCTTTTTCCTCAAGCTGTCTCTCCTTCTCTCTTATCCTCATTGCTGTCTCTCCTTCTCTACTTTCCTCCTGTTGTCTCCCCTCCTTCTCTCTTTCGTTCGCTCTACGAATTTCCATTTCTTCCTCAATTTTCTTCTGCTGTAATGCGACGGTCTGCTTCTTTTTTCCTCTTTAGCTTTCAGCTGCTTTCCACTCCTGCGTCATATCTCTAAAGTTCGTCTCTGACAAAAGCTTTCCGCTTCTTCTCCTTCCTGTCCTCCTCTCTCGCTTCGTCTCTGAGGATGTTGTCTAAGCTTTGCCCTTTCTGCCATAATAAGTCATGAGGATGAGACTTAGTCCAGAAAGAAATCAGTAAAAGATATACGCTGGTTCCTTACCACTTAGGAGAAAAATACCAAAACAATTAGATGATATACTTATAACCTGGGATACCTCCTCCAAAAATTATAGTGTCTAACTATCGCTGCTATTAATCGGCAATTAAAGCACCTAATGCAGACGACTACGCGGGGGGGGGGGGGGGGGGGGGGACAAATTAAATGGTAGTTAAGATTACTCACTGAAAAAATAAGTTGCTACAGTGTGAAATCAAAATAATTTATTGCAAAAATTTAAAAAGAAAATAAAATACCCTTAATTTTTAAATCCACTATCAAGTTCACCCCCCTGAAGACAGTTAGGGTAAAAGGAGGCAAATTTACAGGACGTAATTGTCTGAACGCACTCCTTAGCTTAGCTCAAACACCTACTTCTTCAGAACCCTGTGAATGTTATACACTCACAAAACTTTACCAGCGTTTAGTATTACAAAATCAGTAATTAACATATATTCCGACAAAATCAACCTGTAAACCAATAGTGTATAATGCTCAATACATGCTGTGGAAAAAACAATTATTAGCCGTCCCCCCGTGTGTCAAGGATTGCCCATAAAACAGATCGATATGTCTAGGGGATAGTTATTTTTTTTTTAAAGAGTTACAAAACTCACAAGACATCACACTCTTACTTCTATATCAGAATAAAGAAAATTATTAATCCTGCAAACGAGCGTGATATTCGTATTTGTTTTTTACTCAGGAATCTAGAGTTCAATTCCGGAAAAAAACGAGCCACCATTCTGTCGTAGATTTTTCGATAGGGGATATTAAGACTTGGGTTGGTCCCTTCTGAATAGATTAGACTTCAGTGTTAGTACAACACAAATGAGAAGTAGTAATAGCAATAGATTTCCACGAGTGAGATGGTAGCATGTGCGTTAAGAGGAACTGTCTCTGGGACGATCGAGAAATCTTCTCTCTCTCACCCCATATCTTCTACGACAAGCTTTCGAGAGTCAGACAGTCTAAACACACACCACTTATATATAATATATATATATATATTATATATATATATAATATATATATCCACTCACGTGCACGCACATACAAGACGACAGTTTATACGTACAGACTTTAGGTTTAAACTATAACAAATGATTATATAAATATTCTAGAAACGAGCTGTTTTACCAACACGCTGATTAATTTCAAGATGTCGTGGAATATTCTAAAAATCCACATATATAAATTAATAAGGTAATTGTAAAGCTTTAACAAATTAATTCTAATAAAGATAAGTATTATTACCCGCTTTCTTCAATGAAACGTGTACTAAACTTGAGATACGCAAGCTGAAACAATGACCAAAATTTTAATATTTCATTCATTCCATTTTATACACGGCGTACCTAAAGACAGATAGAGCAGGATAGGGAGAAGGGAGAGGCAGAAAGCCGAACGCATGCAAAATTAAACACGCGTTTCGCTATTAATGCCACCCCAACAAGCGTAACGCGATACACAATTACTACTATCACGCGTGTAAGGCCACATGCACTAACTTTTTCGGACGGACAGTGATAAAAAACACTAACCTTCCCAGAGTTAGGTTTTTAAATCCTGAAAAACGCTTATTAGAAAAGATAACATTAGATGGGTTTACGTTTGAAAACATTACAGCACCCAGACAGCACATCTTCGAAACAGGAGGTAGAAGAAATTGCATATTTTGAACGCAGCCACTTAGCTCTTTTAAATTTGTATATTTGGGTTCCTTAGGGCTTGCTGACAAAGAATATGTAAAACGTTACGCAAATAGTCTAGGAATTAACAAGTTATAACCAAAATAAAATAGTGGGGATGCCTGACAGCATGAAATCATTTCTGCTCATAAAATTTTTTTATAACGTGTTTGAAAAAACCTTACGTACGGAAATAGCCTACCATGTAAACTCCAAATTGATTGGAGCGCAACAAATATAAGACTAAACACGATTGGTCGGACTATAAATACTATCTTTGGTTGTTAGGGGAGACGTAGGAAGGTAAAATTTTTTTCAAACACTTGTCGAAACGTGGCTCCATTGGCCAGACTCGCTGATATAATCACTTAGGAGCGTTAGTTCGA
The DNA here is from genome assembly GCA_024509875.1 of Oreohelix idahoensis. NCBI lineage: Eukaryota > Metazoa > Mollusca > Gastropoda > Stylommatophora > Oreohelicidae > Oreohelix > Oreohelix idahoensis. The sequence continues at coordinate 97,268 of JAMPIV010022143.1, read as the reverse complement.
GACCACTAGTTCAAATAAGCTTGATAAAGCAACAGTGCGTTGAAGCCAGCTCATATTTTTGCTAAATAAAAGCCTGGAACATAAGCAGATGGGAATTTGTGCCAGTATTGTGCCAGAATTCATTGCTAGTCAACGTATCTGTGTTTATTCCATGAATTGTGGTAAGCTTGAAACATTCAGTATCTTTTAATGAAAATTGAATGTGAATTGTTAATTTATGCCTGTATATATGTGTAGTTCAGTAGCAAACATGATGTAAAGCCTATAATGCTCCAGCCTGAACAGAAGGTGTCGGAGGAAAGTAAAACGGCATGGAATGGCCAAACAGTACACTGACACCTAGATGATTGACTAGAAAGAAATAATGCTGGAAGTGCAGAGGCGTAGTAACCATTAAGGAGGTTAATACTGGTATAAAGTATTTCAGATGAAGCTGACAGTTGGCCTAACGCTCTGAACTCAATGTTTGTGATGTATTGTGCTCAGTGTAGAACTAGAGTATCAATTAGTTATGAAGTAGAAGGTACATCCTTCTTGTTTTCAGGGACCGTGGTCTTGATGGTATTGAGCAGCACCTGGTCAGAGCTTTGCTGAATCCAGAGTCGGACAGCATACTCCTTGGTCCATTTAGCTATCAGTGAGGTGTCTCCAGAGCACAGGGGAGAAATCGAGCAGAGGAGTCTTTTCCTGCCGCCATCACGCAAGATAAGCTGATGTGGCCAGCTGAGCTCAAAATTATGTACCCCCATCTTAAAATAACATTGTAACATAAACTTAAGAGGGGAAGTAAATTTTTTTAATATCAGGAACTGAGAACATCTCCAATACTAGTTCCAATAAAGACAAACTATTGAAGTCATGATGACAAATACCAACAGAGCTTGAACAAAACAAACCCAGTATTACCTCATATTACTACTACACAACTGACACACATAGGATACTTTTAATAATATATGTCACTACAATATTCATATTGATAAATTCTGTACATATAACTTGTAATTAAAATTGATTGTGATTCCTGGTTCCCTTTGTATTTGAATCAGGACACATATTCATTTATGACAGCAATGAATACATATTGTTATTTGAAAAGTTATCAGTGACTCCTTTAAGATATCCTTGTAGAGTGTTTTATGTATGTGAGTGTCACAGTGTTGTCAAGTGTGGTGGAATAAATTAAATTGTTTATCTGTCTGTTGTTGTTATGACTTACACTTCATCATACACATACCCTAGACATACAACGTAGTCATCACACTATTCCAGAATAATTCTGACTGAGATATATATATATATGTGGCAGCAAGTAAGGTTATCTATAATACACTACTCTTATTAGATATAGATACCTTCACAGCTGATCTCAGTCAGTACACTAAGTCCCCTATAAATATTTATAACATCCCACTTCACCACATATATTGGGGTCTCGCTCTTGGGATTTTGAATCTTTCCCTATTAAAAATATTGGGGGTAATTCACTTCAGGGAATATAAGAATTAAAAGGTATCCTTGGGTGGAATTAAATAAGGTTGAGCTCACGGTGCCTGTGTTGTCCATTAGATATATATTTAGAGATTGAATTGTTGGTTAGACATTGTATAAATTTACCTGATAGACAATGGCGGACCTGGCCAAATTTCGATCTGCTGCTGTTCAGACTGCAAAAGAGTTAGGATTAGATGGGCAAGTTATGGTTGCCTATGTCACTACGGAATGTGACAAATTTATTGAACGCGAAGAAAGAAGGTTTGAAGCCGAAAGAAAGTTAGAGGCTGAAAGGGAAATTAAGAAGTTACAATTTGAGGCTGAGGCTAAGAGAAGCAGAAGAAAGAAGATTGACTGCAGAAAGGGAAGAGAAGAAATTAGCTGCAGAAAGGGAAGAGAAGAAATTAGCTGCAGAAAGGGAAGAGAAGAAATTAGCTGCAGAAAGGGAAGCAGAAGATAAAAGATTACAAAGGGAACATGAGTTACGACTAAGGGAGTTTGAGTTTCAAGGCCATGCTCCTGAAAATGGTGCCAGTCCCTTTGCCTCTGACGCCACTGCTAGCCAAGGAGCCTCAACCTCAGCTATGAATTTTCATTTAGATCATTTTGTTGAGAAAGACGATGATATAGAGAGCTACCTAAATAGGTATGAACTATTAGCTACCACGTATGGGTTAGAGAGAGAAAGGTGGAGCTTAAAGTTATCTCAAGGACTTCGTGGGGCAGCTTATGAAGTTTTTGCAAAAATGAGCAGAGGTGATCAGGAAAATTATGACATGCTAAAGCAGGCTCTTTTGTTAAGATATGAAAAGAATGCAGAATTCTATAGGAAAAAATTTAGGAATGCTAAACTACTGTCAGGTGAAACCTATCACCAGTTCTCTGCACGAATAGAGACATACTTGGAGAAATGGACTTCTCTGGGGAAAACCCAAGATCTTAAGGAAATGGTCCTTATAGAGCAATTAAGAGAGTCCATGGCTCCAGACCTGAGAAAGTTTCTCATGGAACAAGGTGCAGAGAGGCTGGGTGAGTTGTTAAATGTTGCTGAAAGGTATCAAGCAGCTCAAGCAGAGGTAACAGGTAATAAAAAGAAACAAGTGGATAACTTTAGGGCACCACAGAACTTTAATAAATTTGATCCTAGGGATCAAAACAAAGGTAAGCACCAATTTGATAGGCCACGGTATGAAAATAAAAATAAAATTCCCACAATTCGATGAAAGGAAATATGATGAAAGAAAATCTTTCAACCAAGGAAAAAGGTGGTGTAAAAATTGTAAGATGAACAATCATGACACTGACCATTGTAGAAGGAAACCTCCTCATTGTGCTGCTATGACATCGGGGGAAAAAGGAAAAGAAGGTCAAACCTGAAGAACTACAGGAACCATACCACCCCCCAGTGTGTGAAGATGTCATCTGTAATGGTGTCACTATAAGGTGTTTTTATGATACCGGTTTAGATTACGATTCCGTTGTGAGTTCTCACCTGGTGCAGGCCGATCAATACACCACAGAAACAGTGGAGATTCAAACTGCAACCAAGGATGTAGCTACCATGACACTTCCCGTCGCCCGAATAAAAGTGAAAACGCGATATGTGGAAGGAATCATAAAAGCAGCAGTGATAAATGAGCCAATCTACCCTCTAATATTGGGGTGTAGATATGTCTTCTTGGGGAATCCCAAGAGACCTGTGATATTGGCAACAGTGCAGACCAGATCATAGACAAAGAAGGAGGAGGATAATCCAATAAATACTCACCCAGATGAGATGAGGAAGGCACAGGCTGAGGACAAAACACTCAAGCCATGTTTCAAGAAGTTGCCCAAATCTCATACACCTCCAGGCAAGGGAGAGTTTTATATGAAGAACAAACTGATAATATAGGAAGGCTGGATCTGAATCCAATGGTCACGGACAGCTGGTCCTTCCCACTTCATATAGGACTAAAGTGTTGGAACTAGGGCATGCGATTCCCTTCAGTGGTCATATGGGAATCAGCGCAACAGGACAGCGAATAGCTTGTCACTATTTCTGGCCAGGAATAACTGAAGATATCAAACGATATGTAAAATCCTGTCCAGAGTGCCAACGAGTAGCACCTAAACATTGGACTGCACCAGCAACTCTGGGGGAAATGCCCATAGTGGGAACACCCTTTGAGAGAGTTGCCGTGGATCTTGTGGGACCTCTCACCCGAACCAAGAGAAGGAACAGCTACATTCTGACTCTGGTGGACACTTGTTCTATGTGGGGAGAGGCTGTAGCCCTGTCATCGATTGATTCTAAACATGTGGCAGAGGCATTGCTCACAATTTTCACAAGGTTAGGCTTTCCCAATCAAATCTTGACTGATAATGGCTCTCAGTTCAAGGGGAAACTAACTGAAGAAGTTTTCAGGATCTTCCAGGCCAAACACTTCCATTGTAGTGTGTATCATCCTCCAAGGGAACGGCCAAGTGGAAAGATTTAACGGCACATTGATGTCGATCCTGAGAAAGTTGGCACACGAAAAACCAGATACATGGGACCAGTACCTGCACGCCGCCCTCTTTGCTTATCGGGAGGTACCCCATAGTTCAACCGGTATGGCCCCGGCAACATTATTGTTTGGAAGGCCAATAAAAGGTCCACTCGAAGCTTTGTTAAGAACGTGGACTGATGAAAAGGCAGAGGAAAACATTACATCTTCATACCAATATGTGAATGAGCTGACCACTCGTTTAAAAACTGGCTGGAAACTTGCCAATGAAAATTTGAAACAAGCCAGGAAGAAACATGCTGCCTATTATAACAGGAAGGCGAAAGACAGAAATTTGGCTGTGGGAGAGAAAGTACTGCTTCTTTTGCCCGGGAGTCAGAATAAGTTACAAATTGGATGGCAGGGTCCATATACAGTTCTAGAGAAGGTGTCTAGAACAAATTATAAGATAGATAAGAAGGGGAAAGAAAAAATATATCATGTGAATCTCCTGAAGAAATATTTGGAAAGAGAACATCAGGAAGAGACACACTTGTTGACCTTGTCCATCGCCATGGAGATGAAAAAGGAACCACTTTCATCATTTGAATATCCATTACACCCCTGTGAGACAGCAGCACAGGTGAAAATCAGTACACATTTAACGAAAACCCAGAAAGAGAGAGTGCAACAGGTTCTAAATAATCATGCAGAGGTGTTAACAGACCGACCAGGGCATACAAACCTATTGGAATATGATATGAAACTGATAGACCCCACACCTGTCTGTATGAAACCATATTCGATTCCGTTTGCTAAGGAAAAAGCTTTGAAGGAAGAGATAGACTATCTATTGAAGGAAGGAATTATTTCACACAGTGAATCCTCATATAGTTCCGGTGTTGTACTCTTAAGGAAGCCCTCTGGAGAACATAGACTCTGTATAGATTACAGGAGACTGAATGCTATTACAGAAGGACAGGTGGATCCATTGCCGGATACAAATCAGCTGTTTGCCAGACCAAATAAAGCTAAATATTTCTCAAAAGTGGATCTGAGTAAAGGATACTATCAGATTCCAGTAAAGCCTGAGGTTAGACCATACCTAGCTTTTAGTACCTCAGAAGGACACTATGAGTTTAATAGATTGCCATTTGGATTGAAGAATGCGCCTAGTGTCTTCTCTAGAATGATGAGAAAATTATTGGACCCTCTGAATAATCCATGTATAACAAATTTCATGGATGATATCCTTCTTCTTCTTCTTCTTGCGATCGCATCTTTGATGATTACACCGTCAGACGAGTTCTCATGATGAATTCGACTGTTGTTTGAAGTTCCTCTTTAACTCCATATAGCTTTGAGTTTAGTGTTGAGTCATTGGGCCAGTATATCTTTCTTAACTGGTCATACAGAGGACAGTCCTGTAGAACATGCTCAGCTGTTTGTTCGTTTAATCCACATGTGCACAGTGGTGAAGCAGACAATCGTAGCTTGTGCATGTGTTTATTCAGTTTGTTATGCCCTGTCCTGAGTCGAAAAATAGTTATCTGTCCCTGCCGGTCGAGAGTGTGATAGTCGTCTTTGGGTTGGTTCTGTTCTCTTCTGATAGTCTGGATAGCTCTCTTTTTCTCAAAGTATGTGACTTCATTATCTTCTTGTTCATATTCTCCTCCCTTTTTTGCAAGTTTTTCTGCCTTTTCATTTCCGGGTACACCACAATGAGATGGTACCCACTGAAGTATGGTTCTCTTTTTGGCAGCTACCTTGTTTAGTTCATTTCTCAGATGCGGTAGTTTACCACCCTTGAGAGCTTGCAGGACAGACAGTGCATCTGTGAGGATGACTACCTGGGGGCAGTCAGAGTTGGTGTTATAAATCATATTTGCAGCTTGCTCTAGAGCTTGAACCTCAGCTGTATAGTTGGAACAGAATTTACCAGTGGGAATGTGCCTAGTCTCATAGTGGTTGTCAGGATATGAGATAACGATCCCGGCACCTCCATTCCTAACAGCATTAGTTGCTGATCCATCTGTATAGGCATGTATCCATGATTGATCGGGATAGCTTTCTTGGATCATACTCAATGTAGCAGTTCGTTTTTGCAGATCATTATCCTCACATCCACTTGTGAGACCACTGACTGATGTATTAATTTGGAGGGCACTGCTGGCCTGCTCCCATGGTACAGGGTATAGGGTGGGCTTCAGTGGTGTTGTCTTCATGGATAGGTCTTCTTGATGCTGTCTTATAAGTCTTTTCCCCCGATGCACAAAGCTGCTACGCTTTAGACGTCCCAATGCCAGATCATCTAGTCTTGCCTTCATGGGTGCATTGGCATACTGTTGTACTTTTCCATCTGGATCATGGTTTTTGTGTCTCTTCTATGGGACAATGTCTGTAATCCAGCAACCTTCTGCATCTCTGTTATTGGTGTTGTTTTCATGGCTCCTGTAATGAGCCTGAGAGCTTGATTTTGCACCTTGTCCAAAGACTGCAGATGTGAGTTAGCAGCTGATGACCATGCTGCTGAGCTAAACTCTAAGTGTGGTCTTATTACTCCATTATAAATCTTCTTTAGATTTCGTTCATTTGCTCCCCAGTTGGTACCTGCTAATTTTCTGAGTATGCCTAGTCGCCTTCGGGCCTTTCCTTCTGCATTTTCAATATGCTTATTCCATGTAAGCCTTTGGTCAAATGTCACCCCAAGATAGGTGGGGTAGCTTTCTTCCTTGATCACGGTTGTCCCTAGGTGTATGTTAGCTGATTTGTCCTTGGGGGCGAGGGAGAACAGTGTTGTGGAGGTTTTGTCTGTGTTTATTGTGATAAGCCATTTCTCTGCCCATGACACTAGCATGTCTGCTGCCCGCTGCATTCTATAATTTGCTGTGGTGACATTTTCATCAGCGCACCAGAGTACTAGGTCATCTGCATATAAGGCAGCTTTCACTCCTGCAGGGAGATCTTTCACCAGGTCATTGATGTAAACAAGGAAGAGTGTTGGGGAAATTACTCCTCCTTGAGGTACCCCCTGATGGAGCAACACTTTTCTGCTCTGCAGACCGTCAAGAGTGACTCTAGTTCTCCTGTTATGCAAGTATGACTGGATCCATTTCATCATGTTGCCTTGGATTCCACTTCTCCTAAGTTTTGCAATGAGGCCATCTTTCCACACCTTGTCAAAGGCCTGCTTGAAGTCGACCCAGATCGTTAGGACCTTTTTCTTCTCCTGGAAGGCATCTTCTATTGCTTGAGACAAGTAAGTAACTTGGTCTTCTATACTGTAGCATTCTCTAAATCCAGCTTGTTCCGGCACCAGGATCTGCTCAGACTCTAAATACCATTTCAATCTGTGGTTGACTATTCGCTCCATAGTCTTCCCAACACAGCTTGTGAGACTGATTGGCCGGTAACTTGCAGCCTCGGTCTTACATTTCCCTTTCTTTAGTATGGGTATTGTGATGGCTTCTCTCCATACTTGGGGTACCGTTCCTTTCAACCAGCTGTGGTTGAATATCTCAAGCAGTTTTGTCTTTGCTGCTGAGCTCAGATTTACTAGCATTTCGTTGCTGATTTTGTCTGGGCCGGGTGACTTTTGAAACTTAAGCTTGGAAATAGCCTTCTGTAGTTCTCCTAGTGTGATGGGTTCCCTCATTGGGGCAGGAGTATCTGTCTGTCCCATGGTTGCCAGTATTTCTTTTCTTATCTCTCTCTGATGATCTATGTTAATGGGTAAGTTGCTTTCTGAACTGTATCTTCTAGCAAACAAGTCTGCAGCTTGTTTTCCTCTGAAAAGTTTGCCACCTTCATCCAATGTGATAGTCTGCCTAGGTGAGGAACGCTCTTCATTTAGAGACTTGACTAATCTCCAAAGTTTCCTGCCGTCTTTCTCAAGGTTCAGCGATGCCGTTTTAGTTCTCCAGCTTTTCCGTTTTTCTTCTAGCTTTGTTCTCTGAAACTCTGCTACAGCCTTTTTCCATTTGTTGTGAGTTTCAAGTGAAGGCTGAGACTCTGCGTCCTTTCTAGCCCTGTCCATGGCTTCCTGACGTTCTTGGAGTGTGCTGGACCAGTATGGTATGTAGTTACGCCGGCATCCTTTGGGAATGGTTTCTTTTGCAGCTTGTAGTATGCATCTGTTGAAGTCTTTTACCACTTCATTAATGTCTCTGTTCTGTACCTTGAGGGTAGACAGCAGCGTGTTCACCTGATGCCTGAATAAACCCCAGTTGGCTTTTTGTAGTTCCATCTTGTAATGGCTGGGCCTGTACTGAGAGTTGCACTCTGGACAGTAAGAAAGATTGGGCGATGGTCGCTTCCCCCTAGTTGGTCTCCTACTTCTCTACTAATAGATCCAGCTATATCTGGTGTGGAGAAGGCAAGATCTGGTGTTGAGTTGTGTGCCATCCTCTGGAGTAGAAGGTAGGAGTATCTGTGGCATTATTGACTAGGATTAGGGAGTGATCATCTTGCCAAGTTTCAACCTCTTCACCTCTGTGATCCAGATGGTTATAGCCCCAGCTCTGGGAGTGACTATTAAAGTCTCCAACTGCTATAAAGTTGGTGGCTGGTACCTGTATAGAGCTGAGACTCAGGGGTTTGTTGTTCGGACAGTAATAGTTCAGGAGTTCTATTTCCATCTTGTCTACCTTTATCTGCAACAGCTGATATTCTGCTCCATCCATGAAGGTTTTCCTTTCGTGTGCAGGAATGTTATTCCTTACAAGAGTAAGTACTCCTCCTTTTCGTCTATCTTTTCTGTCGGATCTGAAGCATTGATATCCCCTTATTTTAAAGGTTTGATCTGCTTTCAAGTGAGTCTCTTGGATACAGCAAACACTGACTTGCTTCTCATACAAGATGTTTTCCAGCTCTGTCTTTTTGCTGTATCCAGCCTGCTTGCTGTTCACTCCCTCTGCATTCCAGTGCATCATGACAAGTGGCACTCTGGGTTTCTCTTTTTCTGTTTTGTTTTGGTCAGTAGTTCTCCTCCGCCGTCTGCTGACTCCACAAGACGGTCTAGAGGGTCCTCCAGTAGCTGAGGGTGGGCTCTGTCGAGGCTCAGAGCCCGGCACTGCACCTGCCTGGTGGAGCTCCACAGGGCGAGCACCAGTACGAGATTTATTTGACGGTGTACTCTCCATAGAAAAAAAAAGCGAGTTGCGTGATACTGTGGTTTCCGGTGCGCCTTCTGGCCCAGTATCTATGACTTTAGCACCTGTTCAACGGGAGAGTGGGCTCATCCCTAATCTGTTTATGTTCCCAGTAGTAGACTATTCGCAAGCAGCCTGGGGGTGTCACTGCTCTGCGCGGACCTTGTTTACCGAGGCGGCGTCCGAGCTCGTATGGTGAAAATATGGTTGCATTATCTTCAAAATAGCCCTGTCTTTCCTGCCATCCTGCAACTTTGAGTTAGGGAGTTCTGAGCTCCATTCTCTTTCCCAGGCATTTTATCCTGGCCTGGCACGCATACAGAGGACCCCACTTCTGGTTCTAAGTTAGCAGTTGGGGACAGGTGGGGTAGCACACTGTGCATTCCCCGTCATCCAGGGGGCTCTCCAACTATGCAGAGCTTGCACAATGCTGTGCTCTGGTTCTGGGCTCACCCAAGGAATCCTCACGTCCTGCACAGAGCCACTTCCAGATACCCATCACCTGCCAACCCCCCATTGTAGAAATCTCCTGCATGCGGCCATCCAGTCAAGAGCCAGTATTAAGTCTGGTGCCCAAGTGATTCCCCCCAAGCTCAGTGTGCAATTCTGGGTTCTCATCATGCTGCAACACAGGGGGATTGTGATGTTCAGCCATCTCTCTCAACTCTGCACCGATAAATGACATCGGGGACTTAACTGTGTCTCAGTACTGGGAGGCCCCGTTTCCGGGTACACCACACACAGCCAGTTGAGGCAACGGTCGCCGTGGGCGTGGATGATATCCTGATAGCAACAGAAACATTTGAGGAACACATTGACTCTCTGAACATGCTGTTTAATGGACTTAGGGAGGCAAATTTAACAGCCCGACCAACCAAATGTTGCGTTGGATGTAAAGAATTGGAATTTTTGGGACACACAGTTTATCAGGGAAACATGACCCCTGACCCAAAGAATTTAGAGAAACTACAGAAAGCCCCGAGACCACAAACCAAGAAGGACGTGAGATCCTTTGTCTCATTATGTGGTTTCTACCAGAAGTATATCAAAAACTTTAATTCCATATGTGCACCGTTAACTGATTTGACACGTAAAGGACATCCAGATCGCATTACATGGACACCACAATGTGAAATGACTTACCAAGAATTGAAGGAAAAGCTCACAAGTAAACCCATTTTGAAATTACCTGACTTAAGTCAAGAATTCATGGTAAGGACGGATGCAAGTAATATTGGGTTAGGTGCAACTCTACTACAGAAATCAGATGCATTGGATGGGGAATTAAGCCCAGTGGCATATGCTAGCAGAAAATTGAATAAAGCTGAAATCAATTACTCAACTAGCGAAAAAGAATGTCTTGCAGTAATATGGGCAATAAAGAAATTCAATATTTATCTGTATGGGAAGGCCTTTAAGTTGCAAACAGACCACAAACCTTTATCGTTTCTAGCACAGGCTAGGCATGAGAACTCCAGGTTACTCCGATGGTCTTTACTTTTGGCTCCATATAATTTTAGCATTGAGTATATATCTGGAAAAACAGATTTGGGAGCGGATTTTTTAAGCCGCCATCCGTGTGATGAGAATCACCGTAAACCCCAGAAATAATAATAAATTTCTCTATGTGTATATAGAATAAAGGACTGACATATAATGTCTGTTTTAAGAGGGGAGATGTCGTGGAATATTCTAATCCACATATATAAATTAAAAGGTAAATGTAAAGCTTAACAAATAAATTCTAATAAAGAAAAGAGCAATGGTAAAATAACAGTGCGGTCACAAGGAATGTACTCGAAATCCCCTTTGTTTTATGCTTCGTCTGCAAATTGTAACGCTTTCACGTTGATAGTAAAAGCCTACTATATTATTACCCGTTTTCTTCAATGAAACATGTACTAAACTTGAGACACGCAAGCTGAAACATTGACCTAAATTTAATATTTCATTCATCCCATACACAGCGTAACTAAAAGACAGATAAAGCAGGATAGAGAGAAGGGAGAGGCAGAAAGCCGAACGCATGCAAAATTAAACACGCGTTTCGCTATTAATGCCACCCCAACAAGCGTAACGCGATACACAATTACTACTATCACGCGTGTAAGGCCACATGCACTAACTTTTTCGGACGGACAGTGATAAAAACACTAACCTTCCCAGAGTTAGGTTTTTAAATCCTGAAAAACTCTTATTAGAAAAGATGACAATAGATGGGTTTACGTTTGAAAACATTACAGTACCCAGACAGCACATCTTCGAAACAGGAGGTTGAAGAAATTGCATATTTTGAACGCAGCCACTTAGCTCTTTTAAATTTGTATATTTGGGTTCCTTAGGGCTTGCTGACAAAGAATATGTAAAACGTTACGCAAATAGTCTAGGAATTAACAAGTTATAACCAAAATAAAATAGTGGGGATGCCTGACAGCATGAAATCATTTCTGCTCATAAAATTTTTTTTATAACGTGTTTGAAAAAACCTTACGTACGGAAATAGCCTACCATGTAAACTCCAAATTGATTGGAGCGCAACAAATATAAGACTAAACACGATTGGTCGGACTATAAATACTATCTTTGGTTGTTAGGGGAGACGTAGGAAGGTAAAATTTTTTCAAACACTTGTCGAAACGTGGCTCCATTGGCCAGACTCGCTGATATAATCACTTAGGAGCGTTAGTTCGAGACCACTAGTTCAAATAAGCTTGATAAAGCAACAGTGCGTTGAAGCCAGCTCATATTTTTGCTAAATAAAAGCCTGGAACATAAGCAGATGGGAATTTGTGCCAGTAATTGTGCCAGAATTCATTGCTAGTCAACGTATCTGTGTTTATTTCCATGAATTGTGGTAAGTTGAAACATTCAGTATCTTTTAATGAAAATTGAATGTGAATTGTTAATTTATGCCTGTATATATGTGTAGTTCAGTAGCAAACATGATGTAAAGCCTATAATGCTCCAGCCTGAACAGAAGGTGTCGGAGGAAAGTAAAACGGCATGGAATGGCCAAACAGTACACTGACACCTAGATGATTGACTAGAAAGAAATAATGCTGGAATGCAGAGGCGTAGTAACCATTAAGGAGGTTAATACTGGTATAAAGTATTTCAGATGAAGCTGACAGTTGGCCTAACGCTCTGAACTCAATGTTTGTGGTGTATTGTGCTCAGTGTAGAACTAGAGTATCAATTAGTTATGAAGTAGAAGGTACATCCTTCTTGTTTTCAGGGACCGTGGTCTTGATGGTATTGAGCAGCACCTGGTCAGAGCTTTGCTGAATCCAGAGTCGGACAGCATACTCCTTGGTCCATTTAGCTATCAGTGAGGTGTCTCCAGAGCACAGGGGAGAAATCGAGCAGAGGAGTCTTTTCCTGCCGCCATCACGCAAGATAAGCTGATGTGGCCAGCTGAGCTCAAAATTATGTACCCCCATCTTAAAATAACATTGTAACATAAACTTAAGAGGGGAAGTAAATTGTTTTAATATCAGGAACTGAGAACATCTCCAATACTAGTTCCAATAAAGACAAACTATTGAAGTCATGATGACAAATACCAACAGAGCTTGAACAAAACAAAACCAGTAATACCTCATATTACTACTACACAACTGACACACATAGGATACTTTTAATAATATATGTCACTACAATATTCATATTGATAAATTCTGTACATATAACTTGTAATTAAAATTGATTGTGATTCCTGGTTCCCTTTGTATTTGAATCAGGACACATATTCATTTATGACAACAATGAATACATATTGTTATTTGAAAAGTTATCAGTGACTCCTTTAAGATATCCTTGTAGAGTGTTTTATGTATGTGAGTGTCACAGTGTTGTCAAGTGTGGTGGAATAAATTAATTGTTTATCTGTCTGTTGTTGTTATGACTTACACTTCATCATACACATACCCTAGACATACAACGTAGTCATCACACTATTCCAGAATAATTCTGACTGAGATATATATATATGTGGCAGCAAGTAAGGTTATCTATAATACACTACTCTTATTAGATATAGATACCTTCACAGCTGATCTCAGTCAGTACACTAAGTCCCCTATAAATATTTATAACATCCCACTTCACCACACAAAGGAAATTTTAATTATCATCTAAAATTTCTTCACAACACATAGAAATTACATCAAAGCATATACACATAGTCATAAAAAATCAAGGAATTTCTACAAGAAATGATAGACCCACAGTTAGATCTTATCCCTCGAGGTATGCCCACAGTCCTGTTGGAAGAAAGTGATAGCCCCAAGGAAACAAGAATACATAGGATTAGGTCTAATATTTCCCCTTCTTAAGGTATGAACAGACTTGATATCTCTGCTCTATTTTAAGGGAAATAAGATTAGCAATACTAGCCTACAGAAAGTTAAGACAGCAAATGGGTGCCCAATTACAACAATAAAGAAATCACTCCGTCCTGCATTCACTTGATTCATTCAGCCGAGCACACGTGCACATGTTCATACTCGCAGCTTAGATAGCCACTTCTGGTAATACAATTTTTAGGACATTCACCTACAGACTCGTCAAGGCAATCTTTGACCAAGAAATCCCCAGTTCCAAAAAGACAGGATGAATTCTCTGCTTCCGGGAACGACTCCTTGGGTGTTCTTATTTTTCGGATGTCTGTTTAGGTCACATTAAAATTGTCCAGGCACGAAACATTAACAACGAGCACAGTGTCAATAGCTTAGGTTTCTAGAATTGAGGAATGTCAGATCGGTGTCTACCTTCAGGAAAGGACTATATTTGGTCACCACACCACTAGTCGAAACTCCGTCGGAATGTTACTGACGTTAATATGTCACTTGCCACAACGGCTAAATTTGTACATAGAGTTTGTGCAGAAAATCTGATCTGGCTCAAAGGCCCAGTATAAAACATTTAGTCTTTAATAAAACCCGTTAGTGAGAGTTGTTCTCTGTCTATTAATGAAGACACACGCACTGTCAGACAGGTGTTAACTTGTAAACCCACGTGGTTAAAAGATAAAAATGTTTATGTTTCTCACAGGTATGTCTCTGTACTAAACGCCGGCAAAATTTGGGTTACCCCAGTATTCACTGAATAGGGAAAAAAACCACATATGAAATATTTTACATATTATGTACTCACTATAACTTACATTTTTTTTAAACCTGCAAGCGTACCGCTTGACTTATCATTTAAACCTTCCTGAAAAATAAATTATATACATAAAATCAATCATCATGAATTAGGAATACCTACGTGTTCCGTCACCACTCATGAAGCATCTAGCATTATAAGTTAGTTAGAAAAATTTATTCTCGTCTGATTATTTTAGCAGTAAAATTAAATTCCTTAATAGCCGACTGAGTTTAAGCTAGAAATATAATTTCTGTTTTCCACTGTAACTCGTCACTATAAAATAATACAGACTATATAAATTAAGCGCTCTGCACCAAATCTAACTAGTGAAATAAAATAAGCGATTTAACACTTTAAACACTTCACAAAATACTAAAATATAATATATATAATATTTACCTCAACACAGAACTACTAAGAACTTAAACCACTTCGACCAAACTAAATGCCATCTCTATTAACAGAGATTCTTAGGAATCGAACGAAGGCTTGTTCTAGTCTTGACTGCGAAGTTACTGAGTGAATTAAGTCTCAAACTATCGATATATGAAACACACACAAAGAATGTGCCCTATTTCCAAAACCACGCAATCTCTCGTCTTTCCTAACACTTACGTAACTTAGACGCATGCCGTAAGTGCCACCGGTGCGTCTTCATACCTACGTTAACAAACTGACCGAGAAGCGTGCGTGTCATGGAAAAACCCAGACTATATGTCTCATTCCCGAGCGCTGCGTGAGTGTCATATCACACTTCACTCTGAGAGAAACGTTAGTGTCAGGTGAAAATTCTAGACGGTATGACACCTAGCCTGAAGAAACGCCCGTGACATGAGAAAAGTACAGACGCCTGTCTGCTATCTCTGTCTGCCCAGACGAGTATTCACACGTTCTATCGTCCACTGACATCTAATGCAATAGAATGCATTTAAAAGCTCTCTCTCTCTGACACGTTATGTCATAAATGCGTTTACCAGTATGGGAAAGAAAATATTTTTCGCAAACGAATGGATGCGAAAAATACAGGAAAAAGGTAAATTTAGATAGGTTTGAAAGTTATTTATGGTCCCGCCTGAGTAGAGTAGATGGTGATAAGTAAGTGAGAAATAAAGGTGTGAGAATAGATTTCACGAGTGAATAGTTTAAGGAGAAGATCTGTCTCTGGAATGAGAAGTTTCTCTAGTCCAGCCTATCTATACGACTATCTTTTAGTACAAGTCAATCTTATACCTTCTTATATAAAGGTAAATATAAGTTCAATTACACACACACACACAACTATGTGACAACAAGACACACAAACGTGAAAAAAACTATGGTAAATTGGGTATGGGTCTGACCAACACACAAAGGTAAGTTCTTTTGTTGTTTATTATCATTTAAACTTTACAACATCGAATATCTAAAGAAAGATCAAATAAAATCAGAATTTCATACATAGAAAAATAACAGAATACATGCGCCCTCCCCCTTATTGAGAAAAAAAGAACCCAACAAGTTAATAACCCCAAAGGTCAAGGTTTAGCACTATGTTACAGAATAGACAGTAAAGAAAAGAACAAAGTTCCCACTAAATGCTATCCAGTAAAGTAAACAATATTTAAGCAAAGAAAATAAATGATGGTACAGTTTCTGTAACTAAGAAAATATTCACTCTCTCTAACATACGTGGCCACATCAATCACGCTTACCCTATTCTGGTGATATCCCTTTGGAATTACAATGGTTCCTGAATATATAAAGTGTCAGGGGTATTATCCAAGTCGGCACCATTCCACCCTCTATAACGAATAAGATTTTTATGAGGGGGACGCCAAAGTTGGTGGTGTATTCCTGGATCAACAAATGTCCCCTCGAATAGTTAATGTAGAACCGAGATGTGTTGTTCACAGCAAACAGTGAAAGAATTCTTCCAGTGTTTGAAAGAAACTCTAGTTGCTAAAAAAACTGTTACGATTGTTAATTGATGAGGATGGTAAATCCTATCGGGTTGCTCTGTGGTAAGTGCCGATTTTGAAACAGCGTAACTTGCTGGATAAAGCTGCTGATACAACTGTCAAAAGTCAGATAGAAATGTTATTTGTATTACGCCACAGTGGGCTGATAAAATTGAATGAATATCTGGGTATTTGTAAGTCCAGTTAAATTTACTATTTAAATGTTTATGTGTCTCTTTGGCCATTCCTGTTCACAAATGAACTTGGGGACGTGTAAGCCAAGAAGAAGACCACATTAATTCAATCAGTAAATGAAGAAAAAGGACCAAAATAGACCGCTGGTCGCCGTTTGATCAGGTCTGCGAAAAATAGAGAACATTTATGAAAAAAGCTACTAATATAGATAGCTACATATATGTACACGGAACGGGACAAGACGCTCTCTTATCCTCTCCGTCAGTCCTAATTAAAGTTAAAAGGCACACGGGGTCTCTAGCCTATTCCTATCCGGTCAGTTTTCACTAGCTGACGTCTCTAGTTCGGGTGAAGGTATGTGCCCTCCCCGCTCCTTTGCACGCGCGTTAGCGATCAGCGCACAATGTTTATTATTATTTAATTATCCATACGCGCACTTAACAAATTTCGCCTGTCATTAATAGCTATTAGATTGTCGGCGTCGGTGGGTCGTCATATGGTATTTAAATAACAGTCACTTACTAAAATTACACAAAATGAAATATAACGTGAATTCTATTCTGTCACTTATCAGTCGCGCTTAGTGTATTAATTAGCCAGCTAAACGTATCTTCTTGGGTGAGAAAGCGGGTGATGGAATTACATTAAACTGCACAACTGGTAGACAAATAGCTACGCGTTATTTTCCACTGGTCTTTAATAACTAGACTTTAAGTGATAATGGTAACTTAACACATTTTAACACGTTTAAGCACAAATTTATATTACCAGAAAATCAGAATGAAATCCCTACGAAACTACTAACACATCTTCCACAATGGTTCTAGACTACGTGTTTAGACTATCCAAAAAAATTCTGAGCGACAACTGATAACGGTTTTGGAAAGCCACAGTTTATATACATTATTGTTATCTGCTTTCCAGAGGATGCTAATTTTCACACGATTGCGCAAAGCAGAAAACCAGGAAACTCCGTCCCCCCAGATAAAAGGCTTTACGGTCGCTCTGTTCGGTGTTGCTAATCGACAACAGAGACTTAAACCGTGTAACGGGTTCTAGTAGATTTGCCCGCTTCTGGAGATCAAAGAGTTGTTCTCTCCCCCCCCCCCCCCCCCCCCCCCCCCGTATGTACGAACATCAAAGAGTACACGGGAAATTGTCTTTGCCCCGTGCGACTACTTCAAATAGGTTCGGTTTATCCCCACGTGCGATCTGTCTGATATCCGATGACTGACAGATCATTTCGCGTGAGAAACTCAGGTAAACAAACCAGCTTCGCTCCCTGTTATGACTGGCAGGTCGAGGAAGTTGGTAAACTTTCCGTTTGTTTACGTCTCAAGAAAAGAGACGTGGATTAAAAGTGAGTAATGCAGGCTGTAAGTTGCGTGGCTTTGCTAGCGAATCATAGACGCTGCGAGGTCACGAAAAACTGTCAGACACTGTAGGCTATATTTCAATTATACGTCACAATCATCGTCATCATCATTGTCGTCATCATCATCGTCATAATCATCATCGTCATAATCATCATCGCCGTTATCATCATCATAATCGTCACCATCGTCATAATCATTGTCATTATCATCGTCGTCATCATCGTCATCGTTATCATCATCATCGTATTCATCATCATAGTTATCGTCATCGTATTCATCATCGTTATTATCATCAGAGTAATGGTGATCATCATCGTCGTCATCATCATCATCGTCATCATCATCTATGCGTTTTATTCCGTCTAGAACAATAGTAGGCAACACAGAAGCTGTGGGGATCTAGTTTAAAAACACCGACCTCTCGAAAGAACTACCATGATGAAATCATGTTTGGAATTAAGTGCAGCCTATAAAGTAATTTTCTCAGTGTAGTTTCTGGGAATCTCTGATGAGACAAAGAAACAATAGGCATGTCGTCAAAGGCGGCTAACATGAGGTTGTGCATGAGGCTGCAAACCTCATTATATAAAATATTGCAACAAAAACAAAGAGCAAGTGGATCCTCAGGGCAGGCTTCCTACAGGAGGGGCCAGCGACATCGATGGTACCCCATATTCTGTAGGGAGTGAAAATGACAATGATGGTGATCCTCTTCTTCTTCTGTCAGTGTTTCAAAAGAGTTATAGTACAGTGAATCCCATCGCAGTGCAACTTTGACGATATTTGTGTATGTCCTTCTACATTCTTCATTCTCTCCTGCATTACCGATTTATTTCTTCATTTTTCACACTCATCATCCTATTATTTGGCATATTTTAAGCACCTACATTCTTGCCTAGTCACTCTCAGACCATGTGAATCTTAGTATTACAGGGCTAATTAGACAGGTACTTTTAAACTAGACAAGACCGGTCTAAATCAAGAGCCTGAAATCAACTTTAGCTGTCATTGGAAAGCTGGTCGGAAATACCATCTGGGACTTGGACTGAGAAATGGAAATATAATCTAACAAAGTCGGAGACACAAATCAGACTGCATTTTCAACAATGTCAAGTAATAACTCCCAGTAGCCAGAGAGAAGGATCGGACAAAGAATTCTAAAATTAAAAGTGACAGATCGAAGTATTTGGGCGTCTTTATAACTTAAAAGAGAACCCGCGATTACAAATACCAAGACTGGAAACTTAAGGAATCAGGAGCACCAGTCATAAAAGGGATTCTGAAACTATCCCAAGACCGAGTGTTCGAAGCATCAAATCAACGTTGCTGTGTCCATTCTACTGCGCCGGGAGATTGTATATCCCATTTGAGGTGAGTTGTGAACATATTTTTAAAAAGTGAATTTGACATGTTTGCACTTGCTAAGTGGTTATACCAGTCACAGGAGGCTGGCAACCTCAACATATGAAAATAGTATATCCATAAACCACTACAACACGCGCTGGTGATTGCTTCATGCTAGTTCCCTTAGGGAATCGAACGCAGAGGTGACCCCAGCCCCTGAAGGGAGCAGTTATGAGTGATGATTACATCCCATGTACATAAAGTGTATAGTATCATTTTGTGAGATATATGTACCTTGTTAATTTTAGTTCAGGCACAAATCATTGCACTCGCGCTGTCCAAGCACATATTTTCCCATTAAAATACCCAGAAGAATATTGGTGATTTCTAATCATCTTCCCTGAGTTACGCTGTGTATACTCAAAGAATCTAATTACTCAGAGAGGCTAACATTGGTGGGTGGACAGCGAGACAATGCGCCTGTTAATCTTCAGCCCACAAATGTACTTAGCAGAGGCATTTGTTCTTTTATTTTTCCTAAAGTTCGTGGTACGAAGTTACACTTACAAGAGACCAGTCTGAAGTAAGAGTCTTCGCCACAATCTTGTGATTCAAGAGCTGGGGTCGACACCAACTACCTACAGTGGACACGTTGTGAAGACACCCACATTGACATTAGGAGTGGAGTTCATCTAGACGCCTCTAGAGAAGAGTTCTCATCACAAAATACGTGAAAACCAACCATTGCAGTACTCAGCAAGTTAAGTTTTTTTAACAGGCACAAGCAACGGACAATAATCACCAGTCCCTAATTAAGTCTCAGCGAAGACAATTTTAAAACCCTCTAAAGTCACTTTCATCCATATTTATTTAAATTTGTTAAAGACTAATTGATTATTAAAATTTGTTATATGTTATTTTACAAATTCATAGTTGATTCAGTTCTTATAGATAAGAGAGCGCTTGTATGATCTAAAATCTTTAATACAAACATATATATATATATATATATATATATATATATATATATATATATATATATATATATATATATATATATATATATATATATATATATATATAGTCAAATACTTATAAAAGTAATTTCGCTGGATTAAACCAGCTGAGGGCTCGAAGAAGCCACACCATTGCTTAAAACTTCACAAAAGGACCGGATCAGATATAAGTTAATAGTGCTCTGCCCTATGCAGCATTGTTTTTGACTTACGAATTATCTTGCGGATACTCCCTTGAGATAGAAGTATCATTATCCTTCTATCTACAACTCTGCCAAGAGTAATCTTGTGTGAAGGTAGACACATTTGAAGACCCATTTTATATACTCTTTTGAGTTTAGCCACTGGTAGACCACTACTGCAGAGCAAAGGGGAGGCAAATCACGTGACAGTAACATCTCCGGCAATGAAGAGGCTGATAGATTGGGGAAGGAAGGTGGAAAGCTACCGCAGCCTGATAAAAATATAACTTTCGAAGAAGCAAACAGTTTTATCAGAATCAGATACAAGAACAAATGGGAAGCAGCGCACCCTGGCCACCAAAACATAAGGCATATTATCAGTTCTGAATTAGAGAACAAAAATCAAGTCCAACACGAAAATAAGAATCTTCAACTCAAATGTCAAGTCAGTCCTATTGTATGGCTCTGAAACATGGAGAATAAAAAAATAAAAAATAAAACAACCAAAAGGCTACAAACTTTCATAAATTGATGCTTGTGAAGAATAGAAGGATTGAAATGGTATGACAAAGTCACAAATGTGGAACTGATGACAAGAGCCAGATAAGTGCCGGTGGAACAAGAGTTGAGATGAAGACGCTGGCGATGGATAGGACACACATTGAGGAAACCTGTTGATAGCATTACAAGGCAGTCCTTGTTCTGGAATCCCCAGGGAAAGAGAGGCAGAGGTAGACCAAAAAAACACATGGAGAAGAGAACTAGATACAGGGGTGAAAATGATGAGGAAAAATGAAAAGAACCTGAGCTGATGGCACGTGACATGAGGACTTGGCATGTGTTTATTGAAGGTCTATGCTCCTTGGGGAGCTAACGGGTATTGATTGATTGATTGATTAGAGAACAAATGGTAACCTTCGGACTCCGTATAGGCCACAACAGATTGGAATACCACCATTCAACAAGCTAAAGATAGGTAGTATCGATGAATGTAACTGTGGCACCGATAAAATGACTGCTTAACATCGACTTCAAAGATGCCCAACATATAAGGAACAGAGAAGGTGCATATGGCTGACACCAGTACCATTCCTGGAAAAGCTCTATGGAGATAGAAATAGCCTCAAGCTGACTACTGCTTTCTTTGAACATATTCAAGTTGACGTCTGAGAGTGTACGAAGAAGTAAAAAAGGATGATATATAATTTAAGTGAGGATGAAAGGAGGGAAGAACAACTAAAAACAAATGTACTAGTCTACAAAAGCAGCTGCAAATAGTTTTGTTACAAATTTCATCTTCTTCTTCTGCGTTCGTCCTGACAAGGACGTTGGTTACGTTGTGTCGCCGTTTACAGCAAAGCTGCGATATTTGCGCCTTTCGGCCCGACACATCCGGTTTCAGCATGGCATTTTTGGGACCGGGTTAGCCTTCCCTCTTCGATCCCTACTCTCTCAGCCAGACTGCAGTGATGCAGCCTGTTTTCAGGACTACCACTTGGAGGTGGAGTAGGGTCTTGGTCAGCTCTGGTTCGCTGACCCTGACGCAAGCAGTCAAGCCATGGGTCGCTGACAGCATTTATCACTGTTGCTGCGTCGTCGGTCCCGTTACAAATTTGAAACACATCTAACGTACGTTAGGCTCCAGTCTACACAGTTGTAAATAGGTACACGTCTTTGCTCTTGATTTAGGGAAAGTAAAATCAGCAAGGAAGGGAACAGCTCAATTCACTTCATAAAGCTGAGATCAGTATCATGAAATCTCAAACACATCATTTGCCTACGGCAGTATCTACTTGTGATTACCTTTACTCCTTTTTTTTTTTTTTAATCACATGGCTCAAGCTTCAAATTTGCCGCCTGAACTCTAATAAATATGTAATGATTTAATTATCCATTTGATGTCAAGGTTAAAGGGGGGATAACAAAATTAAATCTCTTCCCTTTCCCCAGTTACGCTACATTTCCGTTGGGAACAAAAAAGGATTGGTGTTACTGATTTGTGTTGACAATCTTAATGTAATAAAATTGAGTATGGGGAGAAGATTAAATGGGTTTTTTTCTTCTCCTTTTTTTAAATTTTTGTTTATGTTTCTTGTACACTGCAATAGTTGTTTTCTTTATTTCTGTTACGCTGGGATTCTGTTCAATTTCCTAATTTCCGGCAATTTTTCTACCGCATCCTTTTTTTAAAAGGACTTCATTTCGTCTATTTCATTCGGATGATGTCCTTGGAAGCTGCATTTTTGGCAGATCATCGTGTGTCGTCTAAACTTCTAGAATATTAAAACTCATTACATTACTAAAATAAAACGTTCATAGGTAGAACCGACCTCAGAATATGATGCGCCCGGGGCGAGTGGTTCCTTACACTTGTAGCTACTAAATTTACCGTATTGGCCCGAATTTAGTGCTAGGTTTTTTTCCCTGAAAATGTCCTTCCGTATTATATGCGCATCCTAACATTTTCACTGAAAAAGACAACTGGCAAATTCCTACAGATGTCTATTTTGTAGCATGCTGGAACTGTATTGGCCGGCGCGAGCGGAAATCACAGCGAGCGTCTAATAATAAACTCAAGGTCTAAAGTCTAAACCAGTGTTTCCCAAACTTTTTTGGGTCACCGCCCCCTTGGCTCCCACGGCATATCCCCAGCGCCCCCCTGCATTTCCCCACACTACATAACAAAATGTAAAGAGTGAAAAATAAGAGCAACTGTTAATACAGTAACAACTAATTGCTCAGTTTATCACATTCTAATATAAAGCTACAGATACGCTTATTTATTAATTTAATATTAAAAGAAAAACTTAATTACTTAATGCTGTAAAACAAACAGCAGTATGCGAAAGTAAATTAGTAACAAACTTACTTCATTTTTAACTTCAGTGAGATGGATGTGCCTGGTGTAGTGATATCAGCTTCTCAATATCAGGCTGAAAGTTACTTAGAAGGAGTCTCAGATCACCACGTTCAGTAATCTGCAGTCTGTTTCTCTGCTTCGAAAGAAGTTGGACAACCGCGCTGAAACCACGCTCTACTAAATACGATGTTGGAAAGGCAATACAGAACATCTTAACCTTTCCCCACACTGCAGGGTAGCGTTCAGAGATTTCTTTCTGCAACCAAAAGTCTTGATATGATTTCTTGAACATTGGCTTAAGCTCAGCGTCATTTTGTAGCGATATCAGTTCCTCTTCCACCCTTCCTAGTTCATCACTGCACGCCTCTAGGAATGGATTTATTATCCAGTCTGGAATCGTGATCAAAAGAAGATCCTGAAACCTCTGAGACATGTCTTTATGCAGCATATCTAGGTGTGCACAATATACTTGAAGATTATCCTCTGGTATTTTGTCTTTCTCTTCCAACTCTAAGAGGCTGGGAAATTGGATTAACTCGTGACGGCCAATATTACGTTTGAATAGCGTTAATTTGACCAGAAACGTGGAGACGACAGATTTGACTTTAATAAGATTAATATCATTTCCTTGCAGTTGTAGATTTATTTCGTTAAACTTTGTGAATAAATCTGACAAATATGCAATGTCATGCCTGATATTCGTTAGTTCTGTACTGATCGAAGCATGCGAGTCTTTGAAGAATTCTACCACAGTTTCAAAAAGAGCATAAAAGCGTCTCAGACAATTTCCTTTTGAGAGCCACCTAACTTCTGTGTGCATCAGCAAACGTTCAAACTGTTCATCATTCTCAGTACAAAGCTCTCGAAATAGTCGAGAATTGAGAGCATGGGACTTAATTTTGTTAATCGCTGTGATACCAGTACTTAATGATTTGTGAAGCCGATCACTTAGATTTTTTGCGACAAGATGTTGTCTATGAATTACACAGTGTATTGTAAATATACCAGGTACAGCTTCTTTTAAGAAAGCGATAAACCCGCGGTAACAACCTATCATTTATGGTGCCCCATCTGTTGCACAAGCAAGAATATTAGTAAGCGGAATGTCCTTCTCTTTGAAAAATTTCTCTACTACACGAAATATTGACTCTCCTTTTGTATCAGTTACTAGTAGCTTAGCAAATAACAACTCTTGAACCAAGCTTCCATCTTTTACGAAGCGAACATAGGCAAGAAGCAAAGATTCGTTGCTAGGCAAAGTTGACTCATCCAACTGCAATGCAAATTCTGTTGTCCTAAGAGTGTTGCACAATGTATTTTCAACATTCTCAGCCATTTCATCTATTCTTCTTTGAACAGAGGTATTGCTGAGCGGAATTGCTTTAATTATTTGTTCAGGTGACTTATGCATAACTGTCCTCACAAACTCCCTTATAGCTGGCAAAATCAAATGTTCTGCGATTGTATGAGACTTTCCAGATTTAGCTATCAGCAATGAAATTTTGTATGAAGCTTGCAAACCATCACAGCTTTGTTGTGAAGTGTTGACAAACATGTCACGGACTGTTTTACGTTTCTGAAAGTTTTCACGAAGTGACTGAAAATATGTCAAACTTTTATCTGTTTTATCTGGGTGAATTTTTTTCAAATGTTCAAGTAGTCTGGAAGGTTTCATCGCCTCATTTGAAAAGGCCCTCTCACATAATAGACACATTGGCAGTTGTTGGTTATTTAGTGCTGGAATAAATCCATATTTCAGATATTCCACGCTGTATTGTCTGCACTTTTTTTTGGTTTGTTCTGCTTTTGCCATATTTGTTCTGAATTCTGGAACAAAGAATTGATTTTACAATTTTGCAGATAGAAAAATATTCGTCGAGTAAACAACACAAGCTGATTTAAAAGTGGCTTTACACAAATGTTGACACAGATGTTCTTACCAGTTTACTCTTCAATTTTATAAAGTTTCACAGCCTTAAATCAATTAGCAAAAATACAACAATCAGAAGGGGGAAAAAAACACAATTAGCAACAGCCACACCAACACTGAAGTAACGCAATAATCATTTCATAAAGTATAATAATAGTTATTTAATATGAACAAAATATAAAATAACGCACTATATTGATAGGTCTTCAGATTTAAAAATTGAGAGACAGTAGCCTAACTACAAAGAGTGGAGTTCCCGGTAACAAATTAAAAAGATGTAATATAATAGATTGAATAGAAATATTCAATATACGGCAAATCAGTATCAAAATTTATCTGCTTAATTAATAATTAATGTTAGTAAAACTGATGCTAGCTTTGTGCAAACAAACAAAAAATATAAGTAAGAAAACGTACCTTATCGACAGGTTGAAATTGTTTGATACCCGGTACACGCTTATTTAAAACCACTGTTCACGAGAAATGCTGAGAAAGTTTGTTGGTTTTGCTCATAGCCAGCGCAAAGTTGAAATAGACGGGAAACGTACATCGCGTAGTAGATTGATGAAAGTCTGAATGTAAGGTGGGAAAGCCGGTTCAGAGGATCAAAGACTGATTTATAATGCCAAGTACCGTTAAAATCTTTCTCCCTTGAACCTTTTCTCTTATTTATTACCAATTTGGGAATATCTAGTTACCACTAGCCCCCGCAAATACCGAGACAATAAATTCCGCAAACAAAGCAAAGTTGGTACTTTCTGAATCACCGGCAGGTATCTAATTTTGTCCATGCCATCGGCACGGGTCATTTCTCTTCCTTCGGGAGTGAACGAATGGACAATAGGTGTTTGGTTAACCACTTTACTAACAGTTCCCGATTACCGTTTATGGTCAGCGATGGTTACCTGAGCTCAGAACGACACACGTAGACGAAGCTATGCCCTGCTTAATGATCCTAGTAATACAACCATCCACATCGTCCCCGCTTCACTGATGTTGTCTCTCAAATCCACAATTCCTTTCTCTCCCGCACGTACTGAATTTAGCTTGTCTAATCCTGAACCCCCCTTACTACTAAACGCCCACTGTTTACTACTGAACGCCCCCCTCTGGCCAATTTTTTCCGTATCGCCCCCTTGGACCCTTCCAAAGCCCCCAGGGGGGCGGTACCGCCCACTTTGGGAACCACTGGTCTAAACGAAGCGAGAGAGTGAGGATTCGCACCCTTCAGTAATTCAGTGGAAAGAACTGGTAATTCAGTGGATCAGGATTAGCTGGTTGAAGAATTTGTGTCGTGTTACCGATATTTAAAAAATTACTGTACCCATGACAGATCCGCAAGTCAGTGGTCGTGTTGAAAAGAAGGCTTCTTCAGCGTCTCAAGTAAACAATAGAATGAGAGCAAGCTATGAAATGAATTTTAAATTAAGAGCAATACGCGAGGCGCAACAAATAAATAACTTGCACGCTCCCTAACAAGTTTGGTATTTCCGAGGCTAATACGATATACAACTTTGGCGACAAAATGAAGACAAGTTTAGAAGCGCCATCGCATCAAGAAAAGCATTCAGAGGGCCAAAGACTATGAAATTTCAAAACAGTGATCGAATTGTTTGCGAATACGACAAACGAAACCTTTTATTTTTGATATAGAACACCTTGAAACCTTTAGGGTTGTATTATGTGTGAGACTGTACTATATTCGGGCCATGACGGTAATTAATGTATACTGGAAAGCCAAGCAAGATTCGTGAATAAAATTGCATATAGTTTTAGAACTATTTTAATAACTTTTAAAAATAAAATTTTGCCTCGCTTAGGTGAGACGCGCCCCGTTCAACCTAGACACAGAGTGCGTGGATTATATTAGGGCGCATGTCCAAATATAAAAGATCATGTGGTCTGGTGGTTGTAATTTTGTTTTAAATAGTTATTACTTACAGAATAACAAAACAAAAAAATCACGACTCTAGTTTGAAAAAAGGATTTTAAAATTACGCCATTGGTATTAGCGTTTTCTTATGAAGGTTTACATTGCGTGGTTTGACCTGGGCGAATTGTGTCACAGACCAAGAAAGTCGAACTTCCTGGCGATACAAAAAAAAAAAATACTTTTTTCTCCTGCTCCTGCAAACCCATTGCCATTAACTGCCCTCAGACCGGCTATACATATCAGGGGTAAAATGGCATAGCTTTAATTTTCTACTACCTAACAACTTGGACATGCACTTCCGTTGCTTGAATTACGGGTGCGGTGAATCGAAAACATAGAACACCTTCGTATAGGGGACGCTGTAATTTCATTTACTTATTTTGTAGCTTTTGTGTCCCCCCCATTGTTTTTAGATGTTGTCTTTGACAACTTTTCTTGGCTTTCCTGTTCATTATGAGCTAAGGAAGGTGTTTTTCCGAAACGTTTCGTTGCCAGCCTCTGCACATCTTTAAAAGCATCATGCATTATTTATTATTATTAACTAATGGAGATAATGTCATGCCATATAAGCATGCGCAAAATACTGGCAGAGAAAGTTACCAGACTGGTGTTTTTTTTTGTTTTTGTTTTTTTTTGCAGAATGAAATTATGTGAAATTTTTTTTTTTTTTGGTTGCGTTTGTCCCTCGGGATTTCTGAGCTCTTCTCAAGTGAAGGCTATAAAGCGGAAACGGTAGACAGACTAACTTGGTTAGAGGTGGTCGATAAGATACGGATAGAAGAAATTGCATGTCTCTTGCGTGTGTGCGTTTAATGTGTGGGTGATTTTAACTTCAGTTCCAGAAAACCGAGATGTGTGAGAGAGAGCGAGCGAGAAAGAGAGTGAGTGTGTGTGTATTTGTGTGGGTGTGTAAATATATTGTTGAATTCTTAAAGATCCTGACTGATATTTTCTCATCTCTCTCTCTTTTGTGTATGTATTGTATGTTTGGAATGTGCGCGGGCGCGTGTGTCGCGAATAAGGATTACCCAATGTTAAGTCATGTTAACAAAAAAGAACAAAAGAGTGATAGAAGTAGGTGTTAAGTAAAATGAAGTATAGAAAGATGATGAGATAAGCATATGAAGATCAACAAATTCAAAGATATATGAAGTATCAAGTATAGACTAGCTATGCAATCATATGTGAAAAGTGAAAAGACCAGATGAAGTACAAAAAGAATGAGCAGCAATGAAAGAAAGCAATGCAATCAGAATAGACAAAAACAATGATATATCACGGTTAACAATAAGTTACACAATGCAATCAGAATAGACAAAAACAATGATATATCACGGTTAACAATAAGTTACACAATGCAATCAGAATAGACAAAAACAATGATATATCACGGTTAACAATAAGTTACACAATGCAATCAGAATAGACAAAAACAATGATATATCACGGTTAACAATAAGTTACACAATGCATATTTATACCAAAAGACACATAACTAGTTACCATTTTTTTTAAATAACATAATGTGCATGATAACCAAGTTAATAAACTTATAAAGTACCAATGATAAACTCATAATTTGCCATTAACAATATCGCTATGCGTAATTACCCCTAGCGTACAATCAAGCGCTGGGCAAAGAAAAAATATATCACAACCTCAGAAAAAACATTTTTTTAATGTACTAATATCACTATACATAGTTACCCCTAGCGCATAATCAAGCGCTGGGCAAAGAAAAAATACATCACAATGTCAGAAAAAATATCTTTTTTTTTTTTCATTTTCTTTTCCCAACAAAAATGTACAATACCGAAAAGTATCGTAATGATAAGTTATGTAAAAATAA
This sequence comes from Oreohelix idahoensis, assembly GCA_024509875.1. Lineage (NCBI taxonomy): Eukaryota > Metazoa > Mollusca > Gastropoda > Stylommatophora > Oreohelicidae > Oreohelix > Oreohelix idahoensis. Next base: position 68,386 of record JAMPIV010022143.1, on the reverse strand, counting down.
TAAGATCATTACAATTGTCATACGTTGAACATTTATCAAAACACAGTAGTATAATATTATGGTAATGAAATTGTGCATTATCAAAACACAGTCATATATATATATATAAAATATGGTAATGAAATGGTGCATAAAGATAAACCTACATACTATTTTAAATAAGTTATATCATATCCTAATACAATACTAGGTTCTTGTGCGTTTATTCACCGGTTAAATCAAATTCTGGAAATTTATTACCAAAACTGAGAACCGTACTTTTTCTTGACTGGAAAATGTTGATTTCACATTGTGATTTGGGAGGCAAGTTAAAAAAAAAGCGTTTCTCTTGCATTCATAGTTGACACGCTTACGACAGACCCGCCCTCACCCCCCCCCCCCCCACCCGTATTTAAAAAAAAAAAGTTTATAAACCAATAGAACGGAATTGAATCAGTTCTACAAGTTAACGGTACAAAGGAAACAAGGGAAATCGCTGCCGTTGCCTTCTCTAACTCAAGATCAGAATCAGGCACCCTTTTACAGCTGGTTTGACTGATGCGTGAACCTGTTCCCTTCCTCGCTGCCGTTGCCTTCTCTAACTCAAGATCAGAGTCAGGCACCCTTTTACAGCTGGTTTGACTGATGCGTGACACATGTTCCCTTCCTCGCTGCCGTTGCCTTCTCTAACTCAGGATCAGAGTCAGGTACCCATTTACAGCTGGTTATGGAGTGTTAGAGACTTCACCATACTAGGTCCAGCGTCGAGAGGTGGGGAGACCAGTTTCCTTCCTCGCTGTCTTTTCCTTCCCTAACTCAAAGTTAAGTACCCATTTATAGCTAGGTAGACCCCATCTCTCGATGCTGGACCTAGTATGGTGAAGTCTCTAACACTCCATAACAGCTGTAAATGGGTACCTTACTCTGATCCTGAGTTAGAGAAGGCAACGGCAGCGAGGAAGGGAACAGGTGTCACGCATCAGTCAAACCAGCTGTAAAAGGGTACCTGCCTCTGATCTTGAGTTAGAGAAGGCAACGGCAGCGAGAAAGGGAGCAGGTGTCACGCATCAGTCAAACCAGCTGTAAAAGGGTACCTGCCTCTGATCTTGAGTTAGAGAAGGCAACGGCAGCGAGGAAGGGAACAGGTGTCACGCATCAGTCTAACCAGCTGTAAAAGGGTACTGCCTCTGATCTTGAGTTAGAGAAGGCAACGGCAGCGAGGAAGGGAACAGGCCACCCCACCTCATAAAGCTGGGACCCAGTACATCGAAGTCTATAACATTTCACTCCCCTACGGCAGAATGTGCTACGTGACTACAACCTTACGAACGGCAGGCGTGTTTTAAAAAAAATTCTAAGCAACGGGGGAGGGGGGAGAGGACAATGACACTTTTTCAGTCAAGAAAGAGTACGGTGATCGGTTTGGGTAATAAATATCCAGAATTTGATTTAACCGGTGAATAAACGCACAAGAACCCCAAAAACATCTAGAGTGGCGTCAAACTGCCGAAGGCTTCACTGGAACAGCAATCAATATAGCAGCTCTGACTCTGATCGCAAAGCCGAGGCTGAGAAAAAACACAAATGAAAATCTCTGTTTGGTAAAGGTAAGATTTTATGACAGGCAACAGTTAATTTTACATTAAACCTATCAACTGTGGCTGTGTAAACTTCCGGCCCCTGTACGATGTTAATCAAACCTTCCTCTGCTACATGAGAAAGGATAGCAGAGAAAATAGCACAGTCTAACTTGGAATAATAATCATATAGAGTGATAAAAGTGTCCGATACAAATAGCAGTGTGCTATAATGTATGGTAAAGTTATGAATATACAAGATACCGACATCAACAGGCAAATCTATAAGATGGTAATAATGACCAAGAGTGTAATGATGGCTGACAATCTGAGATTTTGCGCAAGACAAAGGAAATGCAGTAGACAAAGGCGTGCATCTTAAAAGCTGAACTGCAGTCATAGCCTGTGTACTGGGCAAAGAAAAAAGTAAGAAAGATATAATAAAGATGTAAAAGCATACAGTAGTAAACTTGGACCTATGTCGAAGTTTAAAAGAAAAGCAGTAAGTAGGACAAAAAGTCGTAAAAGACGAAGATACCGAGCTAACCGGTCCAGCAAGAAAGCTAAAGAAACTCATAAGGTACATATATGTACTAAGAACTAAGTCCGTACATGTGGCAAAGAAAACGCTAGACATTGCAGCAAAGAAGTTGCAATCAACGTGACTGGATATAGATTCAGTCGTAGCGATAGAGTTAGTGTGTGTATCGGACAAAACTGAAGGATCTTCTTCTATAATAGTAGTTAAAGAAGAATCAGAGTTAGAGCAACGACGTACTGAGGTATGTCGAACTGGGTTACAAGAAGCACTAAAATTAGCATGATGAACAATCGTATCATCAACACTGCAAGATTGCACTAAATTAGCAGAATGTATTGCGTTAGCAGAATGTACTTGGTGATAAGATTTTGGCATAGTGGCGGCAGTAAGATTATGTTGCCGTTCCCAAGCAGCAATTTGTACCGGCGTACATATCTTTATACCATGTATCTGTCCGACAGTAAGGTCGGCGATAGGCGCTCTGAGCATACATGCGTGTATATAACCAGTGAAAAATGGTTTGGCAATGTTCACTATAGCAGTCGAAAAAGTCTCAACTGTCCCACCAAATGTCACACATTTCACCATTTTACCTGTAGCACAAGATGGATGGACTAGAGACTGTCTAATCGCAACAGTTATGCATCCAGAATCAAAGAGAACTGAGACTGGATTATTATTTACAAATCCTTTATGTAGAGTAAGAGACCCTCTTCCGTCGTGTGCAGATAAGGCAGGAAGAGTAGTCGGAAGAGGATGACCGCAACTCAAGGTAGTTCTAGCTGTAGGTTAGAACAAAGTTGTGCACTCCAGGCACTGAGATGCTTTCTCGAGATCGAAAGCAGAGCAAGCAGTAGCATTAGAGACACTATTATTATTGTTACCTTGATCATTAATAAACTGGGGCTATTGTTGAGCAGAGTTAGCATGGCGATGCGATCTATTATTTGGAGATCTACCGTCGTATCGCGATCTATCGCGACTATTATCTCTATTGGAAGCATTGTTATTTGCTCTATTGAAACTATTGTTCTGATTTGAACCCCAGTTAGCATTGTCACGATTACTATTTCCCCTTTGATCAAAATATCTATTCGATGGATTTTGTTGTCTTCGAGAAAAATTATTGTAGGGTTGATCTATTGTAGTTACCCCTTCCAAAATTTCCATAATTGTTGGAACCAAAATGTTGGGGACCATTAAATTGTCTCCAGTTCCTTGAAGAAGGAGAATTACTACGTGATGGACCCCCTTGGTACTGTCCAAAATCACGAATATCCCTCCTACCAAAATTGCGATCCGCACTTAGAGATCTACGGCGCAAATTAGGACCATATGGTATTGCTGAAGCCACAGGTAAACCTTCTCTGACCTCAGAGTGGCTAACGGTCACATTTGGGTGTGCAGTGACGTATTGGCGACAGTTTTGTTCCATATTTTTCAAGTTTGTAGGTTTTCGCTCATGTAAAAAAGAAAGAAAAGAAGCGTTTACAGACGACATGACTTTGTCACGAAGCAATAAGTCCATGAGGGCTTCATATGTATGTTCAGTTTTTGAAAGTTCCACCCAACGTGAAAAAGTAAGGCGAATATTTGCTATAAAATCTGAAAAATCCTTCCCTGTCTCTGGCAATAAAGACTTAAAGCGTAGGCGATAACCGTCTTCATCCAGTTGGTATTTTTTTTAAACAAGACCGCTCTGACAACATCATAGTTATTCTTGTCAGGGCCCTCCAACATACTTATAGTGTTCATAGCTTCACCTTTAAGTATTTCCATAAGTCGTGCACAATATTCCGACTTGTCTATCTTACGAGATTTGCATGAAAGTTCAAATCTATTCAGATAGAATGAAATATCGTCATAGGCAGAGATGAAAGGAGGCAATCCGATTTTATTAGAATTAGTATTTGCCTTATTAGAAGTTGTTTGGTTGTCCATCGCACTCTGTGTATTAATCACATTCACTACCTTCATTTTCTCCAGCTCCATAGCTAACAACTTTTGCTCGTGGAGTCTAACGTTTTCTTCAGCTTGTATCTGTAGCTTCTTCTCCTCCATTTGCATTTGCATTTGCTGTTGAATTTTTCTCTCTTCAGCCTCTAATTTCTGTTTTTCCATTTCCATTTGCTGCTGAATTTTTCTATCTTCAGCCTCTAATTTCTGTTTTTCTATTTCCATTTGCTGTTGAATTTTTCTATCTTCAGTCTCTAATTTCTGTTTTTCAACTTCTAATTTCTGTTTCTTTTCTTCTGACTTGAATTTTTCTATCTTCAGTCTCTAATTTCTGTTTTTCAACTTCTAATTTCTGTTTCTTTTCTTCTGACTTCTGCGCCTTGGCATATTCGGCAAGTGCGAATTCTTCTAATCTCTCCGTAGTCATACCAAGGGATTTCCCTTGTGTAATGAAATAATCTAAACTAGACATTATGCTGTATTTTACAAGATATGTAAGTAATGTAAATATCCAGGAGACACTCACTCTATCCCAACTTCGTGGGTGACAAGTCCTTGCTTAAGAACTTGTACAATTACCTTTTTAACTACTAATAATATTATTAATTACCTATATATATATATATATATATATATATATATATATATATATATATATATATATATATATATATATATATATATATATATATATTATGCATTATAATATTGACAGTGCATGACAAAATAGATAGTACAAACAAAAGTGACAAAGACAAGATATAGAGCACAAATGATCACGTTCGCAGAATCAACTAAACCTGAAAGCAAAACCAAAGAAAAAATATTGCAAAGAATGCAATGACACTGCGAAAAGTAAGACAATACAAGCGACAATAATGTGTATAAACGAAAAAGTTCTATATAAATCAAAGATAGTAAGAGGAGGAAGACACTCACAAACAAATTAATCAAAAACAAAGGTACAGAGAAAAAATATAACGACAACAACACTGAGACGTTTCGTCACACCTAAACACTGATATCACAGATTACCAAATACAGTGGACTGAAATACGTCAGCAAAAAGTTGGCTGGAAATTTCCACTGCGGGAAATCCGCAAGAATGTCCCTACAGAACGCTTACGTCGGCCCTGGGTGAACTGGGATATATCCGAACGTAAGTCTCCACCCAACCAAACCCGCATAAATATGGAACATATAACATAGAATACGACATAGATTAAATAGACTAAGCTCCGAGGAAGGCTCAAAAACATAGAACAGTGGTACAGTTTACGAACAAACAAACCACTTATCTTCAAAAGGAAAAAAATCCCAGCCTCCGCAGCAACCACAATGATGTAAATCAGGTATCACACAGTCTGAATAAATCCAATGGTGATCGGTACTGGAACTCCAAAGTGATAGTGGCTTTCAAATGAAATTCCTGACATCGGGTGCTGAAATCCTAAGTTGGCGCACGAGAAGAAGGACTGGAACACTGCCACTCTTGACTTGAATAACTTGTGCATAAAATGTCAGTACTGACAACACTGTAAATCCAGCTGAATTGACATCACAGTAAACTTCTGGACTGTTTATACTTCTGTTAGTGGTTGTTCTGGGGAATACCGTTCAACTTATGTGGGTAATATAACGCCCCATATCACTGGCGACCACTTCTGTTACCGCTGGATTTGACGGTAACACCTTCTGCAGGCGGGATTGCCACCACTTCTGTTAAAGGTTTATTTGATTGAAGATACTGGCGGGGTCATCAATAAGATAATGTTATTATTTCTTCCGCTGATAAATGGCGATCAGCATAAGTCGGGCTTACGGATGGCCGACAGGTGTGTGACTATGGAAATGTAACATACGCGAAATGTGTATAAGTTCTTTAAGTGTGTCTATGATAAGTCACTCACACCACAGCAACGTGGAAGTCAGGAAATGTTGTAAGACCTGGCAACATTATACAGTTTATTACGCCACAGTCACGTAGACATCATAGCAAGACAATTCACAGCATACTCATGAAGCAACATGTAAGTAAATCCATAACATCGGTTGCATAAACCACCACAGCAAATTATGGGCATTAAGCACAGAATATCTATCAGGAAACATGAATCAGCAAATAGGTGGATAGGATGCAGGACATAGCAGCACATATTTCATATATTAATAGTACAGCAAAAATATCATTCCAGTTCTCAATAGTCCATGACTTTGAATCCATATGAATACAATGTATTAACAAGCCAACGAGGTTCGTGGCTTTTCATAACAAGTTCCCTGGGAGAAAACAACATTCTCTTCAACACACTTTCTATCTGCAAAAACAATCCATTACAGGAATATGCATGTGGAATAATGGCCTGTATAATCCGTGGCCTCATAATATCCTCCATTAAAGTACATTCTACAATTATTAAATATTCCTTCTACAAAAAGAATATATGCTGGGACACACTAGCAAAAATGGTAAAGCGTCCATTTCCAAGCTCTGCCAGCCAGAAACTGTCACGAAAAATCCCCTGCTTAAAACAGCTCAGTTCCCAATTCAAAACAAGCGCAAACTCGCAGCCCGAGATGTGAGTAGAATTCATCCGCCTTTCCCTCTCAAAACTAATTCAAAGAACGTTCGACAGTTTCTCTTTATCCTATTTTTAAAAAGCAAACTAACAGCTAGACAAAAGAGCTGTGTTCAAATATTACTGAGCATACAGCTCCCAACTAAGAAAAATCTCTCATCACACAGAGCGTGTGTACTAGCGTGTTTACAAAAAATCCGACCTGTACATACAAGTCTTTTAACACTTAACTCTCCTTAATAAAACATGACTTAACAGTCGCGCTTGCGTGTGTGTCGCGCGTGCGTGTGTGTCATGCGTATGTCGGGCGTGTGTGTGTCGGGCGTGTGCGTGTGTCGTGCGTGTGCGTGTGTCGTGCGTGTGTCGGGCGTTTGCGTGTGTGTGTCGGTAGTATGCGTGTATCGGGCGCGCGAGTGTGTCGGGCGCGCGTGTATGGGGGTGTCGGGTGCGCGTAGTTGTGTGTGTGTGTCGGGCACGAGTGTGTGTTTGTAGGGCGCGCGCGCGCGCGTGTGTGTGTGTCGGGCACGCGCGTGTGTGTGTGCGTCGGGGACGAGTGTGTGTTTGTAGGGCGCGCGCGTGTGTGTGTTGGGCACCCGCGTGTGTGTGTGTGTCGGGCGCGCGCGTGCGTGTGTGTGTCGAGCGCGCGCGTGCGTGTGTTGCGCGTGTGTGTGTCGCGCGTGTGTGTGTCGCGCGTGTGTGTGTCGCGTGTGTGTGTGTCGCGCGTGTGTGTATGTCGCGCGTGTCGCGCGTGTGTGTGTGTCGCGCGTGTGTGTGTGTCGCGCGTGTGTGTCGCGCGCGTGTGTGTCGCGCGCGTGTGTCTTCTTCTTCTTCTTCTTCTCGTTCGCTGTTGTTTAGTAATGTCTACACAAGAAGTCCGGTTCTCTGGATGTATGTTGCTGTGGTTGAAAGTTCGTCAAGACTCCCAAACAGCTTTGTGTGGATGTGCGTCGCTGTAGGCCAATGTTCAGTCCGCAATTGACTAAGCATGTGGCAGTCTTGCAGGATGTGTTCAGCTGTCTGTGCTGCCTGTCCACACGTACACAGGGTTGATGGGACCAATCTCAGTCTGTATAAGTGACTGTTCAGTCTGTTATGTCCTGTTCTAATACGGAACAGGATCACCTGTTTTGCTCGAACAAGATAGTGATAGTTGTCTGTTTGTTGGTCAATTTTCCTGATGGCCTTGATAAGGGTCTTCTTTTCCTGGAAGGTGATTGTTTGTTCTTTTTGTTCCCGTGTTGCTCCCTCTTTTGCTAACGTATCTGCTCTCTCATTTCCTGGTATGTCACAGTGTGATGGTATCCACTGTAGCACTACCCTTCTTTTGATATTTACTTCGCATAGGGTTTTATTTAACTCTTGCAGTTTATCACTGTTGAGGGCTTGCAGAACTGACATGCATCGGTAAGGAATACAACCTGCTGACATTGGCTTATTGTGTTATTTATTATTCCTGCAGCAATGCTTAAGGCCTTGTACTTCAGCAGAGTAGTTTGAAAAGAATATTCCAGTAGGCGAACAGGTGGATTCGTTTTCTTTGTCTGGATAGACCACATAAACTTTCGCGCCTCCGTTCTTCACTGCTCTGGGTGCAGATCCATCAGTATATACTTGGATCCATGCTTCTCTGGGGTATAGTTCTTCAATCATGTCACATGCTGCTGTTTTCCTTTGGAGAGTATTTAGCTATCCCATGGGGCAGTGGTAGTTATGGAGGTCTTAATGCTGAAATTTTGATGTTGTTCCCATGGGGTTGGGAGGAGTGTGGGAATTATTTCTTTAGTGATGTCTGGTAGTTCATCCTTGTATGTTCTAATTTGTGTTTTGGACCGATGCACAAAACTGCTTCTCTTCAACCTCCCACTGGCTAAATCTCTAAATCTAGTTTTCATTGGATGTACTGGCATGTTCTTGTACTTTTCTGCTTGGATCAGGGTCTTAGTGTATCGTCTGTAGAATAAAGTTGGAATGCCTGTGATTTTTTCCATTTCATTTATTGGTGTGGTCTTCATGGCACCCGTGATCAATCGAAGTGCTTGATTCTGTACCTTATCCAAGGCTTGTAGGTGTGATTTGGCTGCTGTAGACCATGCTGCTGATCCGTACTCTAATATTAGTCTTATTGCACCTGTATAAACTTTCTTTAGTGTTGTTTCGTTAGCTCCCCAACTTGATCCAGCTATTTTCCTCAGTATGGCAAGTTTTCTTCTTGCTTTGGCCTCTGTTCTCTCGATGTGGGGTCTCCATGACATTCTCTTATCTAATGTAATGCCCAAGTACACCGGTTCCTCGTCTGTTTGGACATGTATATTTCCAAGTCGTATCTCTCCTGCTTTGTCTTTGTTTGAGAGCGTGAAAAGTGTTGTTGAGGATTTTTCAGCGTTGATCTGCACCATCCATTTCTCTGCCTATGCTGCTTTGTTGTCTACTGCCCTTTGTATTCGCTTATTAGCGATAGTTAGATGTTCTTCTACACACCACACCACCAAGTCATCAGCGTATAGGGCAGCTCTCACACTTTGTGGCAGATCGTGGATGAGGTCATTGATGAACACAAGGAACAGGGTGGGAGACAATTTTGAGCCTTTAGGAACTCCATGTTTTAGGAGGATTTTCTTGCAGTTGTGGCCTTCCATGGTGACTCTTGCTATCCGATCGTGTAGTGTCGCGCCCCTTTGTATGTGTGTCGCGCGCTTATGTGTGTGTAAGTGTCGCGCGCGCGCGTGTGTGTGTTTCGTGCGTGCGTGTGTGTCACGCACGCATGTGTGCCACGCGCGCGCGTGTGTGTGTATATGTCGCGCACGCGCATGTGTCGCGTGCGCGTGTGTGTCGTGCGTGCATGTGTGTCAAGCGCACGCGCGCGTCGCGCGTGTGTGTGTGTCGCGCCCGTGTGTGTGTCGCGCGCACATGTGTGTGTCTGTGTCGCGCGCACGTGTGAGTATCGTGCGCGTAAGTGTGTGTTGCGCGTGTGTGTGTGTGTATGTCGCGCGCGCGTGGAAAAGGAGGATGACAGAGCTCACGCTATTAGAATGAAGGAATTGGAACTCGAAGGAAGAAGAGTGAATTCTAGTTCTAACAATGGCGGTTCTCGCAGTTCTCAAAATTGCGAAGGAGGAAGCACCACTCAGGTGGTGGCACCTAGTGCCGTATCCTTCCAACTAGATGTCTATAATGAGACTTCAGAGGAAATTGACATCTATCTCTCTAGGTTTGAATCCTTAGCAGCTACATATGGCTTGGAGAGTGAGAGATACAACATGAAGCTATCCCAGAGTCTCAAGATGCCCACGGAAGAACAAAACAACTACGACATGTTGAAGAAAGCTCTGCTACAGCGTTTTATGCTCAATGCAGAGACTTTTCGTTTCTAAATTCCGTGAGGCGAAAAGACAGAAAGATGAATCTTTTCGACAGTTTGCTACACGACTAGAAACGTACTTGGAGAAGTGGGGATCTCTCAGCAACTTTGATGAATCTTTCGAAAGGCTGAAGATGATTCTTGTGGAGCAGTTCAAGGACTCGCTCACCTCTGACATGAGACGGTTCCTGGCTGAGCATGGGTCCGAAACTCTTGTGCAGGTGGTACTGTTTGCTGATAGGTACCAGAGCGCCCAGTCGGAAGTGAATCTGTCTAAGAGGCGCCACCACGATAGACACCCCAAACAGAAGGATCACCCCGATGATAGCTCCAAAAGTACGGACACCACAACACACAAAACAACCCACCAACAGCAACAACAACCACAAGATCACCAGAGGCAGAAACAGAGCAATTCAGCCCAGGGAACTGGATGACGATACTGTAAATCGTGCAAAACTGAGACGCATTTCACATCGGATTGTAAGAGGCCGAAATCCGGCCCTTATAATGTTGTATGGTAATTACTCTCATACTCCTCAGGGAGCATATTACAGGGAGAAAGGTTTGGTATAAAGACGGGTGGGAAATAAGAGACAGCTAGTTGTCCCACTCCCCTTTCGCACCCGCCTCATGCAAGAAATGCATTCAACCCTTCCCTTTCCCATTAAATGTTCATATGCCCTGGTAATGCATATTTCCCTGAATTACTTCTGGCCAGGCTTGCGACATGACGTTCGACAGTTTGTGCGAGATTACTCTGTTAGCCCTAGCCCGGACAACCAGAAGGATGAAACTACGAAGAATGAATCTGAGCAGAGTAACCAACAACCAAAGTTGGATAACTTGTACCTCAACTCGATATATCTGTGTAGTAAAGCAGAGTTACGACAAGCGCAGATGGAAGATATTACGTTAGCGCTTTACTCTGAGCAGAGTCAGCTCAAAATAAACCATACTTCAGCTGGAAATTTCGAAAACGAGGATGGGATTATTTTTCGACGGACGAAGCAAGGGAAGCAGCTCGTGGTGCCTCTCACTTTAAGACCCTCCGTCATGAAAGCGGCTCATATATCTTTATCTGGGGAACATGTTCCCGTGAGTACAAATATGCGTAATATTAAGGAGGTTTACTTCTGGCCCAACCGATGGAAAGACGTTCGTCAGTACGTATTAAACTGTACACATTGCCAAGCGAGTAACTTTAATGTTTGCCAACGAGATAATGAAAAGATCACTGTCATTCAGAACAGTAAGAGAAGAAGGCACACACTTCACAAAAGTTCATGTCTGAACCTGAATATTTAAAGAAATATCTTTGAGGGCGTATGTGACAAAACGTCTGAACATGCTCTTCTGTGTGATCTCTCGCACATTCAGCCCTCCGACAGAATCCTTTTTTTTTCGTCATTTTTCTCACTCATCGCTTTTATTTGGCACAAATCATGCCTTTTCATTCGTTAGTTTCACTATTTTGCTCTATGCTGGACATAGCATGGTGAAGTCTAACACGCCACTCCTCTATGGCAGTATTAGCCACATGAGTAATTCTTATCTTATTGTGTCGCATTCACGCTTCACGAAGACGTGTTAAGTTACGCCAGGTTATTAGACGGCCAGCGACACCATTTTATCACAATATCGGTCTGGCCATCTTTTCAAGCGACAAGGAGTGTTGAATAGAACCAGATTTGTTTGTCTGGCGAAACACATAGTAACCCGTGCACGAGGCGGAACATATGACATAAGCGCTTCCGGGTCATCCTTGCTACACCAACATTACCGTCTGTGTGACATCTGTGGGCAGACAAGAGTGATATAATCGCTTCCGGTCACTTGATAAAGCGTAATCATGGATTTATTACATTTTAGACAATATGAGTCTATAAATGTGTTTGAGAGTGTATGCAAGGCATCAGATGTCCATATATGGTAATACGTGACCTTTGCAGGCACGAACCTTATTTCACGTGGGACTATTTTGAAATACCACAGCCTGTCCTGCATGATTTGAAATGATTGGATCTTTCTGATTAGATTCATAACATCATTGGAGGGAATATAAGCTGACTTTTCGCAGTTTTATTTCTCTGTGATTTGCACGCTCGCCAAGACAACATCAGACATCACCACAATTCTTAATTGTTATTTGGAACTTTTATTGGAGAACCAGATAAGACTTATAAAGCACAGGAAATCTCTTTCAAATTTTAATAAGAAACACTGGAACTAGGAAATTGAAGAAACACGGAGTCAGAAGGGGCAATCTATTGTAAAATTAAAAGAAATCCCAGACACGTGTTGTAAGAGAACGATTCGTCTCTTTTATTCATCTGCGCGACAAGTCTGTAGCCAGGATTGGCTTATTGGTGGTACCAGCAGAACGTACTATTTATGGAACAAGACGGGATCAGTGGCCTACGCTTTAATAAAAAGGAAGCACTGTGTATACTTTCCTTGAAGTTTCTTGGAGACAAGCTACACCCGACAAACTTGACAAGAGACGAGTGATCAGTGTGACAAGACAGAACCGTCATTGGCAGCTGAGTTCAAACATATGCTGCCACCTGAACTTCTTAACCCTCTTCGCAATCCCTAAATAACAGGATGATAGCTTTTCTTTAGCCATAACTATTAACATTATTTTCAAACTGTTAAAACTAAAGTGGTTATAAAATTTTGTTATTTCGTAATGTTTAAAATTTAACTTCTATTTAATCTTTAAATTTACTACATGTTTGTCTCAGTCAAAATTACTAAACACACACTCTAAACAAAGCTATATATATATATTATAATAATTCCAATGATTAACTCAACGGTGGGGGCTTAACGAGCTAGAACAACCATTGCTTGAAATCTTCATAAAAGTGTCTGCAGATTATATAATTAACGTGCTTAGCGACAGCCAGCATGGTTTTCGCTTATCTGAATATCTTATGAAGACTCCAATGTGATAGAAGATTTACTACTCTTCTATCGACATTTCTGCCAAGAGTAATCGTGTGTAAAGATAGACTCCATTGAAGCCTATAATAGATACTCTTGAGTTTTGGCCATGGTTGGACCACTACTAAAGGCAGGGGAGGCAGTACCGTCACACACGATTAGCGAATTAATGAGACAAACACATTTTATCGGATTTGGAAGGGATGATCGTTGTAGGTAATGTGTTATTTGTCATGCTGGTGCGATGTACAAAAAAATGTCACTCCTCTGTCTGGCCCCATTTTAACAAATATTGGGAAATTAGGGTAAAACATATCTCGTAATATTTTACGCAATGTCAGTAACTCACAACACTACCCATGTATTTCGAAGAACGACCTTTCTCAAATATAACGATGCGTGAGTAAAATATACTAAATAAGACTCATTACTAGAGGACTGGTTTAAATAAAAAATAAACTAGCCGAAATTGCAATTGGTTTGAACAAAATAAACTAACCGAAATTGAATTTCATTGTGGCGAGTTTTTGACCATAAGAACTAAGCGTCTTAAGATTCCCCACTTATTCCATTTCTCCTCAATCATTGAGGAGCCCAGACGCCAAATAGGAAATGGAAATTATATATATATATATATATATATATATTTATTTATTTATTTATTTATTTATTTATTTATTTATAAAAATTTATAGATGATATAGTCATTTTGAGTGAACTGCACCAGTATGTCGCAGTCATTTTAAATAACATAGCTATTAAAGTAATATTTTACCGAGTTAAATCAGTTGGGGGCTCATCAAAACGAGCACAATTCTTTCTTGTAGAAGGTCAAGGGAAGGTAGAACGTTTACAAGACTTGGATCCTATCAGCCATAGTACACGATTTCTTAAATTCCTACGAGGCTCTCTAGAATTGAAGCACCATTCTTCAATTCACACCTCTTACTTACTTAGTCGTTCCCTTTCTACCGTGAGGTGTAGAGGTTTGGAAGAGAGAGCGCCAGACTATCCTATCGGCTGTCTTCCTCCTGGCCTGGTTCCATTCTAGTCCTCGGTCCTTCAAAGATTGTCTAATGTTGTCCTCCCAGCGGACTCTGGGTCGTCCTGGGGGTCTGGATCTCTGGCTCTTTGTTTCCCATGCTTGTCGTGGTAGCCGATCTTCTCCCATTCTGCAGACATGGCCAAACCATCTTAGTTGGGACTGTTCTACTTGGGTCTGCAGGGGGTGGGATTTTAGGCCTTGACGTATCGTCTGGTTGCGGACCATGTCTCTTCTTGTTACTTCAACCACCTTCCTCAGATACCTCATTTTTGAAGTTTGGATCTGGCTTTTGTGGGTTGTAGTCATTGCCCATGACTCGCATCCATATGTCAAGACAGGGACATAGGTGGAGCGGTATAGAGCGATCTTCGCTTTCTTACCAACCTCTCTCTTGCTGAGGAATTCTCGATTTATGGCCTGAAAAAGTCTCCCAGCTGCAGCTTTTCGTGTGGCCAACTCTTCTTTGATGCCTCCCTTTCGGTCTATAATAGCTCCGAGATATTTAAAGTGGTCGACCTGCTCCAGGACCTGTTCTCACAGCTTAATCTGATGTCTTCTTTCTTCTCGTGATATCACCATAGATTTTGTTTTAGAGCTGCTTATAACCGTCCCTCTCTTCTCCAGCTTTTCCTTCCATACTTGCAGGTTGGATTGGAGATGTGCCTCTGATTTAGCAATCAGGGCAACATCATCAGCAAATGCCAGCTCTGAAATACATACCTGTCTCATCTTCCAGTACCCCACTGAATACTTTCTTGTTCTCTCCTTACATGCCTTGATAACATCGTCCATGAGGAGTATGAAAAGATAAGGTGACAGGATATCACCTTGTCTTACACCAGTGGTGGTCCTGAACTTTTCTGACTTATAGTTTGCTGTCCTCACATAATTTCTACAAGACTTGTAGAAGCTCTGTATAGCATGAATCAGAGGTACTGGAATGTTCTTCCTTGCCAAACAGTCCCAAAGTTTGCTCCAGGGGACCCTGTCAAACGCCTTTTCCAGATCTATGAAACAAAGATGGATCTCACTCTTATACTCAAGAGCCTTTTCACTCAGCTGTCTGAGTGTGAAGATAAGGTCTTGAGTACTTCGGTTTGCTCGGAATCCACACTGGATCTCATCCAATTGTGGCTCAGCTAGGCGTCGGAGTCTCTGCTCTAGGATTCTAGAGTACATTTTACCAGGGACACTGAGAAGTGATATGCCTCTTTGGTTTCCACATTGTCGATTGTCACCCTTTTTGAAAATTGGTGTTATGATGGCAGTCTCCCAATTCTTTGGTATGGTCTTGTTGCACCACGCTACCTGTAGGACCCTTAAGAGTAATATGTCACCTGATGCTCCCATGTACTTAACCACCTCTGGTGTTATACCATCATGCCCCGCCGCTTTGCCCATTTTGATTTTCTCCAGTGATGCCTTCAGTTCTTCCATTTTTATGTCATCTTCATCACCATTGGTTTCCTCTTCTGTGCCAGTGGTCATCATTTCTGATGCTTGACCTTGCTCACCATCAAGGAGTTCTGAGAAATATTCTTTCCATCTTATATAATTGTGTGGTCAGCAAGCCAATAATCAGATCGTTCGTCTAGGGGATAGTTATAGGGGTATGTAGATAGACCCCGCATACAACCCTTCTCCACCAACGATGAATAATGTCACCACAAAGGCCAGGCTGGACAAATGAATAAACAATTTATTCTTTCAAACGATGCTCCACAAATCTCATCAGGTTTCCACATTGTCGATTGTCACCCTTTTTGAAAATTGGTGTTATGATGGCAATCTCCCAATCCTTTGGTATGGTCTTGTTGCACCACGCTGCCTGTAGGACCCTGTCGTGAAACATTCTAAATCCACATATATAAATTAAAAGGTAAATGTAAAGCCTAACACATAAATTCAATAAAAAGGAAAGAAGAATGGTAAAGAACAGTGCTGTCACAATGACTGTACTCGAGATCCCCCTTTTTCTGCTTCGTCTGCATATTCTCACGCTTGCACGTTTACTAGTAAAGCCTACAGCAGCATACACGCGTTTCCACAAAACAATAAAACGTGTACTGCATTTCTAAGAAAACCTTGAGATACGCAAGCTGATTAATGACCTAGATTAATACACTGCGTAATGAAAAGACAGATGGAATTAGGATAGAAAGAGGGAGGGCTGAAAGCAGGAACGCATGCAACACTAACACGCGTCTCGCGATATACAATTAATGCCACCCCCAACACGCGAAAGGCATGAAGCACTAACTTTTTTTCAGATAGACAGTGAAAAAAAAAAAAAACACTACCCATACGAGAGTTAGGTTTAAAAACCTGAAAAATGCTTATTAGGAAATATGACATTATACTGGTTTACGTTTGAAAGCCTGACAGTACAGCAGACACCCTAAAGTTTGGAAGTGAGGAGGTGGTAACAGCACGACTATCCTAGAAGAAAATACATATTTTGAACGCCGCCACTTAGCTCCCTTAAAGCTTATATATTTGGGTTCCTTAGGACTTGCTGACAAAGAATAGGTTAAGTGTTACGCAAATAGTCTAGGAATTAACAAATTATAGCCAAAAGAAAATAGTGAGGGTGTCAGACAACACCAAATAATAATCGCACAGTGGCATGTTTTGAAACCACCATTTTACGGGAAATAGGCCACCATGTTAAATCCTATTTGATTGGATAGAAGTAAATGTAAGGCGAAACACGATTAGTCGGACTATAAATACTAATTTTGGTTGTTAGGGGAAACGTGAGAAGGGTCAAATTTTTGAAAAGCTGTGTAAACATGGCCCGATTGGTTAGACCCGCCAATATAGTCAATTAGGAGAGTCAGTTCAGTGCCACATTTTAAAATAAACTTACTCAGAAACAGTGCGTTGAGAACCAGCTTATATTTTTTTCTAAATAAAAGCCTGTGACAGAGGCAGATCGGAATTTGTGCCATATTCATCGCCAGTCAACGTATTTGTGTATTATTTCCATGAATTGTGGTAAGCTTGACATATTTGATATCTTTTTAATAAAAATTGAATGTAAATTGATAATTTATGTCTGTATATGTGTGTGGTTTAGTAGCAAACATGAGGCAAGGCCTAGATAGTGCTCCAACCTGAACATGACGTGTCGGAGAAAAGTAAAACTGCATGGAATTGCCAAACAGTACACTGACACCTATCTTATTGACTAGAAAGAACTAATGCTGGAATTGCAGAGGCGTAGTAACCATTTAGGAGGAGAATACTGGTGTAAATTGTTTCAGATGAAGCTAGCAGTTGGCCTACCGCTCTGAACTCAGTGTTTGTTATGTATTGTGTTCAGTGTGGAAATAGATTATAAATTAATTATGAAGTAGGAGGTACAACCTTCTTGTTTCAGGGACCGTGGTCCTAAGTTATTGAAGCAGCACCTGGTCTGAGTTTTGCTGAATCCAGAGGCTGACAGCATACTCCTTGGTCCAGATAGCGACCAGTGAGGTGTCTCCAGAACACAGTGAAGCAATCGAGCAGAGGAATCTTTTCCTGCCGCCATCACGAAAGATAAGCTTCTGTGGCCAGAGCAGCTCAACATTATGTGCCCCCCCCCCCCTCAAAAAATTGACATTATATTAAACACAGAGGGACAATACATTGTTTCAAATGACAGGAACTGTGAACTTTTCCCAATACTATTTCCACGATAATCAAACACTTGAAGTCATGATGACAAACAACAATCTAGCTTGAAAAACAAAACCAGTATTACCTCATAGTACTACTGCACAACTTACACACATAGGATAATAATAATAAAATATGTCAATACAAAGATCATAATTATAAATTGTGTACATACAAATTGTAATTACATTTGATTGTGATTCCTGGTTCACTGTGTAGTTGAATCAGGATATCTATTAATGAAAGGAGTTATTACACATATATTTGAAACTTTACACTTGACTCATTTAAGATAGTCTTATAGAGTGTTATATGTGTGTGAGTGTCACAGTGTTGTAAAGTGTTGTGGAATAAATTAAATTGTTTATCTGTCTGTTGTTGTTGTGACTTACACTTCATCATTTTCATAACCCTAGACATTCAACGTAGTCATCACAATATTCCAGAATAATTCTGACTGAGGTATAAATGTGGTAGCAAGTAAGGTCATCTGTAATACACCACACTTATTAGATACAGATACATTCACAGCTGATCTCAGTCAGTACAATAAGTCCCCTATAAATATTTATAACATCCCACTTTACCACAGACCCTTAAGAGTAATATGTCACCATTTTGATTTTCTCCAGTGATGCCTTCAGTTCTTCCATTTTTATGTCATCTTCATCACCATTGGTTTCCTCTTCTGTGCCAGTGGTCATCATTTCTGATGCTTGACCTTGCTCACCATCAAGGAGTTCTGAGATATATTCTTTCCATCTTCCCATTACTTCCTTCGGGGCAGTAAGCAATTTGCCTTGCTTGTCCTTTATAAATTTGAGAGGGCATTGTTTTTCCTTCTCCACCAACGATGAATAATGTCACCAAAAAGGCCAGGCTGGACAAATGAATAAACAATTTATTCTTTCAAACGATGCTCCACAAATCTCATCAGGTTTCCACATTGTCGATTGTCACCCTTTTTGAAAATTGGTGTTATGATGGCAGTCAAGCCAATCCTTTGGTATGGTCTTGTTGCACCACGCTGCCTGTAGGACCCTTAAGAGTAATATGTCACCTGATGCTCCCATCAAGGAGTTCTGAGAAATATTCTTTCCATCTTATATAATTGTGTGGTCAGCAAGCCAATAAACAGATCGTTTGTCTAGGGGATAGTTATAGGGGTATGTAGATAGACCCCGCATACAACCCTTCTCCACCAACGATGAATAATGTCACCACAAAGGCCAGGCTGGACAAATGAATAAACAATTTATTCTTTCAAACGATGCTCCACAAATCTCATCAGGTTTCCACATTGTCGATTGTCACCCTTTTTGAAAATTGGTGTTATGATGGCAGTCTCCCAATCCTTTGGTATGGTCTTGTTGCACCACGCTGCCTGTAGGACCCTTAAGAGTAATATGTCACCTGATGCTCCCAAGTACTTAACCACCTCTGGTGTTATACCATCATGCCCCGCCGCTTTGCCCATTTTGATTTTCTCCAGTGATGCCTTCGGTTCTTCCATTTTTATGTCATCTTCATCACCATTGGTTTCCTCTTCTGTGCCAGTGGTCATCATTTCTGATGCTTGACCTTGCTCACCATCAAGGAGTTCTGAGAAATATTCTTTCCATCTTCCCATTACTTCCTTCGGGGCAGTAAGCAATTTGCCTTGCTTGTCCTTTATAAATTTGAGAGGGCATTGTTTTTCCTTCCTCGTGTTCTTTAGGGTCTTATAGAACAATTTCTGGTTTTCTTGCGCGTCTTTTTCTAGCTTTTCTCCGAATTCTTCCCAGGACTTCTGTTTTGCTGCTAGCACCTTGTTCTTTGCTTCTGTTCTGAGTATCACATATTCTCTATATTTCTCTATTTGTCCTGCTGTGTTTTTAGCTCCTAAGTATTGTTTCCATGCCCTTTTCTTCTCTCTTATTTTCTCTTTGACTTCCTCTGTCCACCAAGGTGTCCTCTTTCACTTGTTCCCAAGTCGGACTTCACTACATGCTTCTGCAGCAGCTGCCTTTATGATGTCCTGGAATTTAAGCCAGAGGGTTTCCAAGTCATCAGGTTGTTCTTCTGTGTTTCTCACCGCTGTAGCAATAAGCCCCTGATATCTGGTCTTAATTTCTGGCTCTCTCAGCTTGTAGGTCTTAATGCTCATTTCTCCCGTTTGTTTACTTGGTTTCTTGCGTGATGTTGGGCAGTTCCTAGGCTGAGCAACTCTTTCAGTTGTTCTTTTGATTGTAAGAAGGTAGTGATCACTTCCAATCTCTGGCTCCCTCCAGACTCTAGCATCCCGGACATATTTGAATGAGCTCCTCCTAACAATGGCATAGTCGATCACTGACTTCTCATTCTTTGTTGGTTCACATCTAGTGTATGCATGTATGCGCTTATGGGGGAACTTTGTGTTTGTAATAATAAGATTCTGCTCACTGCAGAATCTAAGGAGTCGCTTTCCATTGTCATTGAGAGTATCTTCTCCATATCTTCCGATAACTCCACCCCATCTAGCATGGTCATTTCCAACTCTCGCATTGAAATCTCCGAGCATGACAATTTCATCTAGGCAGTCATCCACTGTCCTTTGAAGTAGCTCGAAGAATTCCTCCTTGACCTCTGCTCTGTCATCCTCATTTGACCCATACACTATGACCAGGTTGACTATGGTTTCTCCTTCTTTTAGTTTTACAACCATAATGCGCTCCGAGACAAAGTTCCATCCCTAGATACTATCTTTCTGGTTTTTGGCCACAATGTAACCCACGCCCCCTTTAGCTCTTTCAGACGTGGGTACACCACTGTAGAGCAGCGTGTTGCCATCGAGATCCATGACTCCTTGTCCCTTTTTCTTTGTTTCCGTTATAGCCAGGATTTCTAATTTTGCTTTCCTCATCTCTTCCACCAGCTCCTCTTCTTTCCCATTTATACTTCTTGTGTTCCATGTTCCATAAGTCGTAGTCCGTAATCCATTCCAATTCGTCGCCTTTAGAATCAGTCCAGTTTTCTCTCTTGTATTGCTCGTAATCGTGTTTTAAAGCAAACAGGTGATTGGCCTGTTGTGCCTTTGCATGGTGGAGGGGCTGCCTCCTTACGGCCTCCATGCAGGCCGCCCTCCTCCTTTTTCAGCCGGGCTTAATACCGGCCTAGGCGGAGTTCAATTCACATCTCTGCCAAGAGTAATCTTGAGCGAAAGGTAGACACCTTTGAAAACCCCCAGTAGATACTCTGAAGTTTGGTTACTAGTGGATCATCATTGCTGAGCAAGGGGAGTAAATCCCGTGGCAGTAACTCTAAGATTAAAGTGACTTCTTATGGGTTCCTAATTAAAACCTCAGCTCTAGCTCACAAACACTCACTTTAGTCCTGACTTGCATAAGGTCGGAAGGCAATATTTTGTTTAAAATAAAGTTAAAATTTTGTTAAATATAATTAAACCTTAACTTTCAGTCTTTCTGTCCATGCAATTGCAGGAAACGGATCACCCGACAGTAATTACAGTTACAAATATAATGATACTTTTTTTTTCCAAATTCAAAATACTCTGAAACCTAAAACCAGGGGTGTGGGAGTCGTGTAGTCGGTCGGTTGTTTAGTGAAGTCAGAGTCAGAATGTTATGTCACATAGCTAGTAAAAAAACTGTATTCGGAGTTGTGAGTTGGACTTTGAATATTTCAGAAGTCGGAGTCAGAAAATATTTAGACCGACTCCACAACAGCGCTGAAAACAGATATGATTTTATTAAGGTAGATCGTTAGAGAGCTTAGTGTTTCTACAGTAGATCTCCTCGGCTACTGGGTTGCCAACCGCTGCTTTAAATACCGGTACTGACTTATTTTCGCTCTGTACCGAAAGCTGCTTTTTATATTTAAAAAATACGTTTAACATAAAAATAATCAACGTCACAAGATCGTAATCAGCGTCAACTGGTAACCTCTGTACTTACGAGTAATTATCATTATAAAAGTTAACATGACAGATTGTGAGAATATTTGGGCAATCACAAGAACAAAGATTCTAATGTGACGCATTGTTTCGTTGGAACTTTATGAAAAACACTTTTTGATGACTGTGTTTATTGTTCCGCTAATATTCTAATGCTAAACAAAGCTAGGCTGCCATCTTTGATCGACGCGATAACTACCGTATCCTAGCAACCAGCTGACGTTAATTCCGTTTTTTTTTTTTTTTAAACAGCGTAGTTTATGCTTCTAGAAGGCAGGATATTGCTGAAGTAACGTCTTTCCAGTGATAATGGAAAAAGAAAAAACAGACCACAGATCTTGCCCCATACTACGAGTATGGTAGTCAAAATGACTGCAGTGGTGATGCTGGACAAACAAATATCCCGTTTAACACTTGATGGATTATAACCAGGGTTGTGGAGTCAGCCAAATAATTTTCCGACTTCGACTAATTTTTTACTAGTCATATTGCATACAAGGTAATGATTACAGGGTTGAACTTGAAGAAACACCACTACAAGATGTAGAACCGTACACATATCTTGGCAGCAGTATAGACAAAGTTGGAGGGACAGACAGTGATATCACAATAAGAATACAAAAAGCAAGAGGAGCTTTCATTGCATTGGGAAATATGTGGAGATCAAGAGAAATCGGATCCAACACGAAAATAAGAATCTTCAACTCAAATGTGAAGTCAGTCCTATTGTATGGCTCTGAGACGTGGAGAACAACAAAGACAACAACCAAAAAGCTACAGACTTTCATAAATGGGTGCTTGCGTAGAATAGAGGGATTAAAATGGTATGACAAGGTCACCAACGTGGAACTGATGACAAGAACTAGACAAGTGCCAGTGGAACAAGAGATGAGAAGAAGACGATGGCGATGGATAGGACACACACTGAGGAAACCTGCTGATAGCATTACAAGACAGTCCTTGTTCTGGAACTCCCAGGGCAAGAGAAGCAGAGGTAGACCAAGAAACACATGGAGAAGAGAGCTGGAAACAGAGGTGAAAATGATGAGGAGAACGTGGAAAGAACTTAAGATGATGGCACGTGACAGGAGGACTTGGCATTTGTTTGTTGAAGTCCTATGCTCCTTTGGGAGTGGAGGGTTATGAATATTGCATACAGTTCGGAGTGGGAGTCCGGACATTTTTTTTTACCGACTCCAACTCAGACTTCACAAAAATAAGACCACATCCACGACTCTGACTACTGACTCCTGAATTTTTAGAAGTCCGATTCGGACTTCTGATTTCGACTTCTGTTAAAGAACGAATATTAATGTATGTTGTATCATGGCCACACATAGGCTATTACCAGTTATTTTGCGGTAATATGTATCTGTTTGGTAACTCATGCTTTTGTACGGGTTTTAACTTATATTGAACGCTGTATATTTAATACGTCACCAGTTGTTAATGACGTAACGCGTTTTGCACTAATTTATGCTAACGGCTAATATTCTTGGCCTTTCGTTACTTCTAGTCTTCATAGTAAGACGTGTTTTATTCAAGCTCCAAGTATTGCGGAGGAAGAGATCTAAGTGGCATATTTAACTTCGAAGGCCGCGACTATATTATCGAAGATGATTCAGAACTTATTAAGAAGTTCCATATACAAGGGTATTACTGAAGAAATAATTCCAGTATTTTACATTCACGTCGTCTGGTCCACATTACTTGGGTGGTATGCACCTCTAGTACAGCGACCAGAACTGAATGGTTGAGATGAGACAGATGAAGGATTTTACTATGATGTATGTACTATATATATGCCTTGCTCATGATGTTGCTGTTCCTGAAGTTAAATAAATTAAGAAGATATATTGTGGACGACTTGTGTTCTTCGGCCAGTGATGTCCTGTACGATCATACCCGTCTCCATTCGTGTTTGTACTGACAAATGTACATGTACATTTCATGATTCTATACTCCGATCAATTATAACTACAAGAAGATAACCCAACCGTAACACTCCTGCTTCCGACGACAGTTTTTTTTTTTACTTATCATATGGCATAAAATTCGGAATCGGAATCCGGACAATTTTTACAGTGTCCGACTTTACTTTAAAAATGCAATCGACTTCACGACCGACTCCCCGTTCCTGTCTCCGACCGCTGAATTTGTAGAAGTCCGACGCCCGATTCCTACTACAGTTTTTTACTAGTCATATGGCATACAATTCGGAGTTAGAGTCCGGAACTTTTTTTTCCGACTCCAACTTCACAGCCCTGGTTCTAACTAGGATATGTAGCGTCTACATTGTCTTATATCTTCAGCTATCGCTAATTGCTTATGACATTATGCTTCCTCGTCATTTATTCTGATTTAATCAGTCAATACCCTTAAGCTTCCCAAATTCTTATTCAATCAGTCAATACCCTTAAGCTTTCCAATTTCTAATTCAATTAGTCAATACACTTAAGCTTCCCAAATTCTTATTCAGTCGGTCAAGACCCTTTAGCTCCCCAATTTCTAATTCAATCAGTCTATACTACACTTAAGCTCCCCAGTTTCTTATTCAATCAGTCAATACCCTTAAGCTTTCCAATTTCTTATTCAATTAGTCAATACAGTTAAGCTTCCCAATGTCTTATTCAATCAGTCAACACCCTTAAGCTTCTCAATTTCTTATTCAATCAGTCAATACCCTTAAGCTTCCAAATGTTTTATTCAATCAATACCCTTAAGCTTCCCAATTTCTTATTCAATCAGTCAATACCCTTAAGCTTCCCAATTTCTTATTCATTCAGTCAATACACTTTAGCTCCCCAATTTCTTATCCAACCAGTCAATACACATTAGCTCCCCAATTTCTAATTCAATCAGTGAATACACTTTAGCTCCCCAATTTCTTATTCAATCAGTCTGTACTACCCGTTAGCTCCCCAATTTCTAATTCAATCAGTCTATACTACCCTTTAGCACCCCAATTTTTAATTCAATCAGTCTATATTACCCTTTAGCTCCCCAATTTCTAATTCAATCGGTCTATACTACCCTTTAGCTCCCCGATTTCTAATTCAATCAGTCTATACTACCCTTTAGCTCCCCAATTTCTACTTCAATCAGTCAATACACTTTAGCTCCCCAATTTCTTATTCAATCAGTCAATACACTTTAGCTTTCCGATTTATTTTTCAATCAGTCAGTACACTTTAGCTTTCCAATTTCTAATTCAATCAGTCAATACACTTTAGCTCCCCAATTTCTAATTCAATCAGTCTATACTACCCGTTAGCTCCCCAATTTCTAAATCAATCAGTCTATACTACCCTTTAGCTCCCCAATTTCTAATTCAATCAGTCTATACTACCCTTTATCTCCCCAATTTCTAATTCAATCAGTCTATACTACCCTTTAGTTCCCCAATTTCTAATTGTAAATGCTTTTCTCCCTTTCTCGTTTTGCCTTCTTGTGACGAAGCATATCCTTTCAACATAGACTTACGCCTGTTGGTTATATGAGAGTGCATTTTGCCCTTCAGACATTTGTGAACGCTGTTAGCTAAAGTACAGCGCTAGATATTAAGTCCTGGGTAAACTGGATCGGGTCGGTACCGTGATTTGAACCGGGCACCTTTGCCGCGAGAGACCAGCGCTTTAACCACTCTGTCAATACGACGCCCAATAAAGGTCTTCTGATACATGTTACTAATATCTCATAAAAAAAAATTTAAGGTAGTACCATAGCAGAACATTGCAGAACAATGGCCGACAGAACATCTGGATTTTATGCCATCCTTGTCTACCGCCAGCCTTTCTTGCGATATGACAAATTTAGCCCGTCTCGTTACTTCAGACACCTTACTGATTGGCCGTAACGTAAACAAACAACTTCGCTATGCGCAAACAGAAGTCAATGTTGCTTCAAAACGGGTCAAGCGATCAGGTAAAGGTAAGAGAGTGACAGAAGATGATAATAACACATTGAACCATGAAAGCGTAAACAATGAATACTGGCTGATTTAGCACGTAAAAGATGTGGTAGATAATACTGCCGAAGAGAACTGAAGACTCAAAAAAGGAACGAACGTATTTCGTGACAATGTCAATGTTTGTCACTGTGGTGGATTTGATGTTAAGAAATGTTGTTGTTATGTACTCTTAGTGTACTGAATGAGGTCAGCTGTGAAGGTCCCTGAATATAATAAATATTATGTTAAGTTACAGGGTACCTTTCTGCTACCACCTTTATGATCTCACTCAGACTTATTCTTTGACTAGAATGTATGATGATGATGACTACGTTTGGTGTCTAGGGTTATGTATAAGTAGTGTAATGTTGCATTAACCAACTAAACATATACACAAGTATTTTATTATCCACACAACACAACAGTACTACAACAATCACATACACACTACACTTTAAAAGACTATCTTAAGTAAGTCAGTGGTTGAATTTTGTGTAACGTTAATAATTTTTTTCAATTTATTATCCTGACTCTAATTTGTTTGAATCAGGATTGACAATCAAAAGTGAAATCAATGGAATTATTTACAATAATCACTTTATACAATGGATCTTCTGTCCATAATACAAGTATTAATATAATAAAAGTGTGTAGGTGTAGTTTTCTAAATAGGATAATACTGGTATATGTAAAATGGTAGGTTGTTGGTTATCTTCACTCCCTATGGTTCATTTTCTTTTCATTTTTCACAGGTGGAATTCTTTTATTTGTTAATGTCAGTTTTATTTGTAATAACTGAGGTTCATAGAGGTTGAGACTCTCGGTGCCGAACGGGCACTTAACTTCGAAGGAGAACCCTGGTAAGTCTTGTCCTAGGCTCGATGGACCATCTGGTTCACTTCATAAAAGGCAATGGCCTCCAGTACATGCCCGAATTATGCAACAAAGTCAGGAATCAATCAGTTCCCACGAGCCTGGTTTTATGTGACTGTTAGGGCCACAAAACCCCTGAAATAAGAAGGTTATGCATCCTTCTTTAAAATAAGTATAGAATAATATTCCACAGTTAATTATAGGTACAGTACAAACAAACGCATAGGGTCAGCTCTTAATGACAACCTATTGTACCATTATATTTTGAAGTGACAATGTATACCAGTATTCCTCTCCCCTAATGGTTACAACGCCTCTGCAATTCCAACAGTAATCTTTTCCCATACAATAGGATAGGTGTTATGCTCCTTGATGACAATCATATATAATTTTGTAGTTCTACACCTCTCTGATAGGCTATCATATGATGGATCAATCTCTAGGCTTTGCCTAAGTCTGCCATCGACTCACTTACTTACAGTCGTATGTTAGTATCTCACATTCAAACTTTATTTTAAATAAAATGGTTAATAAATTCAATCTTACCACAATTTTCAATGAATATTACACACAAACAACGATGACTGGCAGATCTGGCCCAAGTTATCACTGCCCTGTCCAGAAGTTTATAATATTGGTATTTAGAATTACACTTCTGTTCTCATCGTCTCGTGGCAAGATTTTTTTTTTAAAATGGCGTCCTAGCCTAACACTTTTTCCTCAATATCAACTAAGCTGGCCAATAGAAGCAGACGACTATGAATTTTAAATCGAACTTGAAAAAAACAATTCCCAAAATACTATGTTTACTACTACAAGTATATTTTTAGTGTTAGGTTAACCAATCCCCTCTCGCCTTCCTTTAAACTACAGCCAATCAAAATCTTGGTACCTTTTAGTCCTATTTACCCAAAGCTTTTTTCAAAATATGTTATGAAAAAATTAAGCAGGCGTGATCTTTTTTCTCGTCAGTCCGTCTTATCATACATAATATTATTGCCATTATTTTGGTTATTTTTTTGTACTAGTGGGTAACTGACACCATATTATTGCTCAGGACATCATAAGGCATCCGAATATATAATTTTTATAGCCCTATGTACGAGGCGTGTTCAAATGAAACCCGCCCGTGCTGCGCCAAGTGGACATTTGTAGGAGGAGCATGATGATGTCACATCTGACGTAATAAGCACATACGAATGTACAAGTGTGTAAGTGTTCATTCTCCTAGTATTCATTGTTTGTGCTGCAGACCGTTAAAATAATGGCCGGTGTGATACGGAATCCGTCCACGGTGGATCAGCGAGCGGTGATCCAGTTCCTAACAGCCGAAGGATGTCGACCAGTTGACATTCATCGCCGAATGAAAGCAGTGTATGGTGACAAAAGTGTGTCTAAGACTACAGTGAAAGACTGGGCACGAATGTTTCGAAAAGGACGTCAGTAAACAAAAGATCTTCCGTGGCCAGGTCAGGTGCATATTGTTGCGACAGAAGAAGCCATCGTCAAGATTGATGCAGCAATATGGGTGGACCATCGTCGGAGCTTACATTTGCTAGCAGAGGAATTCGCTGTGTCTCTTGGGACAGTTCAAATGGTGGTAAGGAAGAAACTAAAGTATCGAAAGGTGTGTTCACAATGGGTCCCACGGATGCTGACCGATCACCATTAGGAAGAACGCATGGGGTGGAGTTTGAACCACCTGCTGCGTTACGAAGAGGAGGGTGATGCATTTCTGTTGCGCATAGTGGCCGACAATGAGTCGTGGTGCCACCACTTTGAGCCATGCAGCAAAACAGCGAGCATGCAATGGAAACATCCCAGATCACCAAAACATAAAAAATTCAAGTCACAGATTTCCGCCGGTAAGGTTATGCTGACCGCATTTTTTGACCATGAAGGGCTTCTATTGGTAGACTTTAAAGAGCCTGGCGTGAACATCAATGCCATCTGCTACAAAGACACACTAGACAACCTGCATACAGCCATCAAGAATAAACGACCCGACATGCTTTCGCGTGGTGTGATTCTGTTGCACGACAATGCTTGTCCACATATTGCAACATTGTGCAGGAAGCGTTAGCAAGGAAAAGGTGGGAAGTTCTGCCACACCCAGCCTACAGCCCCAATCTGTCACCATGTGACTTTCATTTGTTCGGACCCTTAAAAAAATCTCTAAAGGGACAACGATTCGACTCCGATGCAGACGTCAGGGCCTCGTGACCAAATGGTTCAATAAGCAACCAAAGTCATTTTTCTCGGACGACATCTGCCGTCTACCCAAGCAGTGGGATTCGTGTCTGAATGCCTATGGTGACTATTTCTAAAGAACCCCAGTGAGTACATGCTTCATAACAATTGCTGTATTTAATTCTACTACTCCTGCTGATGTACCTTACATATATTTGTTATAAAGCCACTGGGACGGGTTTCATTTGAACACGCCTCGTATTATGGTTCATAATTCCATATTTTTTCTATGTTAGTCTTCAAATCTAGAAACTACCACCTGTTCCATTCTTTTTCTAACTATTTTCAAAATAAATACGAGAATCTTCCGTATTACGTTAGAATTACGTCATTCCTTATAAGAGCTAAGGTTGTTTATATGACCAATTGCCGAACATTTTTTAGTTTTGTATCGTAATTTGAAAAGTGCCCAAGGCTATGTTGCTCGAGTTGGCTTTTGTGAAATCCACGCGAGACGGCGTTCTCTAGGTTCTGTCTTTCCATCCCTCCCCTCTTTTATTCTTTTATTCTTTCACTCTCGTCTTGGCAATTCGACTTGACCTTGCACAAGTGTTACATTTAATCTCAAGGACGAATTTTTCGAAAAGACAGTATCTTTCATTCGGCTATTAGGTTTATCAAAATCGACATGCGGGCGGGCGTAGGCGAATAAGCCGCTGGACTCAATTTTTATTTTCTATCTTATTTTTGACTTTATGCTCTACAATATTATCTAATTTAGCTATTGTAATGAGAATATCGTCACACATCTCCCCACTTTAGAACAGACTACATGATGTCAGTTCAGAATTCGAAATACACATAGATAAATTTAAATCATTATGCCTGGTGACTACTCTGATTTTCGTCGTATGGGTGTCTACTTAAAAAGTCTGCACCTACGTTTTCCGACCCGGGGATATATTCTATGATAAATTGGTATGGCTGTAAGAGCAAAGACCAACGTAATAATCTAGCCGCCCATATCAAAGCCAGACATTCCTTTTCACTAGTTGAATATTTTTGTTCCGCTGTGTTCAGCTTACGGCTAGCATAAGCAACTGGGGTTAATTCCCCATCAAGTGAATTGGAGCTTTGTAATAGGGCTGCCCCTAATCCAACGTTACTCGCGTCCGTCCTCACAACAAACTCTTGACTCAAGTCGAGCAATTTCAATATAGGCTTGCTTGTGAGTTTTTCTTTTAACTCTTGGTAGGCCGATTCACACTGCGCGGACCAAGCAATTCTATCAGGATTTCCTTTTTGCGTTAAATCCGTCAGTGGTGCACATATCAAGTTAAAATTTTTAATATATTTCTGGTAAAAACCACACAACGAGACAAAAGATCTCACATCTTTTTTTTTTTGTCTGTGGCCTCGGAGCTTTCTTCAATTTCTCCAAGTTCTTGGGGTCAGGGGTCATGCTTCCCTGAGATACTGTGTGTCCCAAGAATTCCAACTCTTTACATCCAATACAACATTTGGTCGGTCTAGCCGTCAAGTTTGCCTCCCTGAGTCTATCCAACAACATATTCAGAGAGTTAATGTGTTCCTCAAATGTTTCTGTAGCAATGAGAATATCATCCATGAAATTCGTGATACATGGATTATTCAGGGGATCCAACAACTTTCGCATCATTCTAGAAAACACACTCGGAGTATTTTTCAACCCAAAAGGCAACATGTTGAATTCATAATGTCCATCCGAGGTGCTAAAGGCTAAATACGGTCTAACCTCAGGTTTTACTGGAATCTGATAATAGCCTTTGCTCAGATCCACCTTAGAGAAATATTATCTTTGTTCAGCCTAGCAAACAGCTGATTTGTATCAGGTAATGGATCCACCTGCCCTTCTGTGACAGCATTCAGTTTCCTGTAATCTATAAACAGTCTGTGTTCCCCAGAGGGTTTTCTCAACAGAACCACATTAGAACTGTACGGGGACTCACTGTGTGAAATAATTCCTTCTTTCAACAAATACTCTATCTCTTCCTTCAAAGCTGTCTCCTTTGCAAACGGGATCGTATAGGCTCTCATACAGATTGGTGTTGGGTCTACAAGTTTCATATCATATTCCAATAAATGCGTATGCCCCGGTTTGTCCGTTAACACATCTGCATGATCATCCAAAACCTTTTGAACTCTCTCCCTCTGATTTTTCGTTAAGTGTTTACTGATTTTTACCTGTGCGGCTGTCTCACAGGGATGTAGCGGATATTCATGAGAGGTGAGTGGTTCGTTTTTCATTCCCGTTGCGATGGACAATGTTAATAAGTGTGTCTCGTCCTGATTTTCTCTTTCCAGATATTTTTTCAGGAGATTCACATGCTAGATTTTCTCTTTCCCCTTTTTATCTATCTTATAATTTGTTCTAGACACCTTCTCTAGAACTGTATATGGACCTTGCCATCCAATCTGCAACTTATTACTACTGCCTGGTAATAGAAGGAGGACATTCTCTCCCACAGCTAAATCTCTATCCTTCGCCTTCTTATTATAATAGGCAGCATGTTTTTTCCTGGCTTGTCTCAAATTATCATTAGCAAGTTTCCAGCCAGTTTTAAGACGAGTGGTCAGCTCGTTCACATATTGATATGATGAGGTGATATTTTCTTCTGCCTTATGATCAGTCCACGTCCTTAATAAGGTTTCTAATGAACTTTTAATTTTACATGCTTATTTTTCCTGGCACCTGTCAGATCCTTTACATTGGAAGCCTTATAATGAGGACGTTTTTGCCTTTTGTCATCCCATAAGAATCTTCCACTACCAATTCTTTTCGTGGGGTTTTCTCCCCACTTTAATTTCCTTGTGAGAGATCTCCTCTCTTTTTTCTTCCTCCAGTTCACATAATTCCGACCGAGGGATTGTCGGAAGTGAAGACTGTGTGTGAAAAGGGGGTTCCCATTCCACTTTGTCTACATTATTAAATTTATTTTTATCTTCAGGCCTAAGTTTGCCCAGTTGCGTTTCTAGGTCCTGATTATTATTTTTCCCACTTGTGGGTGTTCCCTCATGCAATATGCTACATGCTTCTACAAAATTTTCAACGATGACCATTACATCTGGCCAATAATAATTTTGAGCAACTTTTTGGCAGATGGTACCTACTTTCTCGTGGTCCCCATCTTTTCCAACATGTAAGCTCCTTATTACATCTGCCCTATATGCCCTTGGAAGAACCAACTGTCCGTGACCAGTGGATCCAGTTCCGGCCTTCCTATATAACAGTTTATTTTTCATATAGAAGTCTCCCTTGCCTGGAGGTGTATGACATTTGGGCAATTTCTTAAAACAAGGCTTGAGGGTCTTATCCTCAGCCTGCGCCTTCCTCATCTCATCTGGATGGGTATTTATTGGGTTTTCCTCCTCCTTTTTAGACTGTGATCTGGTCTGCACTGTTGCCATGATCACAGGTCTCTTGGGATTACCCAAGAAGACATATCTACACCCCAATATCAAATGGTAGATTGGTTCATTTATCACTGCTGCTTTGATGATTCCTTCCACATATCGCGTTTTTACATTTATCCTGGCGATGGGAAGTGTCATGGTCGCTACGTCCTTGGTTGCAGCTTGGATCTCCACTGTTTCTGTGGTGTATTGATCTGCTTGCACCAGGTGAGAACTCACAACGGAATCATAATCCAATCCAGTATCATACAAGCACCTTATGGTGACTTCATTACATATTACTTCTTCACACACTGGGGGATGATACGGTTCCTGCTGTTTAGTAGGGTTGGCCTTTGCTCCCTTTCTCCCCGTTTTCATTGCAGCGAAGTTAGGAGGTTTCCTAGTACACTTTTCGGTGTTATGGTTGTCCATCTTACACCATTTACAATATAATCTACCTTTATGAAAAGGTTTTCTTTCCTCATATTTTCTGCCATTGAATTGTGGGTTTTTATTTCTATAATCATTTCGTGGCCTATCAAAATGTTGCTTACCTTTGTTTCCCTGATCTTTGTTGTCAAATCTGTTAGAGTTTTGAGGAGCCTTATAATTGTCTACCTGTTTCTTTTTTGTGCCAGCTACTTCTGCTTGGGCTGCCTGATACCTCTCAGCGACATTGAGTAACTCACCCAGCCTCTCTGCACCTTGTTCCATGAGAAACTTTCTCAAGTCTGGAGCCATGGACTCTCTCAATTGCTCAATAAGGATCATTTCTTTAAGATCTTGGGTTTTCCCCAGAGCAGTCCATTTCTCCAAGTAGGTCTCTAAACGTGCAGAGAACTGGTGATAGGTCTCACCCGACAGTAGCCTTGCATTCCTAAATTTTTTCCTGTAAAATTCTCCATTCTTTTCATACCTTAACAAAAAATCCTGCTTTTACATGTCATAATTGTCTTGATCATCCCTGCTGATTTTGGCAAAAACTTCATACGCATTTCCCCTAAGCCCCTGGGATAACTTTAGGCTCCACCTTTCTCTCTCTAAACCATACGTGGTAGCAAACAGTTCAAATCTACCCAGAAAACGTTCTATGTCATCGTCTTTCTCAACAAAATGGTCTAAATGAAAACCCATAGCTGAGGTTGAGGCTCCCTGACTAGCAGTGGCATCGGAGGTAAAGGGGCTGGCACCATTTTCAGGAGCATGGCCTTGTAATTCCAACTCCCTTAGTCGTAACTCGTGCTCCCTCTGCAATCACCTATCTTCTGCTTCCCTTTCAGCAGCCAGTCTCTTTTCTTCTCTTTCTGTAGCTAATCTCTTTTCCTCTGCTTCCAATTTCTTCTCTTCAAATTGGAGCCTTTTAATCTCCGCCTCCCTTTCCGCCTCCAATGCCCTAGCCTCTTTGTCAGCCTCAATCTGCAACCTCTTAATTTCTTTGTCAGTCTCAATTTGTAACTGTAATTTTTTTTCTTCCGCTAACTTCCTATCTTCCCTTTCAATATACTTGTCACATTCTGAGGTTACATACTGGACCAGCTCTGGTCCATCCATGCCCATCTCTCTAGCCGTCTGCACAGCAGCAGATCGAAACTTTGCCAGATCAGCCATTCTGTACTATGCAACCTTTTAAAATTTCTAATTAGACAAATTTCTAATTATAACTAAGAATTTCTAATATGACTAAGAAAAACCACAGGCACCGATAGCTCAACCACTATTTAATTCCACAAAGAATACTTTTAATTTTATTTGACAGGTGATTAAAATTTCCGGGACCTGAGACCCTAATATATTTTATAAGAATTTAAAAATCCCGGTAGCGAGCTACCCAATATATGTGGTGGATTTGATGTTAAAAAATGTTGTTGTTATGTACTCTTAGTGTACTGAATGAGGTCAGCTGTGAAGGTCCCTGAATATAATAAATATTATGTTAAGTTACAGGGTACCTTTCTGCTACCACCTTTATGATCTCACTCAGACTTATTCTTTGACTAGAATGTATGATGATGATGACTACGTTTGGTGTCTAGGGTTATGTATAAGTAGTGTAATGTTGCATTAACCAACTAAACATATACACAAGTATTTTATTATCCACACAACACAACAGTACTACAACAATCACATACACACTACACTTTAAAAGACTATCTTAAGTAAGTCAGTGGTTGAATTTTGTGTAACGTTAATAATTTTTTTCAATTTATTATCCTGACTCTATTTTATTTGAATCAGGATTGACAATCAAAAGTGAAATCAATGGAATTATTTACAATAATTACTTTATACAATGGATCTTCTGTCCATAATACAAGTATTAATATAATAAAAGTGTGTAGGTGTAGTTTTCTAAATAGGATAATACTGGTATATGTAAAATGGTAGGTTGTTGGTTATCTTCACTCCCTATGGTTCATTTTCTTTTCATTTTTCACAGGTGGAATTCTTTTATTTGTTAATGTCAGTTTTATTTGTAATAACTGAGGTTCATAGAGGTTGAGACTCTCGGTGCCGAACGGGCACTTAACTTCGAAGGAGAACCCTGGTAAGTCTTGTCCTAGGCTCGATGGACCATCTGGTTCACTTCATAAAAGGCAATGGCCTCCAGTACATGCCCGAATTATGCAACAAAGTCAGGAATCAATCAGTTCCCACGAGCCTGGTTTTATGTGACTGTTAGGGCCACAAAACCCCTGAAATAAGAAGGTTATGCATCCTTCTTTAAAATAAGTATACAATAATATTCCACAGTTAATTATAGGTACGGTACAAACAAACGCATAGGGTCAGCTCTTAATGACAACCTATTGTACCATTATATTTTGAAGTGACAATGTATACCAGTATTCCTCTCCCCTAATGGTTACAACGCCTCTGCAATTCCAACAGTAATCTTTTCCCATACAATAGGATAGGTGTTATGCTCCTTGATGACAATCATATATAATTTTGTAGTTCTACACCTCTCTGATAGGCTATCATATGATGGATCAATCTCTAGGCTTTGCCTAAGTCTGCCATCGACTCACTTTCTTACAGTCGTATGTTAGTATCTCACATTCAAACTTTATTTTAAATAAAATGGGTAATAAATTCAATCTTACCACAATTTTCAATGAATATTACACACAAACAACGATGACTGGCAGATCTGGCCCAAGTTATCACTGCCCTGTCCAGAAGTTTATAATATTGGTATTTAGAATTACACTTCTGTTCTCATCGTCTCGTACCAAGATTTTTTAAAGAAATGGCGTCCTAGCCTAACACTTTTTCCTCAATATCAACTAAGCTGGCCAATAGAAGCAGACGACTATCAATTTTAAATCGAACTTGAAAAAAACAATTCCCAAAATACTACGTTTACTACTACAAGTATATTTTTAGTGTTAGGTTAACCAATCCCCTCTCGCCTTCCTTTAAACTACAGCCAATCAAAATCTTGGTACCTTTTAGTCCTATTTACCCAAAGCTTTTTTCAAAATATGTTATGAAAAAATTAAGCAGGCGTGATCTTTTTTCTCGTCAGTCCGTCTTATCATACATAATATTATTGCCATTATTTTGGTTATTTTTTTGTACTAGTGGGTAACTGACACCATATTATTGATCAGGACATTATAAGGCATCCGAATATATGATTTTTGTGGCCCTATGTATTATGGTTCATAATTCCATATTTTTTCTATGTTAGTCTTCAAATCTAGAAACTACCACCTGTTCCATTCTTTTTCTATTTTCAAAATAAATACGAGAATCTTCCGTAGTACGTTAGAATTTCGTCATTCCTTATAAGAGCTAAGGTTGTTTACATGACCAATTGCCGAACAATTTTTAGTTTTGTATCGTAATTTGAAAAGTGCCCAAGGCTATGTTGCTCGAGTTGGCTTTTGTGAAATCCACGCGAGACGGCGTTCTCTAGGTTCTGTCTTTCCATC
This sequence comes from Oreohelix idahoensis, assembly GCA_024509875.1. Taxonomy (NCBI): domain Eukaryota; kingdom Metazoa; phylum Mollusca; class Gastropoda; order Stylommatophora; family Oreohelicidae; genus Oreohelix; species Oreohelix idahoensis. Next base: position 32,420 of record JAMPIV010022143.1, on the reverse strand, counting down.
CCTCCCCTCTTTTATTCTTTTATTCTTTCACTCTCGTCTTGGCAATTCGACTTGACCTTGCACAAGTGTTACATTTAATCTCAAGGACGAATTTTTCGAAAAGACAGTATCTTTCATTCGGCTATTAGGTTTATCAAAATCGACATGCGGGCGGGCGTAGGCGAATAAGCCGCTGGACTCAATTTTTATTTTCTATCTTATTTTTGACTTTATGCTCTACAATATTATCTAATTTAGCTATTGTATTGAGAATATCGTCACAGTCACAGCGTAACAGCGTTACGGTTTGTGTCAATGTTTCTGGTGGTAGCAATGGTACGTTTATGTCAATGCTTATGATGGTAGCATTGATACGTTTATGTCAGATGTTTGTGGTTGTGGCAATGATACATTAAAGTCAATGTTTGCGGTTGTAGCAGTGATATGATTTATGTCAATGTTTGTGGTGATAGCAGTGATAAGGTAAGTGTCAATGTTAGTGGTGGTAGCAATGATAGCGTTTGTGTTAATGTTTGTGGTGGTAGTAATGATAACTTTATATCAATGTTTGTGGTGGTAGCAATGATACATTTTTGTCAATGTTTGTGGTAGTAGCAGTTATGGTGTTTGTGTCAATATTTGTAGTAATAGCAGTTATTGTGTTTGTGCCAATATTTGTGGTGGTAGCAGTAATAGTGTAGGTGTCAATATTTGTTATGATAGCAGTAGTTACATAATTTTGTTCGCTCTCTGTTCCTCTCCGGTAATTTTGATCTACCGTTATTGTTCGTACTAATTATGTGCGCCATTCGATTGTTAGCGCGTTCCATTTTCCTACCTCCGACAGTATTTCGTGTTTTCTTGTCAATGTTTACACTTCTCCATTCATACGTGTCAAGTTTTCTTACCCATCCTCGCGGAGATGAGTTACAGGTAAACCCAGATTGGCCGACCAGTCATTTTCGAGTAATGACGCCAATTGTTTGTCTGCAAAGGGAGTGCCGGTCAATTTTCGATCTGGTGGCATATTACAGACATACCAGAGACGTCGGAATTGCGGTAATAAACTTCCGGACAGGCTTGTAAGATAAATTTAAGAAGGTGTAGTGGTAATCATTACTGAGAATTGACGGACATACCAATTCCATATACGGAGAGTAACCGTTTGAATTTTACAAACGCATTACTCATGCAGAAAAGTTCATGAGGGAAGTTATCTTGCGTTTTCAAATGCTGTTGGCTTAGCAGTGTAGAGGCTAATATACATTCACGTTGATTGGAAGTTTTATCGGAAACGCCCGGTGTGAGCGAGGGCAGGAAAACTGCAATATAACGTAGAACATTGTTGACATACAACACGGCATTCCAGAATCGTCAAAGCAGACAGCTTGGGCTGAAGCCAGGAAAGAACAGAAGTAAGGATTCTTACCTTGTATGATCGTACGTATTGGAGCACCTTTTGAACACTACAACAAGGAAACTCTACAATTTAATACGAAAACCGGACTCCTACAGGACCTAATCACAAAGTCACAGACGGATTCTGTTTTATAAGTAATACTCCAGACGTGTGTTCGAGGCATTGACATCAAGTTGCCACGAATATTCAACTGAGCAAGAAGTCTATGATCCCAGTATTTAGGTAAGTCGTAACATATTTTTATACTTTGAATTTGACATGTGTTAAAGTAAGAATATTAATGTATTTTGTATCTTGACCACACATAGGCTATTACCAGTTAATACACGCCGTAATATGTCTCTCTGTGGTTAATCATGTGTTTGCACGGTTTTCACTTCTATTGAACGCGACATATTTAATACGTCATCGGTTGTTAATGACGTAATGCGTTCAGCACTAATTTATGCTAACGGTTAAGATTCTTTGCCTTTCTTTATCTGTGGTCTTCGTGGTAAGACGTATTGTATTCAAGCTCCTGATATATTGTGGAAGTAGAGCTACAAGTGGCATGACATATTTATTCGAAGGCCGCCACTATTATTACGATGATGATTCAGAACCTAGTGAGAGGTTCGTGATAACTTGAGAAGTATTCAAATATTATTCTGCATCTACATTTATCGGACCCACATTACTTGGGTAGATCTCACCCCCTAGTACAGCGGCCAGAAATGTATGATGAGACGTGACTGTTGAAAGACAGGACGATATATCTGTATAATATGCCATGCCAATTCCATGTTGTCGTTGTCTTCAAGCGTTATTAAACGTCAACCATATTTTTGTGGACCCTCCACCTCACAGCTTGGATTCGTCACAATTGATGTCATGTTCGTTTTACCCGTCTCCATTCCTGTTGTTATTACGATGCTTGTACTTTCATTGAACTTCATAATATGCTCAATTGATTACTGCTAGAAGAAAATATCATCTGTAACAACAAGTTTGAACTTGCTGATGGTTATACAGGTCTGTAAGAGGCTGGCAACCTCAGCACGCAAAAATGATATATTCATGAATCACCACAATAAAAGGGCTGGTAGTTGCTTCATGCGGGTTCTCACAGGGAACCAAAAGCAGCGGTAACCCGAGACTCAAAGTGGAGAAGGGAGTGGAAGATGATGCCATCATACCTTGTATGTATGTATGTACTATCATTTGTAATAAGTGTATGTATATTTAAACATGTCCAACCAGGCACAAGCCACTTGCCGCTGTCCATTTGAAATTTTCTCAGTAAATTAACTAAAAGAATGGTGATTTTCATTATATCTCCTGAGTTATGATATACACTCAGGGATAATAAAAATTAAAGAAAAGAATCTGTTGACGGACAGCGGGAAAGGCGCCTGATTAACTCAAGAAAACACAGACTTAGCAGCGGAATTTGTTCTTTTATTCCCTCTAAAGTTTGTGGTGTGATTTTACGAGACTATTTGAGGTACGATTCAACGATAAAAGCTGTACTTGTGTGGTTCAAAGCTTGCGATCGACAATTGAAACCTACATTCAACGGGTTGGGAAGGTTTCTGCGTTGACCAGGAGACGGGCTCTCGCCACAGAGACAAATTGACGGAAACAGTAGCATCAACACTTAGCAGTTTGAAAGCTAAGTGGCATTTTTGCAGGCCAATTCAACGTAGCTTATTGATCTATATTCAACAACTAAGCTTCCTAAAGCCGATATCAGTTTCAACGAAGAAACCAATTTTTTTTTAGTAATCACCAGTTCATATTTATTTACATTTGTTCCAAAGTGATTGATCAATAAAGTTGCTATCCGTTTTTTTTTTTTTTTACAAATTCATAGTTGATTTAGTGATTACAGAGAGAAGTGCACATGAATGAATCAGCATCTGTAATATATCTATATTTACGCCCATAGAGCCAAATAATAATAATAATTTCACTGTTAATTCAGTTGAGGGCTTGTACGAGCTAAATTAAATTTTATAATATCTCTTGTCGGACAGATAAAATTTAACATTGCTAAGACACATTCAGCATTGTTCTGAAATATCTTGTGAATATTACCTCCAGGTAGAAGCATCATCATCCTTTGTTCTGCATCTCTGGCAAGAGTAATCTTGTGCGAAGGTAGATACCTTTGAAGGCAAGGGGAGGCAAACCGTGATAGCAGTTATCATGTTTGAGTCAATATCTGTTTTGGTTGGTATCAGTGATAGTGTCTGTGTCAATATTTGTGACGGTATCAGTTAAAGTGTTTGTGTCAATATATGTGACTGTATCAGTTAAAGTGTTTGAGTCAATATTTGTGATGTTATCAGCCATAGTGTTTCTGTCAATATTTGTTATGGTATCAGTTATAGTGTTTGTGTCAATATTTGTGACGGTGTGACGATACGGTTGTGCGATCTCACGTCCACTCCGTCAATATCACTTTTTTATTCATTTTTCTCTTCCTCTCAGTCATCGCTTTTATTTGGCATAATTTTTGCCCTTTCATTCATTAATATGTGGCATATTTTATGCACTATTTTTTTCTCTCTATGCTGAATCTAGTAGGGGAAGTCTCTAACACTCCATTACCCTACGGAAGTATTTGCTATAGGGCTGTCTTTATCTTGTTTACCACCCCTCAGACGTATTTACGTTCCACCAGGTGAACTGTGGTATTATCGTAATAATATACAGTCATCAGATCGTTCACCCGCTTATCTCTTTGAATCCGTCTGACCACCTTTGGAAACGTGTCGGTCCAACATTTGACCCCAGTGAAAAGCTGCTGATCGCGTTGACACAGGCTTGTATTGTGCGTACGATGAAAGAAGACAACATTGTCTGACCAGACATCTGTCTGGCGGAGGCACGCACATAAAGGCGATAATTGGATAACCTGTCGGGGTAGACATCTTGGCGGAAGACATTGCGCCAGGAAAACATGGTCACAATATTGTGGGATGCAGATATGTGCAGCCGGAACTATATTACGTCTTATTATAAAGAGGTCACGCGTGGATATTAAAATTAATATTTTAAACACGCGAGGGGATAAGAGGAATTTCTCAGACGAAATTGATTCGAGAGCATATGCATGCTCGCGTCCACTAAAAATCATCATATGTGCCTCCAGTGTAATATATTAACCTCTTGTGAAGAGCTTGATTGTTTCTGACTTACGGGAAACCCGACAGCATTTGGAGCAGTGATTAAAAAAAATTGTAATTCAGCCAAATCATTATTCACGCACTCCAGACGCAATTTCCTAGTTAACAACCAGAAGGATATGGGTGAATTTTCATCGTATTCTCTGAGTTACACTGCGTGCTTGGGAATTTAATTCTTCTGAGAGGTTAACATTGGTGGGTGGAGCGCATGACAATGGGCCTGTTAGTGTACGGCGAACAAATGTACTCAGCAGGCATTTGTTTCTTTCTATTTGTCTAAAGTTCGTGGTTACAAGCCATCAGACGATTTGTGAGAGAAAAGCATCCACCATAACCGCCTACAGTGGAAGAGAGTGTGGAGAAGGCTTTCGTCATCACAGAATTGATGAATCACAGCTACAGAACTCATACAAGCTAAGTGCTAACTAAAAGGCACCAGCAAAAAGGACATTTCAGTTAAACTTTAAGTATAAAGTTACATTTCCACCTACGTCTCAATGACGAGAACTTTATATCTATCAACATTCCACTTATCTTTCCATATTTATTGTAACCTGTTAAAGACTATTTCACTATAAAATTTACCTGTTGTTTTAAAACTAAACAATAATAGTTGATTCAGTTACATGTATCAAAGCAAACGTATGAGCCAGAATAGTTAATCTGTATATAAATACTTAGACATATATTTACACTAAACAGAGCGATACCTTATAAGAGGGATTTCGTTGGATTACACCAACTGGGGGCTTGAACGGGCTAAACCATTGCTTAAACCCTTCACAAAAGGCGACGGACCAGATAATAAGTTAACAAATTGCTCAGCCCTAAGCAGCTTTTGTTCTTGACGTCTGGGAATATCTTGTTAAGTCTCCCTTAAGGTAGAAGTGACATTTATCTACATCTCTGCCAAGAGTAATCTTGCGCGCAAGTAGATACCTTAGAAGCCAATATTAGATACTTTTGAGTTTTGGTCACTGGTGGACCACTAATGCAAAGCAGGGGAGGCAATCCGTGTCAATGATCCGGAGTCCGCTGCGAGGACAACATTAGACAATCGCAGAAGGACCGATGACTAGACTGGAACCAGGCCAGGAGGAAGACAGCCGATAGGATAGTATAGCGCACTCTCCCTAACAAATCTCTTTGTGGTGGTAGTAGTTATGGTGATTGTGTCAATATTTGTGGTGCTATCAGTTATAGTGCTTGTGTCAATATTTGTGGTGGTAGCAGTTATAGTGTTTGTGTCAATATTTGTGACGGTATCCGTTATGGTGGTTGTGTCAATATTTGTGGTGGTAGCAGTTATGATGGTTGTGTCAATATTTGTGGTGGCATCAGTTATGATGTTTGTGTCAATATTTTTGACGGTACCAGTTAAAGTGTTTGTTTCAATATTTGCGGTGGTAGCAGTTATGGTGGTTGTGTCAATATTTGTGGTGGTAGCAGTTATAATGTTTGTGTCAATATTTGTGGTGGTAGCAGTTATGATGTTTGTGTCAATATTTGTGGTGGTAGCAGTCATGGTTGTTGTGACAAAATGTGTGGTGGTAGCAGTTATGGTGGTTGTGTCAATATTTGTGGTGATATCAGTTATAGTGTTTGTGTCAATATTTGTGGTAATATCAATTATAGTGTTTGTGTTGATATTTGTGACTGTATCAGTTATAAATTTGTGTCAATATTTGTGACGGTATCATGTATAGTGTTTCTGTCAATATTTGTTATGATATCAGTTATAGTGTTTGTGTCAATATTTTTGACGGTATCAGTTAAAGTGTTTGTTTCAATATTTGTGGTGGTAGCAGTTATGGTGGTTGTGTCAATATTTGTAGTGGTAGCAGTTATGATGTTTGTGTCAATATTTGTGGTAGTAGCAGTTATGATGTTTGTGTCAATATTTGTGGTGGTAGCAGTTATGATGTTTGTGTCAATATTTGTGGTAGTAGCAGTTATGATGTTTGTGTTAATATTTGTAGTGGTATCAGTTACAGTGTTTGTGTCAATATTTGTGACGTTATTAGTTGTAGTGTTTGTGTCAATGTTTGTGACGTTAAACAGTTGTAGTGTTTGTGTCAATATTTGTAGTCGTATCAGACATGTGCTTGTGTCAATATTTGTTATGTTATCAGTTATTATGTTTGTGTCAATATTTGTGACGTTATCAGGTGTAGTGTTTGTAGTGGTGTCAGTTATTGTTTTTATGTCAATATTTGTATTAATGTCAGTAATGGTTTTCTGTGTCAATATTGGTGACGGCATCAGTTAGTGTTGGTGTCAATATTTGTGACGTTATCAGATATAACGTTTGTGTCATTATATTTGTAGTGGTATCAGTTATTGTATTTATGTCAATATTTGTAGTGGTATCAGTCATAGTGTTTGTGTCAATATTTGTAGGGTATCAATTATTGTGTTTGTTTCAATATTTATAGTGGTATCAATTGTGGTGTTTGTGTCAATATTTGTAGTGGTATCAGGTACTGTGTTTGTGTCAATACTTGTAGTGGTATCAGGTACTGTGTTTGTGTCAATATTTATAGTGGTATCAGTTATTGTGTTTGTGTCAATGTTTGTAGTAAAGGTAAAGGATCCCGTTACACGCCCATTGAGACATATTGGGAATATGGTGTTAGGCCCATATTTTCTTGACCGTCGGCGCACTAGAGGTGATGTGGTCAGCATCACGTTGGCCGCCTTACCTTCCCAGAGTTGATATGGTACCCATTTGGGGCAATGTTTGTAGTGGTATCAGTTATAGTGTTTGTGTCAATGTTTGTGACGGTATCAGTTATAGTGTTTGACTCAATATTTGTGACATTATCAGTTAAAGTGTTTGTGTCAATATTTTTGGTGGTTGGTATCAGTTTATAGTGTTTGACTCAATATTTTTGAGGTTATCAGTTGTCGTAGATTTATGATAGGGGAATTAAGACATAGCTTGGTCCCTTCTGAATAGAGTAGAACAGGTGATAGCTCAGTGAGAGGTAATGTAAAGAAAATAGATTTTAACGAGTGAGATGGTGGAAGCTATTTAGAGTCTGTCCCTGAAATCGAGAAACTTCTCTCGTTCAGCCTATCTCTTCAACAGAACTTAGTTTGTCAGACAGTCTACTAGAATATATATTAATATATATAGCACCACTCACATACACACACACATAAGTGACGACAGTTAGACGCACAGACGTGAAAACTACAATAATGGAATATGGATCTTTTGGGACAAGATAAGAGTCTTGCTCATACGTATGCTTTCATGCCTATAATAACTGAATCAACAATAATTGTTTAGTTTTAAAATAACATGTAACACATTTAATAGTCAATAGTTTTAACAGATTAAAAAAGCGATGAAATGATGATGAAATTTAGATGTAAATCAAATTGTCTTCAACGAGGCTAGGTTTGAAGATTTAAATTAAAATTAAAATTTTATGTCCGTTTGCTGGTGCCTTTTACAAGCACTTAACTGGTATAAGGGAGTCCTGCAGCCGCGGTTTCGTCAATTCTTTTGTGATGATGACACTTCACAGTCTGATAGCTTCGTTCCTCGAACGGTCTGATAGCTTCGTTCAACGAACTTTAGACCCAAAAAAAGAACTCATGCCTCTGCTAAGTACATTATGGGCTGCAAATTAACAAGGTACGTAACATATATCTCACAAAATGATATGATACACTTGCGGCACATATGATGTAATCATCACTGCTCCAGTCGGAGTCTGAGGTCACCTCCGCTGTTTGTTTTCTGTACGACTAGCAAGAAGCAATCACTAGCGCTTGCTGTAGTGGTTTATGAATATACTATTTTCATAGGTTGATGTTGCCAGCCTCATATATAACCACTAAGCAAGAAAAACATGACAAATTCACATTTGTAAAATAAACGTTTTCACTTACCCCAAAGTAACTTTTGGGAACACAATCTCCTGGCACAGTTTAGAATTGACACTAGCAACTTATGTTTCGATGCATTAGAATCACTTGGTCTGGAAATTTGAGTATTCCTCTTATGACAGGTGATCTGATTCCTTAGGTCTCCAGTCTTTGTATTTATAAATGCGGGTTTACTTTTTAACTGTTGCCCAACTACTCTGATCTTGGTCCTTTAAGTTTCCAGTCTTTGTATTTATAAATACGGGTTTACTTTTAAGTTTTAAAGTGGCCCAAATACTCCGATCTGTCACTTATAATTTTGGAATCCTTTGTCCGAACCTTCTCTTTCTGGCTTTGGTGAATCGCTGCTTGACGTGCGATGCCGTCTGATCTGTGACTCCGATTTCGCTAGATTATTTTTCCAATTCTCAGTTCAAATCCCAGATTATACTTCCGACGAATTTGTTAATGAGAACCATTGTGTATTCCGGCTCTCACTTTACACAAATCCAATATTTTTTGCACTAAAATGGTAGGGGTGTTAAATCATACTTTCCCCCGCGCGTTTTAAAATATTACATTTTTAATGTTCCAACGTGTGACCTCTTTCTAATAAGTCGTAATACTTCCGCTTTCATCTTTATGCAAACTCACAAACAAATCTGTGAGCTCATTTCCTGACTAATGCTTTCTTACCAATATTGGCTCCCCAGACAGATTATCTGTAATAATTGCACAGGGATATGCCGGCGGAAACTATTATCTCATTATCACCTGTGTTTTCGTGCCTCTCCCAGACAGTCAGATACGGATCGCCGGCAGCTTAGACAAACATTATGGCTTTCCTTTCCATAACCTGCCGGGTCGTATTGTTCTGAGGAGTGTCGAGACCAGCTTGGATAACCCGTTGCTGTCTCTAACAAAGGTGGCTAGTCCACTTGCGTGATAAGAGTATTATCCGCTGACCTGTTCAATTAACCTGGTATCATTACGATTCACCTGGCGAAACTTAAATAGTCTGGGAGTGGTCACAGCGAAAAAAATGAATCTTCTTCTTCTTCGTTCACCCTCAGATGTCAACTTGAATAAGTTCAAAGAAAGCAGTGGTCAGCCTGAGGCTGTTGATATCTCCGTAGATTGTCTCCAGGAATGGTACTGGTGATGGTCATATGCGTTTTCTTTGTTCCTCATATGTTGGACACCTTTGAAGCAGATGTTCAGCAGTCATTTTATTGGTGCCAAAGTCACACTCATCAGTAGTTCCTATCTTTAATTTGTTGAATAGATGGTATCTCAATCTGTTATGACCTGTGCGAAGTCTAAAGATTACCACATGTTCACTTCTGCTCAGCTGGTAATTTGGATCATTTATTTGATGGCCTGGATGCTCTGCTTCCCACTTGTGCCTGTACCTGCGCTTGATAAAACTCTTGGACTCCTCATAAGTTATATTTGTGTCAAGTTGAGGAAGCTTTCCCCCTTCCTTTGCCAATCTGTCAGCCTCTTCATTTCCACGGATGTTGCAGTGAGAAGGTATCCACTGTATCACGGCTCTTTTGTATTGCTGACATAGAATGAAGGTGCATAAAATATGCCAAACAAAAAGCGGATGAAGGAGTGAGAGAGGGGCAAAAGTACATTAACAAACGTTTTGTCACAGTGGTATCAGTAATACTAGTAAGGTTAATATTTGTGGTGGATACTAGTTATAATGTTTGCATCACTATTCGTGGGGTCATCGGTATTGTTGCTACCACGATGTTGATTGTGGTGCGAATGCTAAGTAGTGTTGGTAGATGTGGTGAGATGTGGCTTATATGGTGAGATACACATCAATAAATAGAAACAGACGGAGAATTATCATCAACATTTTTATTCGAATATCTTGATAGACCGGCAGAGGGATGTAGCAAGGGCAAGTAACTCTAAAAATAACGGAGTAAACACATAGCACCGTGTATAAAAAGCATTGCCAGCTAAAAAAGCATGTTTGCCACTACATGTTTTACCAGTTGTATTGTTTTTTTTTTCTGACGCTGATGGCGCTGAAGCATAAAGCGATTAATTTATTTATCATAGCTCTAGTTGCCAAGAAATAGTTCATTGCCTTGACGACGGCTGCGACCTAAAGAAGTGAATGGAGATCGATGTATTCTCATTAACGTATACCTGGAACAACCATCAGTCAAATCAAATGTACGTCGAGATTCTAATTCCAGATCCACTTCCCAGATACAAAAGCAAGCTCTGTTGTTTCCGAAACAAGCTAATTAGTGTTCGTCAAACGTGTTCTGATAATGTAGCACTTTCATTCAACGTTTAGTTAGATCGAACATCTCGTTAACTGCTGGAAGACAATGTGATAACATTATTTCCGTCTTTTGTTTTCATTTTTTTTTCCTGAACTGCTTGTCAGTCTTTCTTTTCATTACAATGGTGCTTTGTCCCAGACTGCAAAAGTTACCGGGTTCCGGAACCAAACCTTGATAGCGTTACTGTTCAATCTACCCAGCTGTAAATGACTACCTGGCTCTGCGCTTGAGTTAGAGCAAGCATGGCAGCAAGGAAGGGAACTTGTCACCCCCACCTCATCAAGTGGGACCTACCATAGGGAAGTCTCTAACACTTCACTTCCCTACGATATTTCTTACTACGACTGCCGTATAAAGTTTCATAACTATCATTTTCAACATCATTTTCTATTTCGTTCCTTACAGAGCATGGAACCACAATTACAGCTGGCCTTTCTTGCAGGAAACCTGCACCATGCATTCACATGCTTCTTGCAGCAGTAGTTTCTCTTGCAATCTTTTCTTTACATGACGAGGTTATGCATGGAGGCATATCTGGAGTCATCGTTATATGACCACCAGCTGTGCTTAATGCGACAATATACATATGTGGAAGTGAACCTCTATCTGTGAGGCTAATTACTTCCTCACTGATTCTTGAAATCATCCACATACTTCCAGGGATCCCCCTGTGGTGAAACTTGTTGAGAACACAACATTGCACACTAAGCTTCGAGAAGTCACTTGAGCCCTAGGCGTAATTCTTTGGCTTTGACTTGGTTGACTGCAAGCAGAAGGATCTCACTATGGACCCAGTGATAGGCAGGGGAAACTGAGAAGTGGCTCTGTACAGGACTTGACAACTCTTTGAGAGAGCCCAGAACCAAAGTACAAAATTTTAGCTCTGCATAGTTGGAGAGCCCCCTTGGATGGCGGGGAGTGCACAGTATGCCACGCACTTCTTACTCTTACCTTGGGACCAGATGTGACGATCCTTTGAATGCAAGCCAAGCTGGAGAAACTGGAGCTCATGACTTCAACTCAACACGTTTCGGAATGGCAGAAAAGCCACAGGATAGGCCTAGATCTACTGTGTAGATAATACCAGGGAGTCTTCAACTTGGTGTTGGCTGCGACAGAGCGAGAAGCTCAGCAGCTGTAGTTAAACAACAAGGACAACAACATGACGAGGTTGCCTGTCCCATGTACACCTCATATTAGTCACATTGTACACATTGCCGAGGGAGCTGGATTTCTACTTTTTCTTTGTTTAATAAGAGTCTCCCCCCCCCCCTTTCCCCCCGAGCTTCACGGGGCGTTCTTTTACCACTTAAAAAAAAATCATCACGCCTTTGTCAAACCATCATGCTGTTGTTTACGTGCACTTTTCCCAAGTGTTTGTTTCATATCCTCTCGTGGCTCGTCTCAACCGATATAGGAACACCTGATTTGGCAACTGGTGTTTCCTTGTATACATAAAATTGATTACTGTATCAACAGTTTTAATGTTTATTTTAATTCGCTAACGACAAAGTTAACAGATTTGGGTGGTGCACTTTTAACACGCATTAATGTTCTACGTTTAATTAATGTGACATTAATTTGATTGTTATTCTGGATTGAAGCGTAAAAAGGCTAAAAATGTCTAATTTCTTTACCATGTATAAATAAAGATTTTCTTTATTTATCTTTCTTTATCTTTCTTTCTTTCTTTCTTTCTTTCTTTATCTTTCTTTGTTTTCTTTATCTTTCTTTCTTTCTTTGATACTCACTATATTTAACACACTATCATGTGCGCCTTATAAATGAGAGAATTAATCCCAGAGTGATAAGTTATAAAGAAGTATAAACGAAGAATACGATAAAAAGAAAGTCAGCTACTGATGTCATATTTATGAAGCCACTTTGTGTCTTCATTTCTACAGAAAACGAGTCTGCACATTTAGTGTTTGGAGTATAATCGGAAAAAAACTAGAAAGCCTTCGTCCGAATAGCAGAATCCGCAAGACAGGACATCACAACCTCCTAAGTTTGAAGAAAGTATATTCAAGCCCACGTTTGTGCACGTCCATGGTGCGAGCATATTTATTCGTCTGTTTATCAAGATCACTCACTCACAACTTTATTATCTGAACCAAGTTTAGTCACGCAACACTTATTACTTGAATCCTGATCAGTTACTCAGCGAGTCAGTGCATAAATAAATTCATCCACTCAAAACGTGTCTTGCACGAAGAAAGTTCTTTCCTTCAATGCTTATTTCCTGAACAAATTCATTCAAAGGTTTACTGCATGAATCAAATTAATTGCATGACGTGAATTCATTCAATCAAGATTCATTGCACAAAGCCTAATTCAACAACATCATTTCATGAAGAATTCATATCAAGTCAGTACTGTCTTCAAGATCAGACAGCAGTCAGTTCCATGAAGCAGCTGTGAAGGCTAACAAGTTTTCAAATTGTTAATGGTCAATACATCTTACAAGTTTGCTCAACTGCTACACGTGCGAAATGTACTGCAGTAATTACCCCTCTTTGATATACGGTACCACACACGTGACAAACAAAGTTCCACACAACGTCTGCGCATAATCTTGTATGATCATACTTTGCAGAAATTCAGCGGATTATGGACTCCGAAGATTATTATCATCAGTGTAATAAAACTTACTTTATCTCATACTTCATTAGGGACCCAAAGATGCAGCAATAGAGAATGCAGTCAGCGACCCATAGCTTGACTGCTTGCATCAGGATCAGCGAACCAGAGCTGGTCAAGACCCTACTCCACCTCCACGTGGTGGTCCTGGAAACAGATTGCATCACTGCAGTCTGGCTGAGCGAGTAGGGATCGCAGTGGGAAGGCAAACCCGGTCCCAAAAAATGCCGTGCAGAAGTCGGATGTGTCGACCGAAAGGTGCAGATATCACAGCTACGGCGTAAACAGACACAACGCAACCACCGTCCTTTTCAGGACGAACGAGGAAGAAGAAGATACTTCATTAAATACGATTTTGCAGTTCACTGGTGTATTTCGGTTTATAATCATCTTTGTTTTACTGTCTACTAACCATATATGTGCATATTTAACAAATAACCTTATATAGCCTTGTGGATCGTTTACTCCCTAGTGATTAACTTGTATCACCCAGGCTATCTGTTTTAAGAATTTATAATGTAAGCAAAATCCTTCTTTTTTGGAGGCTCGGAGCTCTTTTCTTTGTCGAGATGTTAGGGATAGATGTTATGTCGCGAGAATACAGAATCAACTCTTCGTGATTCATTCGACATCACTATCAGTTTGAGAGCAATCGCCTTTTCTTTTTCTTATCCTTATCTCGAGTAGGTCTATTTCTTTCTTTCTTTCTTATTTTTGTTTTGTTTTGTTTAGAGAACCCGAATTATAGAAACCTTACTAATATGATTCCATAGGTCATATGCATCTATATACCTATTATATGCGACATCAAGAACACGGATAAAACGAGGGAAAGTTAGACTAGATAAACAAACAAAAATATAGAACAAGAAATAAAGAGATATCAACACCAATAATCTAAAGAACAACAAAAATACAAAAGAGAAAATGAAATGAGGAAACAATGAAATCATGATAATCCGCCAGAACTTCTACTTATGCGAGTCCAAATGTGAGTTGGGGAAGAAAAATTAACTCGACTTATTCGAAAATACTAGTTAACAAAGTCGATGTAACCTGATTTTGTGTGTGCGTGTGTGCGTGCGTGCGCGTGTGTGTGTGTGTGCGCGCGCGTGTGTGTGTGTGTGTGCGTGCGTGCGTGCGCGCGCGCGCACATGTGCAATTAATTGTTAGCATTAATTATGTCAAATGGTTCGTATTTTAATTACTAAAATGTTTAATTCCACCTCCTTCAAGTTTAATTAGTTTAAATCTTCGTGCCGTTCGTGTTTAAAACTGAGTCTTAAAACTGATTTTATTTAATTAATTAAAAGGGTCAGAAGAGAAAGAAAATAAATTAATAGCACAAAAAAAGGGGGTGGGGTGGGTGGAATTAAAGGTACGAAGAAGGAAGTGAATGTGAAGAAAAAAAAAAGATAAAAACAGTAAAGGAAGAAGAAGAAAACCAAGTTTATGCCACTTGACAGTCTGCAAGCAATCTTAATGTCTTGGCATCGAGCGTAAACTGAAACTTTATTGACTTCCTGTGTTTGCGTGTTCAGACGTGACTGCGAGAACACGTGCTTTACGCGCTTGTGAGTGGATGAATATGTCCACGTGATCGTGTGACAGAGTTCCGTGCTCATTATCGTCTGGGCGGTGTGAGCGGTGTCGAAGGAGTCTCACTGAAGTATTTCAAGAATTGAAAAAGCAGTTAGCATAAGTCAGATTACATCCAATCTACAACTGTCTGTATCTAAGGTAAGAATTGTGTGCTTTGCTTAGAAAGTTGTTCTGCTTCTATGCTATTTAATAACTAGTGCAAAAGCCCATCATATGACGGGAATTAAATTCAAAAGCACCAATACCTAACGGCAATTTTACTTATTCAAAAGTATTTTTAAAAAACCAAAATATTTGTTTTACGTTATCTTATGTTAAAAGTCTGAACATGACAGAAGAGCATCTTGATTTTCTGTTGTTTTAATCTGGTACAACTTAAATCATGTATCTCAGAATCTTCCAGTAAATTTTTACAAATAATGTCGTTTTACACTTTTTAATATTAATATTTTTAAGCCCTTTTTTAATGAAAAGTAAACCGGTATAAGGGAACCAAATAATTTTGTACAAAGTATGAACGAGAGATGTTAGTGGCACCGTCATTTGCGCATTCTTCTTTGGTAAATGTTACTATTTTCGGGAGAGTACATATGAGGGAAACAATACTTCTTCTTCTTCTTCTTCTTCGTTCGTCCTGAAAAGGACGGTGGTTGCGTTGTGTCTGTTTGCGCCTAAGCTGTGATATCTGCACCTTTCGGTCGACACATCCGACTTCTGCACGGCATTTTTTAAGGACCGGGTTTGCCTTCCCATTTCGATCCATGCTCGCTCAGCCAGCCTGCACTGCTGCAGACTGTTTCCAGGACCACCACGTGGAGGTGGAGCACGGTCTTGACCAGCTCTGGTTCGCTGGTCCTGACGCAGGCAGTCAAGCTATGAGTCGCTGACTGCATTCACTATTGCTGCATCTTGGGAAACAATACAATTAATGTCTAACTTTCAACCAAAATTACATCCCTTAGCGTTACGCACTGACAGAAAAAGCTGGGATTTTATATATAGTATATAAGCTATAAGTGTAGATGTTTTTAAACGGGCGGATGCAGGAGTGATCGATGGATAGATGGTTGAATGGGTGGATGGGTTAATATAAAATAGACAACCAGACAGACAGATTGACAGACAGACAGAGGCAGATAGGCAAACGGACAAAAACGGACGGATGGATGGATGGATGGGTGAATGGATTTGGGTGCGTGGGTGGGCGTGACGGTATTGCCTCCTCTGCTTTGCAGTAGTGGTCCAACAGTGGCCAAAACTCAAGAGTATCTATTATTGGCTTCAATGGAGTCTATCTTTACACAAGAGATTGGCTGTAAGGGGTAGAAATAGAAAGATAGGCTGTAAGGGGTAAAAATAGAAAGATAGACTGTAAGGGGCAGAAATAGAAAGATAGACTGTAAGGTGTAGAAATAGAAAGATAGACTGTAAGGGGTAGAAATAGAAAGATAGACTGTAAGGGATAGAAATAGAAAGATAGATTGTAAGGGGTAGAAATATAAAGATAGATTGTAAGGGTAGAAATGAGAAGTAGAAAATATAAGACATATGGTCACAGCAGACAAATTTAATTGATAGTGAAGATCTCTATCCAGATTATCGTTTTATGTTATTTCATAGTTTCCTAGGGGAAAGATAGATAGATAGATAGATAGATAGATAGACAGACAGACAGACAGACAGACAGACAGATAGACATACCGACCGACGACCGACCGACCGACCGACAGACAGACAGACAGACAGACAGACAGACAGACAGAAAGATAGATAGATAGATAGATAGATAGATAGATAGATAGATAGATAGATAGATAGATAGATAGATAGATAGATAGATAGATAGATAGATAGATAGATAGATAGATAGATAGATAGATGAACGGACTCGGATGGATGGATGGATAAATAAGTAGCTAAACAGACAGACAGACGTGCTAGTTACATGTTATCTTATGTCACAAGCTTTGCTTGTTACTTTATCTTGTCATTTCTACTTTGTATGTGTTATCTTGTATCGCCATTTTCGCTTGTTACTTTATGTTGTCATTTCTACTTATTATGTGTTATCTTACGTTGCAATTCCTTCTTATTATACACCATATTATGTCAACATTACTGCCTGTTATATGTTGTCCTCTGGTACCACTCCTGCCTTTTACGCATTATCGCTAATAGGAATTCCTGCGCATTACCAGAAATTAGTAGCAACAGCACAAGTACGGATACAGGTAAACATTTCTTTTTATGAGTTTTGTCTCTTTTAGCGTTCACCATACACATAAGGTGCGTAGGTGACATCTGAACGCATATCCAATTTTAAAAGAAGTGGCGGTCTAGTTAACAGCACTCAAAGACAGAAGCGGTATAAATACTGTTAAGTCAACCTGAAGATTTGAACCGCGACTCCACCATCCAGCTGACAATCCCGCCCGTACCAAATTTTGAAGCTATAAACTTCGGAGTGTCAGGTGCCTGGGTCGGGGTTATTATGTTTACATTTCTAGCGGGCAACTGTTGATCATTCTGGAAGTATAAAAAGATTCGGCGGGTATTTCTCTGAAGTTTAACAGATTAGTCAGTAGTCAGTCTAATGGACTGTATAAATACATATAGAAATAGGAAATAAAATTTACTGCAATACTTTTTTGTTTTGGCATTTTTTTCAAGATTCAACTGTGACTCGTGGACTGCTAACTGACTGGGAAATCGTAATTCTTCATATCAGATGCCATCTTTTCATCGAACGTACGTTGCAATAGATCTCCACGACCTTCTGTCTCTTGTCTTGATGGGTGCTCTCCGAAAGGCTATTTCCTGCCCATCTGTTGAGGTTATCTTGTCTTCCTTTTGCTCGATTGCCTTCAACCGTTCAACGTTTCCTTTTATTATTGTTGTCTACAAGGTGTTTCGTCTCTTTATAAGTCCAAAATATTTGATCTAAGTTTCATCTCATTCATTCATTCTCTTTTCATTGCTAGCTTTTTTTTCTTTTTTTTTTCTTAACCAGCGGCACTTGGGCTTTCAGCCCTTCGGCCCAATGACATGTCATTGCGAGGCTGGGGAACCTGTGGACTTTCCCTCCAACCCGGTCAGGAGTTTCGCTCCTTCCCAGCCTCAGAGGGTTTATCTCAGGAGCCGTTCAGGTTATTCAGCCAAAATCCCGGTCGTTGACACTCCTTCAAATGCTGGCGCCCGGGCCTGAACCTTGAACACCTGATCGCCAGCGCAACGTTGTAACCATTACACCAGCGCGGCTCCCATTGCTAGCGTTTCCGTTGGGACACATATAAAGAAAATTTACACGGCCTGAATCCTATCAGCCGTAGTACTTGATTTCTTAAATCTTTATGAGGCTCCCTAGAATTGAAGCACCGTTCTTCAATTCACATCTTTGTCAAGAGTAATCTTGAGCTAAAGGTGGACACCTCTGAAGACCCTCAGTAGTTACTCTGAAGATTGGCCACTGTTGGACCATCACTGCTGAGCAAGGGGAGAAAATCCTGTGACATCCATGACATCTTCATATGTTTCCTTCTGTGTCGATGAGATAAGCGCCAGTCTCCTATATATCATCATTCCAAGGACCTCAATGCTTACCTCTAACCGCTACCGCTTGTTCATTGCTGTAGTGGTGTTGATGGTATTGTATGATGGTGATATTACTAATTGTAATTGTATGAGGCCAGCTGTGAAGGCTCCTGAGATAAAATGTAGTTGAGAATTGTCAGAAGGCCTTTCTTGCTACCACTACGACCTCACACTTAATTTTTTTTAATGAATGTGGCTACGTAAAGTGTCTAGGGTTATGATATGTAGTGTGGTGTAATAGGTGATAGATATACCCACAGATATTTAACAAGACTAATAATATTAATAAATATTACAACACACTGAACTAACTCAATAGGGTAAAATTTTTTGATAGAATTATATTACATTTATTTTGTTCTGGATCAATTTTTTAGGTTGACCAGAACTTAAAAAGATTTAGAGATTATGAAAGAAATGCATGGAATATTATATCATAAATGCAATAGTGTACATATATATGTACTATACTAGTTAGTTTTATTAAAATGTTCTAGTAGTCATCTACTTGGGAGGATATTTAATGTTTGTGCTGTTGGGGTGGCCTCATCACACCTGTCTATATTGACTACACAGTGTCCAGAAAATGGTGGGAATTTTATGGGGGTATTAGTAATTAAAGGGCTTTGGTGAAAGTCCAGCAGACCAGAGGCTCACTCATCTTGTCGTTGTAGCTCTGGTGCTGAAAACTGATGGTCCCACCTCTCCGTGCTGGCGGGCAATAATGGTGGTCTCTGTCACAAGTACTGCACAGATACACTCGAGTAAAGTCACCAACTGAATAGTCACTGCTTTGTTGACAACAGAAACTCGCAGCTCTGCAATCAAAGTATGGGCCATGTGTCAAAATCTATTCTCTACCCACGTCTGGACACAACACTGACACAACAACCACATCATACAGACAGGTCAGATCTCTCTGACCAAACAGCACATTTACCATGGTGGTTTTACATCAGATAGATCCTCCCAGACTATAGATTCTGAAAAATATTTATTAGTTTGCTGCCCTAAAAGAGGATAGGTAATATGTTTCATTATTCTCAACACTTGATCTGTCTTGCCTAACCCTGGCTGGAGTTTATGTACATTGTTGGTCCCTAGACCCTGACTAGGGCGGGGGGTCTAGAGCAAATCCCTACTTGTTTGTAAGGCTAGATTTCGATATGGCAGTATCAAATCACTCAAACATGAAACAATATTCAAAATATATAAGGAAATAATTTCAATCTTACCAGATTATGAATAAATAACACAGAATTGCTAGCAAAACTCAGCTGAGCTGCTGGCTATAGTATGGCGTCCCTAAATTTATTACACTTTCTTTCATATGGCCCCACTTTCGCGTCTGAGCGCTAATGATATGATTGTCTGTGGCCAATCACTGCCTAGGTTTATTTTAAATTTCAAATTTCCTACCATAAAGTCATTTCAGTCATGCTTCAGTCAAGTATGGATGGTTATCTGTTAGTCTGTCCGTCTCTACTTGTGTTTCTACAAAATGTACTTGATTTTTTGAACCAACCTTTCTCTCCCCTCCAAAATTTTGTCGTTAAAAGTTATATTTAGACACAGCTACCACCCAAAAACCCTCTCCTCCATACTAAGTAAATTTGAACACCTGCGTTTCGAGGTCGTGTTTTTTTGTGCAATTAGCGACACTTTTAGATTCCATACAGTCTGTCGATGATGTGAACAACACTGTCTTTTGTCATTATCTTCAATATTATCTATCCGTCTGTAAAATTAAGAACATATTAGTTCACTGCTCAGAATAGGCCATCCGGCCAGCTAATTTTTATATTCCTAACATTAATATTAAGAAAAATTTACTTTTTAAATTTTTGTAATATTCCTAACATCTGCGTTTAGCCGCTGAATTCAAATCAAGGGCTTGGTATCGCAAAAGCGTCCAACAAATGACTGTGGCGTATTATATCTAAGGTCCCTTCTGTCGAGTTGCTTACTTTTTATGTCAACTTGGGAAACGTGACTTTTCTCCGTTTCCCCCCCAATTGCGTCTCCTTAGCCTTTCTAGTCTCACGCAATCTTTCCAGTCATATTTTTCCTTTTTGATCCGCCGTTCCCCTCCTGTCTAGCAAGTCAATTATTATGGAGGATGATGACCCGCGGTCTAGGCGATCATGTACATCAGCAGCCTACGCATTATGTTTTTTATCCTTATATGTTATCTTTGGAGATATTTTACCGTTGTATCTCTGTCAATTTCACTACACATCTCCCCACTTGAAAACATGCCTATGGCAAGTTTCAAAACCAGCGATACACATAGGTAAAATTACTCCTCACGTCTGCCACTACTCTAATTTTGATCACAGGGGTGCCGACTGAGGAAATCTGCACCGACATTCAATTTGCCTGGGATATATTGGATACTAAACTGATAAGGTTGAAGCAACAAAGACCACCTCAGCAATCTTGCGTTTTCATGCTTAGCCTGAGACAAGAACACGAGAGGCTGATGGTCCGTCTCCACCACAAATGTCCTACCATACAGATAGATTTGAAACTTCTTTATTGCCCAGATTAATGCTAAACATTCCTTTTCGCTTGTGGAGTATCCTTGTTTCGCCTTATTCAATTTGCGGCTTGCATAAGCGACTGGTTTAAGTTCCCCATCAGGTGAAGATGATCTTTGCAACAAAGCCCCTCCGAGTCCTACATTACTTGCATCGGTTCTTAAGACAAAGTCCTGTGTCAAATCAGGCAGTTTGAGAATAGGCTTGCTAGTGAGTTTTTCCTTTAACTCTTGGAACGCTAGTTCACATTGTGCAGTCCAAATAATTTTATCTGGAAGTCCCTTGCGAGTCAGATCAGTCAGAGGAGCACAAATAGCGTTAAAATTTTTGATGTATTTCTGATAAAATCCGCATAACGACACAAATGATCGCACGTCCTTTTTTGTTTGCGGCCTAGGTGCTCTCTGCAGTTTTTCCAAGTTCTTAGGATCAGGGGTCATATTACCCTGATATACAGTGTGTCCCAAGAATTCCAACTCTTTGCATCCAATACAACATTTTGTTGGCCTAGCAGTTAAGTTCGCCTCCCGAAGTCTATCAAACAACATCTCCAGAGCTTCAATGTGTTCTTCAAATGTCTCGGTGGCGACGAGAATATCATCCATGAAATTTGTTATACATGGGTTATTCAGGGGATCCAACAATTTTCGCATCATCCTTGAAAACACACTCGGAGCATTTTTCAGTCCGAATGGTAGCATATTGAATTCATAATGTCCATCCGAAGTGCTAAAAGCCAAATAAGGTCTCACTTCAGGCTTCACTGGGATCTGGTAATAGCCTTTACTAAGATCCACCTTTGAAAAATATTTTGCCTTGTTCAGTCTGGCAAATAACTGTTTTGTGTCTGGTAATGGATCCACTTGTCCTTCTGTGACAGCATTCAGTTTCCTGTAATCTATGCACAGTCTGTGTTCCCCAGACGGTTTTCTCAACAATACGACACTAGAACTAAAAGATGATTCCCTGTGTGAAATAATCCCCTCCTTCAACAAATAATCTATTTCTTCCTTCAATGCCTTCTCCTTCGCGAACGGAATAGAATAGGCTCTCATACAGATTGGGTTTGAGTCTACCAGTTTCATGTCATACTGTAGCAAATTTGTATGGCCTGGTTTATCTGTTAATACATCTGTATGTTCCTCCAGAACCTTTTGAACTCTCTCCCTCTGGTTTTTAGTCAGGTGCTTACTGACTTTTACCTGTGCTGCTGTTTCACAAGGATGTAATGGGTATTCATGTGAGGTGAGTGGTTCTTTTTGCATCTGGGTTGCAATAGCCAAGGTCAATAAGGGGGTGCTTTCCTGGAGTGGTCTGTCCAGATACTTCTTTAACAGGTTTACATGATAAACTTTTTCCTTCCCCTTTTTGTCAATTTTATAGTTTGTTCTAGACACCTTCTCTAGAACCGTATATGGACCTTGCCAACCAATTTGTAATTTATTCTGGCTTCCGGGTAGTAGAAGCAGCACCTTCTCTCCGACTGCCAGTTCCCTGTCCTTTGCCTTCCTATTAAAATATGCTGCATGTTTCTTCCTGGCTTGTTTCAAATTATCATTTGCCAGTTTCCATCCAGCTTTCAAACGAGTGGTCAGTTCGTTCACATATTGATACGATGAGGTAACAGTCTCTTCCGCCTTCTCATCTGTCCAGGTCCTTAATAGGGCTTCTAATGGACCTTTTATTGGCCTCCCAAATAGCAGAGTTGCGGGAGCCATCCCGGTTGAACTATGTGGTACCTCCCGGTACGCAAACAATGCGGCGGGCAGGAATTGATCCCACAGATCCGGTTTTTCGTGTGCCAGCTTTCTCAGGATAGAAATGAGAGTCCCGTTGAACCTCTCTACCTGGCCGTTCCCTTGTGGATGGTACGGACTACAATGAAAGTGCCTGGCTTGAAATAGCTTAAAAAACTTCTTCCGTTAGTTTCCCCTTGAACTGAGATCCATTATCCGTCAAGATTTGATGCGGGAATCCTAATCGGGTAAATATTGTAAGTAGTGCCTCTGCTACATGTTTTGAATCAATTGATGGCAGGGCTACCGCCTCTCCCCACATAGAACAAGTGTCCACCAGAGTAAGGATGTAACTGTTCCTCCTCTTGGTCCGAGTGAGAGGTCCTACAATATCCACTGCAACCCTCTCAAAAGGTGTTCCCACTATGGGCATTTCCCCTAGAGTTGCAGGAGCAGTCCAGTGCTTTGGAGCTACCCTTTGACATTCTGGGCACGATTTGACATATCTTTTTATATCCTCCGTTATCCCTGGCCAGAAGTAATGACAAGCTATACGCTGTCCTGTGGCGCTGATCCCCATGTGACCACTGAAGGGAATCGCATGCCCGAGTTCCATCACTTTATCTCTATATGAAGTGGGAAGAACCAGCTGGTTGTGACCATTTGTTCCAGTTCCGGCCTTCCTGTATAAGAGTTTGTTCTTCATGAAATATTCCCCCTTGCTCGGAGGTGTGTGGCATTTGGGCAATTTTTTTAAAACAGGGCTTGAGTGTCCTATCCTCAGCCTGCGCCTTCCTCATCTCCTCTGGATGAGCATTTATAGGTTCACCTTCTTCCTCCTTCTTCTGTGACCTGGTCTGCACTGTCGCCATGATCACAGGTTTCTCGGGATTCCCCAAGAAGACGTATCTACACCCCAATATCAGAGGGTAGATTGGTTCATCTATCACTGCTGCTCTGATTTCTCCTTCCACATAGCGAGTTTTCACCGTTATCCTTGCGATGGGAAGTGTCATGAGTGGTATGTCCTTAGTCGCCCCTTGTATTTCCACTGTTTCTGTGGTATACTGACTTGGGTCCACTAGGCTAGACTTCACAACTGAATCATAATCCAAACCTGTATCATAAAGGCACCTTATGGTGACCCCATTACAAATAACATCCTCACAAACTGGGGGGTGATAAGGTTCCTGTTGTCCCTTAGGATTAACCTTTAATCTTTGCGTCCCCGACTTCATTGCAGCAATGTTTGAAGGTTTCCTTCTACAAAATTCGGTGTTATGGTTATCCTTCTTGCACCATTTACACCATCTTTTTCCTTGGTTCAACGGTTTTCTTTCATTGAACTTTTGGTCATTGAACTGTGAGTTTCTGTCGCGATAGTCATTTCTTGGCCGCTCAAAGTTTGTCCTACCTTTATTTCCCTGCTCTCTATTATCAAATTTATTAAATTGCTGTGGAGCTTTAAAATTGTCTATGTGCTTCTTTTTAGCACCACTTACCTCTGCCTTTCTTACGATAAAATTCACCATTCTTCTCGTACCTTAATAACAAAGCCTGCTTTAACATGTCATAATTGTCTTGGTCTTCCCTGTTCATTTTGGCAAATACTTCATAAGAAGTACCTCTCAATCCCTGTGATAGCTTTAAGCTCCACCTCTCTCTCTCTAACCCATATGTAGTAGCTAATAACTCAAAACGTCCTAGGTACCCCTCTATGTCATCGTCTTTTTCAACAAAATGGTCTAAATGAAACACCATAGCTGAGTTTGAGGCTCCCAGACTGGGCGTAGCATCTGAGGCAAAAGGGCTGGCACCATTTTCAGGAGCCTGGCCTTGTAATTCCAGCTCCCTTAGTCGTAATTCGTGCTCCCTTTGCAACCTTCTATCTTCTGCCTCCCTTTCGGCAGTCAATCTTTTTTCTTCTGCCTCCCTTTGCAACCTTCTATCTTCTGCCTCCCTTTGCTGTCGTTTTTCTTCTGCCTCAATCTGCAGCCTCTTAATTTCTCTATCAGCCTCTAACCTCTTCTCTTCAGCTAACCTCCTTTCTTCCCGTTCAATATATTTATCACATTCAGCCGTTACGTATTGAATTAAAATTTGACCATCCATTCCCATCTCCTTCGCGGTGAGCACAGCAGCTGATCTAAATTTTGCCAGCTCCGCCATACTTTTTAGACAATATAATAATATACAAGCTAAATCTCTAACCAGTAAATACACTAAGTACTTCTTATGACTATAGTCTAACCAATTCTAACTAACCAGTTAACTAATTAGTTATTACTGGCTGTGAAGATTCACCAACTTTTATCTGTAGGGACACTTTTAATTTTAAAGGGAATTTTACAATTTATTTCCCTACTTTTATTTCTCCCACCAGGAGATCCTAATATTACTGTTGGGCTAATTATCCCTGGACAAGACCCCAATTTATGTAGTGGTGTTGATGGTATTGTATGATGGTGATATTACTAATTGTAATTGTATGAGGCCAGCTGTGAAGGCTCCTGAGATAAAATGTAGTTGAGAATTGTCAGAAGGCCTTTCTTGCTACCACTACGACCTCACACTTAATTTTTTTTAATGAATGTGGCTACGTAAAGTGTCTAGGGTTATGATATGTAGTGTGGTGTAATAGGTGATAGATATACCCACAGATATTTAACAAGACTAATAATATTAATAAATATTACAACACACTGAACTAACTCAATAGGGTAAAATTTTTTGATAGAATTATATTACATTTATTTTGTTCTGGATCAATTTTTTAGGTTGACCAGAACTTAAAAAGATTTAGAGATTATGAAAGAAATGCATGGAATATTATATCATAAATGCAATAGTGTACATATATATGTACTATACTAGTTAGTTTTATTAAAATGTTCTAGTAGTCATCTACTTGGGAGGATATTTAATGTTTGTGCTGTTGGGGTGGCCTCATCACACCTGTCTATATTGACTACACAGTGTCCAGAAAATGGTGGGAATTTTATGGGGGTATTAGTAACTAAAGGGCTTTGGTGAAAGTCCAGCAGACCAGAGGCTCACTCATCTTGTCGTTGTAGCTCTGGTGCTGAAAACTGATGGTCCCACC
Source organism: Oreohelix idahoensis (assembly GCA_024509875.1). Taxonomy (NCBI): domain Eukaryota; kingdom Metazoa; phylum Mollusca; class Gastropoda; order Stylommatophora; family Oreohelicidae; genus Oreohelix; species Oreohelix idahoensis. Next base: position 6,448 of record JAMPIV010022143.1, on the reverse strand, counting down.
TCTCCGTGCTGGCGGGCAATAATGGTGGTCTCTGTCACAAGTACTGCACAGATACACTCGAGTAAAGTCACCAACTGAATAGTCACTGCTTTGTTGACAACAGAAACTCGCAGCTCTAACACTGACACAACAACCACATCATACAGACAGGTCAGATCTCTCTGACCAAACAGCACATTTACCATGGTGGTTTTACATCAGATAGATCCTCCCAGACTATAGATTCTGAAAAATATTTATTAGTTTTCTGCCCTAAAAGAGGATAGGTAATATGTTTCATTATTCTCAACACTTGATCTGTCTTGCACAATCCTTGCTGGAGTTTATGTACATTGTTGGTCCCTAGACCCTGACTAGGGCGGGGGGTCTAGAGCAAATCCCTACTTGTTTGTAAGGCTAGATTTCGATATGGCAGTATCAAATCACTCAAACATGAAACAATATTCAAAATATATAAGGAAATAATTTCAATCTTACCAGATTATGAATAAATAACACAGAATTGCTAGCAAAACTCAGCTGAGCTGCTGGCTATAGTATGGCGTCCCTAAATTTATTACACTTTCTTTCATATGGAAATCACCACACTTTAAAATCTGTGTCTATCACTGAACAACTATTGAAGAATGGCCCCACTTTCGCGTCTGAGCGCTAATGATATGATTGTCTGTGGCCAATCACTGCCTAGGTTTATTTTTAAATTTCAAATTTCCTACCATAAAGTCATTTCAGTCATGCTTCAGTCAAGTATGGATGGTTATCTGTTAGTCTGTCCGTCTCTACTTGTGTTTCTACAAAATGTACTTGATTTTTGAACCAACCTTTCTCTCCCCTCCAAAATTTTGTCGTTAAAAGTTATATTTAGACACAGCTACCACCCAAAAACCCTCTCCTCCATACTAAGTAAATTTGAACACCTGCGTTTCGAGGTCGTTTTTTTTTTTGTGCAATTAGCGACACTTTTAGATTCCATACAGTCTGTCGATGATGTGAACAACACTGTCTTTTGTCATTATCTTCAATATTATCTATCCGTCTGTAAAATTAAGAACATATTAGTTCACTGCTCAGAATAGGCCATCCGGCCAGCTAATTTTTATATTCCTAACATTAATATTAAGAAAAATTTACTTTTTAATTTTTGTAATATTCCTAACATCTGCGTTTTAGCCGCTGAATTCAAATCAAGGGCTTGGTATTGCAAAAGCGTCCAATAAATGACTGTGGCGTATTATATCTAAGGTCCCTTCTGTCGAGTTGCTTACTTTTATGTCAACTTGGGAAACGTGACTTTTCTCCGTTTCCCCCCCCCCCCAATTGCGTCTCCTTAGCCTTTCTAGTCTCACGCAATCTTTCCAGTCATATTTTTCCTTTTTGATCCGCCGTTCCCCTCCTGTCTAGCAAGTCAATTATTATGGAGGATGATGACCCGCGGTCTAGGCGATCATGTACATCAGCAGCCTACGCATTATGTTTTTTATCCTTATATGTTATCTTTGGAGATATTTTACCGTTGTATCTCTGTCAATTTCACTACAATTGCCCATGTTTCTCCGCCATACAATAGTGACAATAGTATTTGTACAACGAATTACGACTCTTGCATTTAATTTCGTACAAGAGTGGTCCGATCGTCAAGAGTTGTTACAGCGCTCGTCTCCCACAGCAAAGTTACTGGTTACCGCGTTCGAAACCTAGTAGCGCCATGCTCCAGTCTTTCCAGCTGTAAATGGGTACGTGATTTTGATCTTAAGTTAGGGAAGGCAAAGGCAGCAAGGAAGGGAACGGGTCCGCCATCTAATATAGCTGGACGTTGCATGGTGAAGTCTCTAACAGAGATCAGCTGCTATTATCTGAGGTAGTTCTAATGGAGGAGATTGGACTAACATCAGACTGTCTAAATTTGTCTCCGCTCATCCACCATCTTGGTCTACGCTGTTCAACCTAATTGTCGGTTATTCTTATTCTTCTTTGATCCTTGGCCGCCAACTGTCAAATGCTGGGGTATAATAGGGGAATCACGGAAGTGATTGCGTCATTAATTCGGCTGGATAGCCCCAGGTGCATGTCTGGTGTTACATGTTGAAACTAACGCTAATGATTCCTGCCCAGGAAGCACTATTTTTGTGGGGCCTAGTTGGCAGGGAGGATAGTGTGATTCACTTCCGTAGCTAGGCGGTGGTGCCATTCCGAAGATCCTGGGTTGAATTCTCCGGTAAGTCTCTCACGTCTGTTGTTTTTCTGTTGTCTAGTTTTCTACTTTTTTATTTCTCACGAGTGCCTGAAACATACCTTTATGCAACTAATTACCCAGATCTAAAGGTCTTTTATATTTGGACATGCGCCCTAATATAACCGACTAGGTTGAACGGGACGCGCCTCGCCAAAACGAGGCAAAATATTTTTTAAAAAAACCTTTATGTGTATAATATTTATTCATTTACTGGTGTCGTCTTGTAGGGCTGCAAAAAACTATTTCCACGTTGCTCCGTTGGCGGCCATCCTTCGTGTAGTGCCTTAGCTCTGATTCATTATTTGCATCTCGGCCTCCACAGTTCTCCGCCAAGTAGTTTTTGGTCCACCTCTAAAATTGTCGGTTATAATTAGGGTAGGCTATTTATTGTAATGTAATTTTCAGTTTTGTGACACATTCAAAAGCACATTGTCCTGTGCAATTTATTGCTGTTGGTTGCGAAAATTTACATTATAATCTGGTATGTGCTTAATTCTTGCATTACTTTATTGTTTATTATGACTTGATGATTAGTTAATAGTGTTTATTTTGTTTCTTTCTTTAAATATATTGTTCCTTTTGGTTCATGGTGTGTCTGTTAAAAAAAAAATGTATTAGAACGGTTTGACAATTTATTTTCTTTATCTCGTTTTTCGCAAATAGTATTATTATTATTATTATTACTAATAGTATCATTGTTATTACGTGTACGTGAAGAGGGGCTTGGTAATCCTCAACAAGTGTACATGGGAAGGGGTATCACCTGGCAAGAAGGGTTTTAGACACCTCTAACCCTGTGTATCATACTTAGGGACATTGAGATGCTGAAGTTTAGCGGCACCGTGCACCCAATGAGTGATCAGGGAGACAGCTGGTTGTGCTGATACTTGACCTTTGAGTCAGTCCCAGAGCCCCGCTAGGTGCTTGCAATGTCGACCTTTTCGACACTCAGTAACTGTCTTTCAATTTGCCATTTCATACTTTTAACATTCCTATTTATCATACGTTGTCCCTTTTTTTCACCTGAGATTGCTGTGACGTAGAGTATGAAAATTGAAGTCCCTGAATTGATGGATGATAAAGGATAGTAGCCTTAAATAGCATCGCAGCCCCTGGATTTGTGTGAAACACAATAGTCAACGTGGATTCCACGCGGGCTCATTAGTATGCATCATTTCCACGTGGATGTTTACCAACGTTGGATAATTAATATGATAAAAAGTTATCAGGCGAGGATCCAGGAGGTTCGGTTTGCCTTAGGGGAGGTTAAACCACGCCTACTGCCTATCTCTAGAGCGATTATAATCAAGCATCTTTATACACCTTTCTGTCACCCCGCCTAGTAGGAGTTGCCAAAGCTTATCGGGAGAGAGGTATCCTCAAAGGCAGTGGTGGTCCCCAGAACGGACGAAGCAATTTCACGCCTTCGTTTAACACTTCAGTGCGAACCAGAGAAGAGCGCTGAAATCGCTCGCAGACCGAGACGAATGGGGAAAAGTCAAGCGGTAGATAGGTGGGTAATGGTGCTGGGATGGCGGCGCAGAAACGCAGAATTCCCCTGATATAAAAAAAGTTGTGAAAGTTCGCGTGTCCCTCTAATCCTTCAATTCTTTAATTATATATTGCGACCACTGAAGAATGCGTTTATCATTTGCGCCAGAGAGTCTGAATAAAAGTACTAGCTTATAGAACAAGATTTCTCGCGGATATCTTCTATATTGGAGACTTAAATTCATTCTGTTTTTGCAAGCGGTAATATATTAGTTTCAAGTGATCAGTGGTCTAGTTCTTTCATTTTATTTCACTGGATTTTGTGTTAATTTAAACCTATTAAATAAACCCATCTCAAAAGTTTCCAGTTGTAAATTAAATGATATATCTATACGTTATTTCCCAATATAATAGATGCTTAAATTTATTTAGAAGCCGCTAAGGGATTTATAACAAATTAATACAGTTTAGTTCTGTATCTACGTGTGTTTTTAACCATTAGACTCGCGGAGAGTTTTTCTTAAATATATATATAACTGAATACGCTAGTGTTTAAAATAATCTTAACTGTAAACTTAGCGCGCGTCTGTCGTGGAATATTCTAATCCACATATATAAATTATCAAGTAAATATAAAGCCTAATAAATACATATAATAAATAAAGGAAGAAGAATGGTAAAGAACAGTGCTGTCACAATGACAGTACTCGAAATCCCCCTTCTTTTCTACTTCGTCGGCAAATTGTAACGCTTTCACGTTGATATTAAAGGCCTTCTGCAACATACACGCGTTTCCCAAACACACAATAAAATGTGCTGCCTTTCTAAGAAAAACCTTGAAATATGCAAGTTACCAAAAACAAAAGACAGATGGACTAAAGGATAGCGAGAAGGGAGAGGCAGAAAGCCGAACACTAAACACGCGTCGCGCGATACACAAATGCTGCCATCACGCGTGTAAGACTACATGCACTAACTTTTTTTCGGACGGACAGTGATAAATTCACTACCCTTCCCAGAGTTAGGTTTTAAAAATCATGAAAAAACGCTTATTAGGAAAGATAACAATTAGATGGGTTTACGTTTGAAAACATAACAGTACCCAGACAGCACATCTTCGAAACAGGAGGTAGAAGAAAATTGCATATTTTGAACGCAGCCACGTAGCTCTTTTAAATTTGGATATTTGGGTTCCTTAGGGTTTGCTGACAAAGAATATGTAAAACGTTACGCAAATAGTCCAGGAATTAATAAATTATAACCAAAATAAAATATGGTGCTGTCAGACAACACCCAAAATCATTCGCTGCTCTGCCATAAAATTTTTTTAGATTTTTTTAAAAAACCTTACCATTGTACGGGAAATGGGCCACAAGTTACATTTGAACTGATTGGCTGGAATGATATGTAAGGCTAAACACGATTAGTCGGGCTATAAATACTATCTTTGGTTGTTAGGGGAGACGTAGGAAGTTAAAATTTTTTCAAACACTTGTCGAAACGTGGCTCCATTGGCCAGACTCGCTGATATACTCACTTAGGAGCGTTAGTTCGAGACCACTAGTTCAAATAAGCTTGATAAAGCAACAGTGCGTTGAAGCCAGCTCATATTTTTGCTAAATAAAAGCCTGGAACATAAGCAGATGGGAATTTGTGCCAGTAATTGTGCCAGAATTCATTGCTAGTCAACGTATCTGTGTTTATTTCCATGAATTGTGGTAAGCTTGAAACATTCAGTATCTTTTAATGAAAATTGAATGTGAATTGTTAATTTATGCCTGTATATATGTGTAGTTCAGTAGCAAACATGATGTAAAGCCTATAATGCTCCAGCCTGAACAGAAGGTGTCGGAGGAAAGTAAAACGTCATGGAATGGCCAAACAGTACCCCTGACACCTAATATTGATAGACAGAATAATTCTGGATCCTGCAGAGGCGTAGTAACCCATTAAGGAGGTTAAATTACTGGTAAAAAGTATTTCCTAATTCAAGCTGACAGTTGGCCTAACGCTATCTGAACTCAATGTTCACCTGATATTGTGCTCAGTCTACACCCAACTAACAATCCTAGTTATGAAGTACCACACCAACTTGTAAAACAGGGACCCTATTACTTGATTACAATCTCAGCACCATTACAGAGCTTTCAAATCCACCCTCTACTTTCCCCATCCACCACCAATTACCAAACTTTAGCTACACCTATCTTATACACCATCTCCCCTTTTCTCCAACTCTCTCTTCTACAAAACCATCCTCCCACCCTCCCTCACCTCATCTATATTCCCTCATCTCACCCCCAAACATACCCCCAACACCCATCCCAATACCCCCACCCCAACCTCTTTTCCAAACCCAATAAAACCACACCTTCCCATCTCCCCACACCCCACCACTAACCCCACCCTCCCCCCCCCAATCCTACATCATCCCCCCCCCCCCCCTCTCCCCCCCCCCCCCCCCCCCCCCTACAACCCACCACAACCACCACCCCCCCCATCCCCCCCCCCACTTCACAAAACCACCACACATACCCACCCCACAACCACAATCACCCCAACATACCCACACACCAATACCAACCCCAATCAATATCAACCATTAACCCAAATACAAATCCACCTTCCCCCACAACCAACCATCCCCCCATCCACCAAAATAACAAATCCCCTAACACCCCTATCCACCAAACCTCACACAACAAACTCTATAACACATACATA